>CM032420.1:9844678-10209678 GCA_019049465.1 Dryas iulia moderata | reverse complement strand
CTTTTGATCGTTTGCCTCTTTTATTCCATAAAAAAAAAACTATGATTATGTGTTGAGTTACAGAGTATTACGTCGCTCTTTGTCCTACTAGAGGAGAGAAAGGGATATAATTAGTAAAAATGTAAATAAATAATTACAAGAAACCATCGCGGTGCAGTGGGACAGCGTCAGACAGTAAATGCGATGGTTGTAGGTGCAATCCAGCTCGGAAAAAAGATCATATTTAATTATATGCATTTCTCTTGTCTAGTAATACATAACAAGACGTTTCGTTACTTGACGCGCAATGTTTCAATTTCAGATGGAAAGTGGAACAAACAAACTGTTAGGTTTTCTCCGAAAGCTTTGCTATGCGGAAAAAAGTGTAAAAATATTCTCTACAAAACTAAAACAATGCCATGGTTTAATTAAAACAATATTCTTACCTACAGTTAGGGACTATGTGTAACGCCTAATGTACATTTAACCTCGTTTAACCTTGTTAACGCGCACAAATTTACGCTGAGAGTACATTAGTGAAGAAACTGTACAGATGTGTTACTTCACACACTTTTAATATGTACGTACTGGATTTTTTCAGCAATTTCTGTGAACTTATATTGTCTTTGTATATATTAGTTTAATACTACATATTTAGATTTGTCTTTGCGCATGTATAGTAATTAAAACTATAAGATGCATGTAATGTTTATGTCTATGTCTAAAATTACTATTTTAACATTTTTAAAGTATTATTCATTTCAATTTCACTTTGGAAATTAATAAATTTTCACTTCAACTTTGGAAATTGGAAAACTAATTTTTAGAAAACGTACAAAAAATTGAGCGGCACGGGATTTGTATCCGCTCCATGTGTTCGGGCAAATCACAGAGTCTTCGAATTTTTATACGTCTTTGAAAAAAAAAATTATGTTAATGTCGTGATATATATGTAGATACAAGAATGTATAAGTAATCCAGTAGTATTGGTAGAATATGTAGTTTATTAAACGCATATGTATACGGTACATATACTAAAATAATATCTTTTTACGTCTTTGTCTGTCTGTCTGTTTGTTCCCGCGAATATCTACAACAGCTGGAGAGATTTTCGTGGAACTTTCATTTGCACGTAACTGACATCAAATATAATAGGGTGTATAAATAATAACTTAGGCTATTTTTATTTTCTTTTTTGTTCAAATCCATATGGATAAAGTCGCGAGCAGGTATCTGGTGTAAACTAAAATTACTCTTTTAATTATACTTTACTCATTTATTTCCATGTATATGTATGTATGTACGTGTTTAGAACGTATCATGTTTAGCGTTTAGCAATTTATTAGCGATGTAGCAAAATGCAACTAGTCTACTCGCTTAGGCATAGATTACAGCTGGTGTTAGTAATTTATTCAGAATTCTATCAAGTTGGATATTATGGTTCTTAATAGATTAACTATGTTACCGTTTGCTCTTCTAACAAAATGTTTACCCTGCAGCAGAGTAGTCACCGACAACGTGGAGCTCATTGCCACGCTTTGTCTTGTTTGCCAGGCGGAGAAATAAAAATAATTAAATTGTGATGATTTCATCGAGTGGGAACCCTAAGCAATATCCAAAAAAAACAGCCAGACGTATCCACTGTTCGATGGTCTCAGAATGTTGTGTTTTATTTAGTTTATTTTATTCTTTACGTTATAACAAAAATATTTGGAAGCGTATAAATATTATAACGTGACACGATATTCCTTGTATATTACCATTAATAAATGTATACAATATTATTTAAATATAGTGCTACATTTTTTACATCTTAATTGAACTTATACACAGTTGTTCTATTTAGCTTTGTCTTACTGATAACAATTGTTCTTTGTTACGGCTTGTGGGCGCATACACCCTGCGCTCGCCTAAGGAATATCAGTGCGAGGATAATGTCTGCATAAAAACGTGATGGTTGAAAAACGAATGTACATTCGAGTTCTACTCAAAAAAAAATATTATCGTATATTTTTGTTTCTTTCGCAATATAAAGTTATATTGCTCAAATAAACACAATGTCTTAAAAACTGCATGGAAATATGAGAAATTAATGTAAGTTTTAGCTGCTTGCTTCATGTAGAATATGCGTGTAGCTTTAAAAATATATCTTATATTTATCACTTTATAATCATACTAGTGGCCCGCTCGCGGCATCACCGCGTGGACTACACCACGTACATCGCACCGCGTGGACTACACCGCTTGGACTACATGACCCTTGAGGGTGGATTATTGAGTTGGGAGAGAAAAAAGTAGCCTATGTTTAACCTTGGATTATCAATTATATATATTCAAAAATTTCGGCAATTATGACATTTGGTCAAGCGGCTTAGATTTCTCATACAAACTTTCATCCCCTATTTCAACCCTTTAGAGGTTTATTTTTTTTTTTAAATAGTAGTTTATGTCTACTTTCAATTTAAATTTCATCCAAATCGGACCGGTAGATTAGCCGTGAAAGCGTGACAGACAAACAGACAGACTTTGAAATTTATGACTTTATAATAAATGTAAGTATGCAATTATTATTGTTTGTTTGTTGTTAGAACCCCATTACTAAGGATGAATTGTCTCAATTTCGGGTGAAAAATGCAGAATGGAGTGTCTTGACAATAAATAGACCTTATATGAGTACCCCGCGAAGCGGGAAAAAGTGTTAAGATATTTTTAATTATAATAACTATTTGACTATATTGTTAGTGCAGCAAAAATATTTCAACATTGTTGGAAAAGAAAATGAACAATTACGAACATTGTATTTAAGATGCAATAAGGTAGCTGCAGCGCTAGAACTTGTTGGGATTTTAAAATAGTGGATTATGCCAATCTAACTAAAGTAGACATTGCTCTTAAAATAGTAGTAATAAATATACTACAATTTGTATGAGTTGTATGAAATTGTAACTAATACCATAAAATAATAACTAATATAGTATGAGAAGGTTCGATTGGTTCTAAGATTGTTATTTAAACAAGCAAACTTATTGAAATATCAACAAAGTTTGTTATTAATCGTAACGATCAATAATAATAGATTAATCCCTTCAAAGATAACAAAGATAAATTAAATATTATACTTTTTTACATAAAATTAAATTGTCTTATCACTTTTAATTCTTATAGAAAAAAATTCGTGCAAAGCGGTTGAATAACTATCTAAAATATAATAATCAACTGTTTTAGAAATAAAAAACAAACTACGAGAAACAAAACATACAATCGTTTTTATAAAAAGTATGGATATTATTGCATAAATTTAGGGATTTGTTGTTTTGTAAACTACCCTACTTTTTGCTCCTCGCCAACAGATGATGCTCTAACATAGATTTATATGAATACGCATGTATTGGGAAACCAATTTATATAATTAGTTTTGCAGTGATTCGTCTGGGATGCCTATATTACAAATTAACGCCCACAAAAAACCACAATTAGTACAAAATTTTAATAGCATTGACTTAATGTATAAAAAAAAGGTTAATAGCAATATCTAACTGCATTAATTTCATAATAGTTTTTTCATCATCTTATTATTAACTAAGGTTGGGTGTACTGGTCAAGACAAGATTGGCTCTTGTCTTAAACCGCCAATTTCGTTCTATAATTTAAGCTAAGTAACTTGTGTTTATGAGCTTCAGTCTTTGACCGCAGCCGCAGCCCGCAGACTTCGGTGTTTGGTCACAAACAAACCAAGATTGTCAGTTTCTACTGCATTAAGCCATATTAATTAACTTTTATGTAGACATTGTTGAGCATTAGATTAGCAATATTCTTTAACCAAAATCGTAATAAAACATTAATTATAATATTAAAATATCCTTAAAATATTGTTAATTTAATAAATGTATAATTGTTACCAAAAAGATTTGATATTTCTTTGTTAATAAGCGTTCAACTTTTTTAGGGCGCCTTCAAAAAACTTTATAAGGTATTTATATTTATAGTATGGGGTTACAGGAAGAAAGTAAATTTCATTTGCCTCTTTGGGACATCCGTATTGAATATAGAGTGACATCTTTCATATTCCTTTCAGTGTGCCCTTTTATCCGATACCCATGTCATAGAGGTGCATAAATATACTGACTATAAATACAATATTTAACCTTAATTACTTTGCCCCTTTTAAATGTCATGTCAAAGATGAACCGCCAAATATCTGATGATGTGTTTCGGTGCGATGGCATGTAAGCCAGCTTTCCATATTCCCAACAACCCCTTTGGCGTTGTGGATCTCCATCTCCAAGATAACCACTTACCATCAGGTGGTCCTTCTGCTTGTTTGACTCCTTTACTCAATATAAATAAATAAATAAATGAAGTTTAAAAGTTATCATACATGGTCATATAAATACTTAAAATATTGTTATGACGTTATTTTAAAACTATATTTTTAAGTTTTAAAATAACAATATTTTGTGACTCTAGAGAACCTAGAACAACCATCACGTAAATGTTAAATTGTATTAAAGTAATTGTTAAATCGTATTAAAATAACCAAAATGTATTCATATTTTTACATAACACATTTTAAAATATCATTTCCACATTTTCATGGTGCTGAAGTTTCGTTTTGAAGATATATGTATTGGTAAAATGCAAAAAGTAAAAGGTTAAGTGTACAAAAAGAAAGAAAATATATGAAGAATCGAAACAGAGTGACTTTTCGTTATTCTTTTTTGCCTACAAACACATGAGTTACTTTTATTTTTTTGCATTCTACTCGCATAAGTATATATCTTTTACTATGTAAAACCAAAAATTCATTCCATATTATTTAAGAATCTTTGTTATTATTGTTATAATTGCTTATATTTTTGTATTTCAAGTAAGAAGTTTTTGTTTTTTTCATCGTTTCTACATAGAAAAAAAATTACAGATGTGCCTATTTATTTTTGTATTTTTTTTGAGCCAAAACCTAGTGTCAATGTCAAACAATTTCCTACAATAATTGTTCTACAATTTCCCTTCAAATCGATCCTAATTTGCAACTTATTAATTAATATTTGGTTTAATTATGATAATTTAATGACTTTTAATATTTTTTTTTTAATAGCTTCACGCTATATCCCGCACACAGCAGGGTAGGCAGAGGGATGTAACTGGTATCCCCCCCTTCATTGAACTCATCCCTTCATCGATCTGAAATGTTTGAAAATATATTAATCAAATCATGCCTTGGCTCATGATACGTCTTGTGGTTAGGACCTTTATTGTTATGTATGTAAGTAACTCAAGTTCTTTTTGAGATTCAGAGGTAACAGTGTTAAGAAATTCTACGTGTAATATATTAAATACATATAATAAGCCATCAGAAGGTATCTTTTTTTATTATAATTGCCATCAGAAAGGTATTGACTCTTTTATATATAAATTAGCCATCAGAAGGTTTTCCTTCTTTATTATTAGTTTGCCATCAGAAGGTATAGACTCATTTATATATTAATTAGCCATCAGAAGGGATCTAGACATGCAAGTATCTAACACAAACTATCCGTTGCAATCACCCAGAGCTCGTCCGAGGAAAAGCCCTAGGATCGTCTCATTTATCTCTCACTTACAACTATGCAAGATAGCTATATTAAGAGAAAAAATGGCCGTGTGGCCCCGCCCCGCCACTTGCCGTGAGTTCCGTCCGATCGGCGGATCCGACCGATCATACATTGAACCCTCCGAGACACAACGAAACAGTTCACGTATATGATACTTACGATGCCTTAGCAAACGATCAATTATTAGTTAGCTGTCACGTCATGTTTGTTAAGTTTGTGTGTGATCTTTCTCAAAGGTACTTGTTACGCTTATTATATATATTTAATTAGTTGTACATTGGTTTGTGAGGCCAATGTAATTCGTCGGGTTGTGAAGCCGATATACGTCACTGGTTTGTGAGACCAATGAATTCGTCGGGTTGTGAAGCCGATATACGTTACTGGTTTGTGAGACCAATATAATTCGTCGGGTTGTTAAGCCGATATACGCCACTGGTTGGTGAGGCCAATGGATTCGTCGGGTTGTGAAGCCGATATACGTCACTGGTTTGTGAGACCAATGAATTCGTCGGGTTGTTAAGCCGATATACGTCACTGGTTTGTGAGACCAATGAATTCGTCGGGTTGTTAAGCCGATATACATTAATGGTTTGTGAGACCAATGTCACTGGTTAAGCTATAAGCTATAAGCTACCTGAACCCACGACAGTCGCATGTCACACGTTATACCACAATCCGACTTTGTACAAGCATCGCTTACGCAACACAAGACAGCATCAGAAAGGATACAACTAACCAACGTCGCTATAGCGGATCACTTTACCAAACATGTCGGCCTCGGTGCTGCAAAGCTACATTGATTGTGTCATTGACATCGCTTATCAGTAAGCTATAAGCTACCTGAACCCACGACAGTCGCATGTCACACGTTTTACCACAATCCGACTTTGTACAAGCATCGCTTACGCAACGCAAGACAGCATCAGAAAGGATACAACAAACCAACTTCGCTATAGCGGATCACTTTACCAAACATGTTGGCCTCGGTGCTGCAAAGCTACATTGATTGTGTCACCGACATCGCTTATCAGTAAGCTATAAGCTACCTGAACCCACGACAGTCGCATGTCACACGTTATACCACAATCCGACTTTGTACAAGCATCGCTTACGCAACACAAGACAGCATCAGAAAGGATACAACAAACCAACGTCGCTATAGCGGATCACTTTACCAAACATGTCGGCCTCGGTGCTGCAAAGCTACATTGATTGTGTCATTGACATCGCTTATCAGTAAGCTATAAGCTATAACCGAACCCTGACAGTCGAGAGACAGTACATGCATCGCCCCTGTACATGTAGTTTATATTTGTTTTTTTAAGATTTACACATTCGTATGAGATCGTGCCAATTATTGACATAAAATACCCAGCTATCAAACGCATTATATATTAATATCTTATTATTATTATTTGTACTACATGCATCGCCCCTATACATGTAGTACATATTTATATTATTTTAAATTTCATACATTCGTATGAGAATATTTGCCATAAAATATTTAATCATCCAAAGCCTTATTTATTTTTATTAAATAAATATTATTTACACTCGCAACTTACAATTCATTTTTAAATTTATAATATTTAGGAAAATGTAAACCATAATGTTCATACAACAATTTTTTAAGATGGCGCCGCCATACGCCAAATATTTTAATTAATTTGTACTGCAAATTATACGTTTTCTTTTTCATAGAACTAATATTTAAAATATTTATTGCCTATAATACTATTATATTATTTAGTTATTATTATTTAAATATTCATTTCAATATTCGCTTTTGTTATTTTTATATTATTAATGTAATAAGAACTCACCAAGAAATTCTTCATAATTAACAAATATGCATCTTACCAAACTTGATTATTATAAAATTATTATATTTCGATCACTTTGCATTTAATATGTTAAATTTATTTATTAAATATCCATTTCCTTGTATTCAATTTATAATATTTGCAATTTAATATCAATAATTTTCAGAGCGTCACTTTTACCGACGCCACGCTCCCGCCATCCTCCCTTTCTCTTCCTATTCCATTTTTAAAAATCATAAACTATAATATGCCAGCAACTCATACAGCCAACGTTGCTTTTTCTGAAAATATTAATAAAATATTTTTTTATTATTTGTTTAAACTATTCCATAAAATTGTATATATTTTTTTATTGTTATTAAATTATATTATTTAATATTTTTTTTATATTCCTACGTTTATTTATACATAGTATGTATTGTTACAGGGAACCTAGTGTTAAGACACTCCGTTCCCCACTTTCCGCCGAATTCGGAGGCTTGCGTGTTAAGTGGCGGAATTTAACGTCGAATTTAATAATTTTAATGACTTTTTTCTACGTAAATCTAAATACTGATCAATTTTTATTCAGCACATAGATTTAGCATCAAATGGAACGCTGTTTGACATTTAGCTGAAATAGCAAAGATTACAGTCAGCCCGCAATGCACCAATCTGATGGAAGCTTACACAGGCTGTGTCTGGAGATAAAGGCATTAGAGAAGGATCAAGTTATGTTAATACGTGAAATCAAACGTGACCTGGAGCTGTATCAAACAACGTGTGCCTCTAAATGAAGTAACTAGTAAATTTAAATAAAAAAATATTTAAAACCTTAAGATTTTTGACTATAAATTGATAGATCAATAAAATTCTTTATTGCACACATACATAACACAGATAAAATATAAAATAACATATAATTATGTTATAAGGCCTATGATTAATAAATTTTTAACTAGTTTACGAAAGTCATTGATAGAGAATTTATTACAATAATAATATAACAAAAAGCTACAATGTGGAGAAAAGTTTCGGTTTTATTTTTTTAATAAAATTACTTCTATTATATAGAGGCCAAAGCTTGTACAATTTTCATTGATCGTGTAATTTAATCTACCTGAGCAAAGCAAGGGCCTCTTGATATAATAAAAATGATATTATTTTAAATGTAAAGCCATTCTAATCCTTTCCATCCAGCCATCGTGCCGTACTCTGTATTTTTGCAAAGATACTATGTATGCAAAAGGGACGCTTAAATTAAAAATTCAGTACTTCAAAGTGAGAACAGACGGACGATAAAACCGAGCTAATTGAATTCCCTTTGTAAAGAATTGTTAATTCTTTAAGGCACGGGTAATTTTATAATAAAATTTAGACGTAATGATTTGATATTTGTAAACTTTAAAATTTAAGTTATTATTGCAACACATAACTTTTGAATTTTTCTTTTGGTTATTCAGTTTATATCTCATTATTTTTTTTTAAAGAAAATAGTGTTGGGGTGGTAATTTTTTTTAAACATAAATTTATTTGCGTATATGAAGTGGGCATTGTAGTTGGGTACTAGGCATTGAAAATATTTAAGAGTTGAGCGTTAGCTTTTAGTAAGACAATATTAAACAATATTTAAGAAGAATAAGAATTACAGTGCAGGTACACAAGAAAATCTCTCTGACTACCCTGCTATACAGGAAGAAATGTAAACCTAAAAAAAATGAATTTGCAGAAACTTGCTATTAAAATGCTTCTATTTTACCCTAGTTTATTGTGGTAACAATTCAATAATGTAAAGAATTAGATTGAATTATATGTAATGTATAATATAATGTAAAGAATTTGATTGAATTGAATTATAACAAGTTTTTTAAGTTAGCAAAATAAACTTTAAATTAGAAAAATATCCTAACAATATATACTTGGGTAAGCTACAAACGAATGTAATGTAAATCTCGTCGTAGTCAAACATGTTAAGAATATCTATAGATATTAACATCATAGTTTATAAAATTTCAATATGAAAAGTTGCAATTATGAGTCACAATAATTATTTAATTTTTATCTATTAAGAGAGTAGACGTAAATACTGTACATATTAGAGATATACATAGTATTATTTATTATTATACATTTCCCATATTTTGGCCGAATATACAGATGGCCTTTTGATGGTTGGTTTGTTTTCTTTTCAGTGTTCGTTTAGTATTATGAAATAGTAATTTAATTTTATAACTAAAAATCATATGATATATACAAATACTTTGTAAAAAATATGAATCTATTGAGTGAGGCGTATCTAAAGTTACCGTGACGTAATACAATATACATAATTGTAATAACCGATTTGATAATAATATTTTTTTTTTCTTCAAATAATACTTAAAATGGTTTAAATAAGCGCTATCCCATTTTTTTGTTTAAAAGCCTGCAATGCAGTCTTTTTGAAAAATAACTGTAAGGTAAGTAGAAAGAATATCTTAAACTATTTCCTCATAATGCGGTGCCAACAAAATGTATCTTATATTCTCTATCGCATAAATTTTTATCTCAACGACAAACACCTTTAGGTTTTAAAGTGCACAACTGACACAATTTAGAGCAATTCGCGCGTTAAACTTAGAGCCAGCAGTTTTGTATATTTTTATTTTATTTTCTGTTTTGAATTCCATGCATTGTAACTTTATTGTGAAATATATTATTTTTCAGCTTCACGCTATTTCTAGCATAGTAGGGTAGGCAGAGGCAACCAAGTGTCGAGACACGCCGTTCCCCACTTTCCGGGGAATTTGTTGGCATTGCTTGATAAGCGGCGGAAGTTAACGCCGCGCTTTGCGTCGACACCAGAGCGAAGAAAATGGAAATATGAAATATTTCCACTCCTCGAGTGGGAGTTGAACCTACAAACAGTCGACTTACAGTCACAATTTGTGCGTCTGCGCCAAGACTAACCCCTATGTGATACTTTTATATGTAGAATAATAATATATATATAGGCTGTTCTTTTATGTTGCCTGAATCGCACCATGCCCACTTATACAGTACTTAGAAATAAACCGTTTATAACATATAGGTTGTCTGGATAAGATCACTCTTAGCGATAAGAACGCTGTTTTGCATTTATTATATTATTTTAAAAATTATTCGATGTATGTACAATAGACATTTTTTTATCTTAATTTAAATAACTTAACTTATAAACCATATGAGTATATTTTTATATATTTTATGTCAATTTGTGTATGTATGAGGTAATACATATTTTGTTACTCTAATTATATCGGCAATTTAGAATTTAATTTATTGATATAAGTATATTTTTGTAAGGCAACAAGAACTTTATATATTTTTAAATTAGTATATTTAGTCTATGAAAATAAATAAATTGCTAGTAATTTATATTTATTTCCAACATAGATTTTTTATGTATATCTGTATGTTTACATGCAAGCTTGCATAAACAGATGTGGCAAAGGTAAAAAAAAAATGATTCGTCTTTTTAATAAGAACTTTTTAATAAGAATGGAAGTGTTAAAGCTCTACATCTTAGTCCACTTTTTTGGGAATTTGAGGAATTTTGATTTTTACAAACGATTATTTTAATTAACAAATAATTAACATAAATCACATTTCTATCCGAATGTCACTATTTGTGACGTCATTGAACGTCGGTCAGCACTTGAAACTGTCGTCTTACTTCCAAGTATTTTACATTTTTCAAAATCAACTTATTTTAGACTAATTAGTGAGCCACGCGGGTCAATACGTATGGTTTTTAATTAGATAGCAGTGCCCTACGGCCTGTATTAATGAATCGAAAGTATCCGATGCTGCGATCAGCATTGGCCGACGCGGCCCGAACGGAAAGTTTCATTGTCGACCAGCATTGACCGACGTGGCCCAAACGGGTAAATGCATCATTTTGCTTGGCGTTGAACGTGTTAAGGACATATTTAACCTTAATTTTTTATTTCATTAATTAATTAGAGACCAGTGCACAGGGGCACAAATAATATAGTCAAAACTGGTTGTGGGTTTTGATTCCCACTAGAGGAATTGAAATAATTAATACTTAATTTTTTTTGCTCTGGTATTGGCAGAGCATGGCGTTGACTTTTGCCACTTAACAAGTCATGGTTCCAGAATTCGGCAAAAAGTGAGAAACATTACTTTCCCTGCTATGTACGGGGTACAGCTTGAGTCTAAAAAAACAATTTATTTTAGGTAAAATTAAACTACTTATTATAAGCAAATATACAAAAAACATCATTTTATACTAGATTATCCAAGATACAGTTTATAGAAGAATTGCTATTGTATAAACGATATGAAAACTTTAAGTTTTATATTTCATAGATGTTATATGGGTAATAAAAATAAAATTAACACTTTTACTCAAGTACTAAACATGATTAATATTTGATAAGGGGAAATGAATTGAAAATTAGCGTGGAAACTAAGCATTCGATTGATTATAACGCCAAATTGGTTTATATCAATACGTTTTTAAAACAATATAATGGCTTTTTTCGGGTTGTTATTCTTTGGTAAGTTAATAAATTAATAATTCAATACCTTTAAAGACAAGGGGCCAGTCGTGGAGCGTAGCACAAGCGTGGCACTATAAACGATCGATTGTGGGGTCGATTCCCACTCGAGGAGTGGAAATATTTAATATTTCCATTTTCTTTACTCTGGTGTCTAGGCAAAGCGCGGCGTTAAGTTCCGCCACTTAACACGCAATGGATCAACGATGGATGGATGGATGGTGGGCAACGGAGTGTCTTAACACGAGGTTCTCTCTGCCTTCCTTAAGAAGCTAAAATAATATATTAGGGACAATAATACATAGTTTTTAACATTTATTTAAAACTATGTGTGTACTTTTATTTACTTACGTTATAAAAGTACCTTATAGTAATAGTGAAATTCAAACATTGTTCTGCTCCAAGATGTTCATTTGGTGTAATAAAAAATAGAAATATTGGAAAGTGTATAAAAACAGTTTTTTTTACTTTTTAACACACACTGACATTTTCAGGTATGGAATTATTTTATTACGTACACGCTTTACAAATAAAAAATATAGATATGAATGATATTTTGGCATACATAGATAGATATAAAAGTGTGCAACAAAGAGGCTCAAATCGTGCACCAACATCTTTAAAAGATGACAATGATGATCTAGAGCATTTGGTACAAAACTTCGACTATAACAAGGATAATAAATATTCATATTTAAAAAAATATGATTTTCTAGACGAATATAGTAAAGATGAGATGTATAATTATAATAAAAATGAAAATATAAGCCCTTCACTTAAGTCGCTAGTAAAGAAATACAATAGTTTATATAAGAATAAAGTTAAAAAGGTTGCTGATTTCAATAAGAAGGGATCACAAGAGCTTCATGATCTTGTACCAGGTGGAAATAACGACTACTCCAAACTCTATGTGATTCTCGATCCAAAAGTTGATTTGTCAAAATCCGCCTCCAAAGATATAGCCAAACTGTAAGTAGAAATTTTGTGTACCCTTTGATGTAAAGTTTTCTGTATATATTTGTAAAACCAACCGGAATCTTAACAAATACGGCGAATAATATTAAATTACAGGATATCTTCTTTGCTTTCAAAATCTGGTACAAGTAAAAAATCCAAAGTTTCGGATCACAGTAGAAAAATACAAAATTACAAGGGGTTCGCAATAAAAGATAATAGACGGCGAATTAAAGAGTCAAAAGAAAGTAAGTAAGCAATAAAATTCTTTCATAATTTTATTATTCAGTATTCTCGTGTAGCTTAAAAAGCTCGTTAAGGGCTTTGTTCTTTACAAAATTGCATTTTGAAGAAATGCAATGAAAGAATTTTGCGTTCATTTTAAGCGGCTATTTTGTACTCGAATTTAACTTCTAATTTTTTTACGTTCATGTTATATCGTTTTCCCATAACAAGTAGGTTTGTAAAAAGAAATCCACCTGAAGTTATATACATCTTAGAAGCTGTATATAATTTCATTCCATTTAATAAAAGCTTCGATTGAAATATGTATAGAAATCAATAAAACATCTGCGACAGCTGTTAATATGCTTGAATGTGTATGATGTTGCAGTATTCGCGTCGAAGGATTCAATAGAGCGTGATTATAAGCCAAAGAGAGGAAGGGCTGATTACGGAGGGGGAGGTCGCACGGCAATCCCATACATACGACATCGAGGTGATATTTACGAGCGAGAGTAATTGTAAACCATTTGAGAAAAATCGTATAAATAAACGAAATTAAAAATGTTGTCAAATGATTTCTTTATGAATCTTTCGTATGAACCAATTCGGTTAATATTGTATGTTAAATTGGTAGCAATTAAATTGTTTTTAATAAATGATCAATAAACCCAAAGGTCAGAGCGTAGTAAATTGTATTATTCGAAAAGTTTTCATGATATCGATAATGGTATTTGTAGGCTAGAATATCATTCTGATAAGCAAGCTGGCAAGCTTAGTAACTATTTGTATTCCTATACTTGTAGACCCAGTATTCCTTAGAACATATTACTCGTCAGCTCCGTATTTTTTTTAGTTTCACGCTGAATCCCGCACACAGCAGAGTAGGCAGAGGGAACCTAGTGTTAAGCCACTCCGTTCTCCACTTTCCGCTAAATTGGGAGGCATTGCGCGTTAGGACTGGCGGAACTTAACGCATAGATTTGCCTCGACCCCAGAGCAAAGAAAATGGAAATATTAAATATTTCCACCCCTCGAGTGGGATTCGAACCCACAACCTGTCACTTTATAGTCACACCTTGTGCGTCTGCGCCACGACTGGCCGACGTAACAATTGTATCAATATATCGAGTTAATCCAGTCGTTTTAATCTGAAGTGTGTGGGATTTTTTAAGCTTCTTAGTATTTACTTTAATAGTATATACTTCCTTGCGTCTCTGTAGCAAAAAAAGAACATTTTTACCAAATTATGCAGTATGTTAGTACTTACTGTCAGATACAACTCACAAGATTTCTTGTTCCATTAGGCTGGTTTGTGAATCTGGTTAAGACATATGTAAATGTCAGATAAGACAAGGCGTGTATATGAACGTGGCGTCCGACTACAATAGTAGGTACATCTGAAAAGGTTTAATAAATAAAACTATTTTACGATTTAAATGATTTACTAATGCATTTTTTCTATAATTTATTTTAGAGTATATCACAGTCATCACTTTAATAAGTGCATCAATATAAATAGTTTACTCCTGTATTACAATTAAGTATCTATGTATATAAATTGAATTTTTTATTAGATTATTTAAATATTGACTATAATTTATACAATGAGTCTACAAATATAAATTAAATATACATCAGACTAGGTGAAATGGTGCAATATCAAATGTTTGGTGTTATATAAATTGTGTATGCTAAAAATTCAAAATGTTTTTGATATATGGCAATGGCATCCCATTCGCAGCACGGCTGTATTTGTTTTATGAATTGAATTTGCTCCGGACTCAGCGGCACGATTGATTTCATTCGAAAGGGACTAGCGCCATATATCCAAAATATAAATCGACTTTATACTTGTAATATTTATTATGATATGAACATTAAGTATATGAATTTAAAATTTTATTTAAGCGTAGCAATGAAATATATATCTGGTACGTACGAATTATTACTTTGATATTTTAAAAAAATAATATAAGGTACATTATGCTTCTATTATCTTGATATAAAAGTAATTAATTGGTAATTACTATAGACATTTCGAAGCTCATATAAAAATATTAGTAGATAGATGAAATATTATTATCGATATTTTACAAATATATGAATATACGATCAATCTAATTGAAAGCTATTTCATAGACGATAATTGTCACTATTTAAGTTATGATAGTCATCTATTATTCTAGTTATTTAGATAATACACAATTGTTCCTTATAATGATAAATGCTCAATGCTCAAGGACTTAAACAATAATTGACTAGAATATGTAAGTTAAGTTATGTAATAATTTGAGTAGGCCATATCTTAATGTAACGATGGAACGGAAATAAATTCACAATTTGATAACAATTAAAAGATAAAATACTCAATTTAGATATTTTTACCAATAAGTAAGAAGATAAAAAAATTATCATCAGTTCCGCTTTGATAACTGTTATGTAAAATTTGCCTTAAATCCGATAATATTTTCCCAATAGAACTTTCAATTTTGCCTGAAAAGATCGTGTCTAAACGATAAAGAGAGAGGGTTTACTTGCGTAAAATTTTATTGGGCCGTTAAAAATAACTTGAGAGGTCGGTAATGCATATTAAGGAGTCTGAATTTCATTTTGACAAGTGCCAATATTTTGTGAGTCTTTTTATTTCAGTTCATAACAATATTCATGGAATAATATAAGAAAATAATAAAATGAGTGAAGGTAAACAATTTGTAATACACGTTAGTAAATAAGAGTTTAATTATAATAATAGGACGAGCATCGTTTACATCTTACATTTAATGAGATCTTAACTCATCCTCGGATGCGTTGGAAGACGAGATAATTGGACATAGCCTCCCTACCTTTATTACTACGTATCTAAATTATGTATTAAAAATAAAATTATTTATATACTTAATAAGCAAGTAAGATATTAAAAAATTACAGTACGGATGTAAATAAACTATTCAACTATTTTAATTTTAAATATCTGAGTTCACTTTCTTTATAGGAAGATACAATGTCCACTCAAAGACATCCAAGGCTGTTTCTATTATGTGTAGCCGTTTTAAACGGCTTATATAAGTATCTATCATCAGACTACTTAAGATTACGCTAAGAGAATTTAATATGAGCAGGGCACTATAGATGTGGGATAAAATAAATAATAATACTTTCATAATGTGATTCTAAAACTAACTAAATAATTCAAAATTTGAATAAATTTATACTTTAATAAGAATGTAAATAGCGTGCAAATAAAATAAATACTTAAATATTAAACTACTTAAACGCAATTGATCCCACTCCAGGCTATTCACAATATCTCTTTAAGCATATCGTGCATCTTACCTAACCTTATTTTTACTGATATATTTAATTGATTCACCATCATACATTTCGCGGTTAAGTACGCTAACACTGCGCAAGTTTCATCATTATTTGTATAGCAATCTAATGGACCCTTTCATTTCTACACATCTATAACCAATCATTCACTACTATACATATAATATCATAGATGTGTTCACTTACAGTTTATGAACACTTTAAGTTTTTATTGTTTCACTGGTGTTTTGGATTAAAGCCAAGTTATAATAGGAGAAGTTCCCATAAATGCCTCGACATTTTTCGATATTAGCTATCGAAACTTGTTTTACCTTTTATAAAAGAAATTCTAGACTAAGATTTTAAAATATAACTTATTCGAAACATTTGAATATAATAATGCAAGTAAAATGAAAAAATACAAACATTTTGTGCCAACAAAACTATATCCAATAATAAAGTCCAAATAATACAAACTAAAAGGCATTCCTATTCAGAACTTATCCTATAATATCCGGCCAATATAGTTTTCATTCAAAATTTATCTGTGAATGAGAGTCGCCGCGTGGGCGAGACCCGTCACCCTCAGAGGTAGTTCGGGCGTGACATACAACAAAGCACGCCCATGCCTTTGTAGAGCGATCCTCGCCGCTTGTTCCGCCATAGGCCGTTCACGTCGTCACCTTTAAGTGCAACGTTGGTTTCTGTAACAAATGTTTTATATAAGCGAGATGAATCTATTCTTAGATGTTTGCCTTTATAAAGTAAAAAAGGCTATATTAAAATAGCAGCTGAGACACCTCTGTTAGCTTTTATTAGTCTTTATTTTGATCTTATCTTTGGCTATATATTTTCTTAGGTTTTATTGTGTCAATAAATTAAACAATACAAATTTGAAATCGTAATATCTTTAAGTAAATATATTCTCACCACAAGTAGAGAACGGAGTGACATAACACTAGGTTCTCTCTGATTACTTTGTTAGGTATATGGAAAAATCGTGAAGCTGACTTAAAAAAAATTAAACAAGTATCTAAGCGTCATTTTCTTGTTATCATCGTTTTCATTTTACGGTCCATATGGAAATGTTGCGTATTTATTGACCAACTCAATACCGCATTTTCGTCACGATATCAGAAGACAAGCAATGGCAAAGTATACTGAACTTAGTGATAGTAACTGAAGTTTTCCTTTTTATATAGCTTCACGCTGCATCCCGCAAACAGCGGGGTAGGCAGAGGGAACCTAGTGTTATGACACCCCGTTCCCCATTATCCGCCGATTTTCAGAGGCATTGCGTGGCGGAACTTAACGCACCGCTTTGCCTCGGCACCATATATTTTCACTCCTCGAGCGGGAATCGAACCCACAACCAGCCGTTTTACAGTCACCCTTAGTATCTCTACGCCATGACTGGCCTCAATCTTCCTTTTTAATTAATTATAAGTACTAATTGGTGTATAATGAAAATCATAGCACTAATTATTAAGTAGTCTGTGAGTCAGTTTTATAATGGACTGTATAAGACAGTATTTTTTATATAAAAATCCCTTAAGTAAACTTTGATGCCATAACCATCACGACCGACACCTTCTAACTACGTTATCACACAATCTGACCTTTATTACGGCGTTCCTTTCTTTATTACAGGGACGTTTTACAAGTATTTCTATGCTAAATAATTTAAAATGACGAGGGACTTTATTTTAAAATGAACTATTTCAACTTAATTTATTGCATATACTGTTAATCGATTGACATCGTTTAATTCAGTTTGCATTATATTTTTGGATATATTTAATTTATTGGGCTCTAAGAAATTTCTATAGAACAATGAGTTTAAATATTAATGCTATTCTTCACGAATAGATAAGAAATTTCTTAGCGTTATACTCGTAGAGTCAACATGCGGGTACCGGTCCTGTCGCGTTGTAAGGAAAAGAGCCTGGGATTTACGGCCTAAGTTTACACTTCCTTTCTTACGGAAGGAATCACTTTATAATATGCATTAACTCCTGCTTGGAAAATATACAACTAACACAGTAGAAAATCGATTAACCGAAATATTACATTGTTGCATCCGAATCCGTTTTTTTTTGTTTTTTAAGCGTTTTTTTTTGCATTTATACTAGGTACAGGATATCTTATATTTATTAAAAACAATAAAAGCATATCAACGATATCTATTTGTAACTAGGTTCCTATCTTCCAAGTTAGAATGCGCGTACCTTAATGCCAGTTTCGAGGTATTTATGCTTGCATAAATTCGACTTAAATATATTTAATATTATTGGCCATTAGTCCGGATAAAAGCGAATCCGTATAACTGAGGGCCGGATACTCGACTTTCCACTGTATTGCATTTGAAATACCTACTAGAAATTGTAGTATAACTGTTCTAGATAAGTAGACATTTATTAATTAGAGAGAGAGATTTTGCCGTCTTTTCGTTCCTACTTCTGCCGCGTACAAATATACCTAATGATAGTAGAATGTAAATAGATTCCTTTCGTTTTACGCTATGTGTAAATTGTACTCCGCAAATACCCGCTTAATGTTCGTGGATTTCATGTGGTAAATTCTAAATGCCTTTATTTTGCACGAAAGCTTTTGGATAATGATGTTCTGATTAACATTATTACTTTACTAATTATAACTAATGTTCCGTTTCTCAACGGTTTAATTGAAAAATGCGTATGTTTGTATTGATAATAGCTTCAAGTATTGATTTTGTAACAATTAAAATCGATGACAATAAAAAAATCTACTCAAAGTAAATAATTCTGAAAATGATTTTCTGTTCGTAATATTTAAATAACTGCTTTTAAGTAAATGCATATGAATGTATGCACGGTACATATACCAAAATAGCGATTTTACAATTTTTGTTAGCCTGTCTGCCGATCTATTTGTTCCGGCTAATATCTAGAACAGGCTGGACCAATTTTGACGGACTTTTACTTGCAGATAGCTCATATAAATGGGAATAACTTAGGCTACTATTAATTATATTATCGTAAAATTTGTGAAATTATTGTAAATTTAGTACAATTTCACGCAGACAAAGTTGCAGCCAAGCACAGCTTGTTCTACATAAGGTTAAAGAATCTATATACATATATATTCCCAATGTCAAAAGATCAATAATATTATCTTAATATACATATATTGTAAAAATATTTCACGTTTACTTTATAAGTGTAATTCTGTCGCCGTTATTGGTTTGCTCCATATCAATATACGAGTATAAGATATGAGGACTATAAAATTGTGTAATAAAGCATATTTTCATGCTTTATTGAAAATATGCTTATTAAAATGAAAGTATAATTAAATTTTCCTTCATTTACAGGTTTTACCATACTTTAATATGAAATACGATTTAAAACGACTATAAAACTTTAATCGTAATTGAAAATGTATATGTAATTAATATAAGTAAGAAATAATATAATTAACTAGCTGTGCCTACTATTTCGACTACATTGAGCTTAATAATGTAAAGTAATTCTAAAAGTAGCTCTAGTTACTCCTTTTTACATCACCTATCTGCCACAGATTCGCGAGAATAAACAGGCAGACAGGCAAAGTTTGTTCTTTCATACAATTATCATTAGTTGAAGGTATCAATCAATACGTACCTAAGTGGTTAAGATTTTCATGCTGTGGCAGGTATTCCTGAATGTCACTGACGATCCTCGTTATATCCTGTGTGTCTTTGGCGATGCTGCATAACTCCTCTTGATTGAAGTCCGGTGTGATTTGCTTGCAGAGTAGAATTTGACTGATGACATTACCAAAATTTGATGGGCCGGCGCGGTTTTCTATTAAATATTAAATATTTTAAATACTTTAAGTAATCTGACATAAAAAATCTCAATCACTGCAATAAAAAATTCCCCATTTTTTATATTCCTCCGTTCTCTATGTTGCGCCTGAAATCGAGACATTGAGTGTTCAGAGGCAGAATCCAACACGCGCGCTTTGTTTTAGGCTCCAGATCGGAAAATTGAAAATAATATATAATCATTACCCCAAGTGGGGATCGAACCCACAACAATCGCGTTTCAAGGCAGACGGTCTCCAACTGTGCCTCGACAGCTTCAAATTCGTAATATTTTACATTTCATTATATTTGTATGTAGCAAAGTTATAAATATTGTAGAAAATATATTTAGAAATGTATTTTATATTACCGTAGTAAGAAGTCATGTCCATCGGTACGAGTTGCACGAGGCGGTGACACTTGGCAAGTTCTCGAAGAAGTAGTTGTGACATGAAATATAACAGAACCAACTGCGGCTGATCTGCACAACCTTCACTTGTTGACCTGAGCAGATATAATACCACAATGTAATACAATTTCATATAAAGCAGCTTTACAACAATACAAATTCTTTTTAAAATGTCTCTGCATATAAAGAATAAAATAATTTGTAATGTGTTTTAATTTAGTTTATATTGTCATGTATATTGTTTGCCAATAAACAGAAAAATATACTAATGATGAAACAATAATGAGGAAATAATACAAAGTTCATTATAAATACACTCTTACAACATACCCACAATCATAAATAAATTAGTTGACCTTTGGATTTTACTTAAAAACCATTTATTAAATTAATCATAATAAAAGCGGCTCCACGTTTTCTCCCGCATAGCAGGGTATTCGGATAGAATTTAAAGTTAAGACATTCCATTGTCCACGTTCCATTCATAATCGAGACATTGTGTGTTAGTTGGCGGAGCTTAACGCCACGCTTTATCTTAACTACCAGTACTTACCAATGTAAATTGGAAGAGATAATAGTAAATCACCTATGTCGCTATTTTATAGATGGAATTGATTTTGTCGTATTGACATATTTTACAGTTTGTCTATTTGAAGAACAGCCGTTATAGTGGATTTGCTTCCATTATAAGTAGCCAATAATTCAAGGTATCAATAATTATTATATATAAATTATTTACTCTAAAAGCTATCTTTCTAATATTTACTTACGTCATACTAATTTACTTACTAATTGCCTAAATATACTTTTATAATATGTATCAAATTCTTTATACATACAATACTCTTTTTTTAGCTTCACGCTGTAACCCGCACACAGCAGGTTAGGCAGACCAAACCTAGAGCTATGACACTTCGTTCCCCACTTTCGGCCGAATTCGGAGGCATTACGTGTTAAGCGGCGGAACCTAACGCCGCGCTTTGCCTCACGACCAGAGCGAGGAAAATAAAAATATTAAATATTAACACTCCTCGAGTGGGAATCGAAACCACAACCAGTCGTTTATACTATAGTGACACGCTTGTGCCCCTACGCCGCGACTAGCCCCAATACAATAATGACTTAAATAAAATGATTAGAAATAAAAATATACAGATACTATTTTCCCGCACAGTAGTATATGTTGAGAGACCCTAGTATCAAGCGTATTCCGCTTTCCTTCTGAATTCGTAACATTATTTATTGAGCGACGAAGTACATAACGCCTTGCTTTGTCTTACCAAAAATATGAATTCAGAAAAGATAACATTTAGAGATTATTATGATAAATGGCAAGAGTCTTTGACTATCGTCTTGTTGTATACTACCGTGGGTTCGTCTTCTTTAATAAACTCACTTCTTTTTTAAATGTTCTTCAAGTCCTTTTTAAGAAAATATTTAAAATATACAATATTTTGTCAAATGAAATCATATTACGTAGACTGGACAGGTTTAGATTTAAATCATTACAAATAAATATATTTTAATTAAATTTATATAATATTTATGTCAATTTTGAAAAAAATGTACTCAAAAATATAGTCCACCATAAATACAAGATATTTTATCTGTTTTTTTCATATATTCCTTCTTCGATTGAACCCGCCAGTCAGGATTAACCACTTTAGCCTAGGTTAATTGGTTTGGCCTGGTTTGCTTAATAAAGCACTATGGATAAATTTATAGCTACATACTGTCTATGATTATGAATCACATGATGTTATATGCAAAATCTATACAAAATAGTATAATTGGAATATCTGTTTGTCATATTAAGCATTTTTTTTACAAAATGCATTTGTATAAATATGGATTTATATACCAAAATAGCATTTTCTACCATTTTTGTCTGTTTGTCTGTCTGTCTATTTGGCCTGGCTAATATAATGGAAGGGCTGGACTTTTACTTGTAGATAGCTAATGTTTTAAGGAGTAACTAAAGCGTAATTATTATAGAATTAAAACATTTTTATGGACTGAAATGTTTTATCAGCGTCGAATGTACTGAAATATTTTATCATTTACCTTGTGGTTATTATTAATTACGTTTCAATAAATATTTTAAATAGAATACACAATGTGATGTAATGCAATGAAATTACAAAATTCATTTAAAATCAGTAAATTAAAAAAGTTACTTTTTCTCACGTCTTTGAAAGTTTCTATTAGTAAACACTTATATTCATATTCTTATTTCTATATATATATATATATATATATATATATATATATATATATATATATATATATATATATATATATATATATATATATATATATATATATATATAGAAGTAAGAGCATGAATATAAGTGTTTACTAATAGAAACTTCAAATTTCATATTATTTTTATAAGGCATGTCCATTTTAATTTCACTTACACCATAATAATAAATAAAACATCTTCTAATAAAACATCTTCTAAATTTGACATTGTAACACTTTTATTATGAGGTTTTATTACATGTTTTTTTTAAATAAATTCAAGCAAATGTTATGCTTAGTTTTCCGCAATAAAAATAATTAAATTATTCTGCAGGTAACGAATTTCCGTCGCCTAATTTTTAAAGCCTTCTGTTGTTATGTCATAACGAGGCACTTTTCATGAGTGGGTAAAACGTAATTAATATATTTACGGTCCACGATTTTTCGCCAAAATGTAGACGGAATTAAGCAGTAATTATCTAGAGCGTAAATTTTAGAGTATTCCACTACTAGTTAGGCGAGTTCAAATATGCTTTATTAATTTTTCTCATTCCAACTGCGAGCGCAAACTTCTAAAGTACGCCAGACCATAAAAAGGAAAGAAATAATATTTTTAAATATTACTAAGTAACATAACTTTACCTAAAATTTTTGTGGACTTTTATAGTAGTTATTTTTGTAAAATATATTTTATGCCAAGTCCCTGCAAAGAAAATTCAGTTTTAATATAAGAATGGTAAGTGACTGACTTTATTTCACAAAATATTATAACTAGCTAATTTATGTTTTGCTCTTAGAAATGAGAAGCTTAATAAAATGACTATGACTTTTATCTAGCGTGCAGGTACATTTTGTAATTAATTACAAAAATATTTATACAACGTAATTAATCAAAACCAAAACCTAGAAGCACGATTCAATTATCGTGCTTGTAGGTTTTGGTTTAATAAAAAAAAAGCATTATATTAAAAAAAAAGTTAAATTTTAAAATTTGAAGCGACGTGTACCGCTCAATTCTAATGAATACCGAAAGTAAAAAAAATTAATTGTATCTGTTCTTTTTTTGGACTACGAAAGTTGGAATTTTTTTTTTCATCTTAACCACTATATGGATGAATTTGTTTATTAAGCTTAAAATTGTTGTTTTTAAAAGTTCAATACGTCCATTTCTCGTTTAGGTATCGTACTCTGAATGGAAAAAGATATCTTTGACTTTAATCATCAATATTTCAGCAACCGCTGATCGTAAAAGAAACGTAAGGAGGATTTTGAAATCTTCAATAAATTTACCAAAACAGTGGATTTTTTAAAAAATACTTCTTCATATTAATATTAAAAATCATTAAAAAAAGGACTTTTGGTGGCTTTTGGATGTATCGAGAAAACCGGTAATACTAAGTAAGCTTTCACAGTTCAATATATATCCACAAAAACTCCACAAAGTTTCGGTTCAATTTTTTATTTCATTCGATCAAATTTTTGAAAAATATAAAAGATCACGATTTTGGCTTTCAATGATCACCTTTAACGAAATACAAAACGAAGTTATTTTTTACCTTTTTTTATGTTTTTTTATTGATAACAGTGTTTAAAAATTTATAGGAGAAAAACACTGTTATCAACATCAAAAATATGTTGTTTAACTTTATGGACATATTAAAAATAAAATAAAAGACAAGTTACTTAGAAAATACATACAACAGCATATTAGGATTCCATATTATGTAATTAAGTAGCAATGTATATTAATCAATCAAATCAAACTGACGGGTTTTCTGTGTTAGCTTGCACCCTGTTTGTCGGGTTCCTTTTAACTCCCACCTTCATTTGCGTCTTTACAATTTCTTTTCTATTAATAACAATGGCTCCATGTAGCTTCTCTTTTCGTAAGAACTTTACAATAGATAATTATCCAAAACTACAGAAGGGAACCTAGAATATGCGGGTTTTAATATTGTAATTTTAATGTAACTCAATTTTTCTTAGAGAGTATAGAGCTAGCGTTAAAACACACCGTTTTCCACTTTCCCCGTAAATCTGTGGCATTGTGTGGTTTTATTACCAGATCAGAGGAGAAAAATGTATGTAACTAAAAATATAAATTATATTATTTTTAACCTTCTTTCTTGGGTTCTCCGAGTGGGAATCGAACCCACGACCATCACATATAGCGGATGATAACGTAATATGTATAGTATAGACAATTCTGTTTATTTTTATTTTTTTAGCTTCACGCTGTATCCCGTACACAGCAGGGTAGGCAGGACCTAGTGTTAAGACACTCATTTCGCACTTTCCGCCGAATTCGGAGGCTTTACGTGTTAAGTGGCAGAACTTAACGCCGTGCTTTGCCTCGACACCAGAGCGAATAAAATGGAAATACTAAATATTTCCACTCCTCGAGTGGGAATCGAACCCACAACCAGTCGTTTACTGTCATGAGTTTGTGCCATTGCGCCACGAATTCACGAAAAATTCTATTATTCTATTTATTAAAGGTAGAAATTATAATTAATCCAGTACAGTATATTCTAAAATTATCCGGAACAGGTAAACTCTCAACGCGCTACGAGATTTCAAATTATAATATGGAGTGATGCGATACTGTTGTCACAGACTTTGGGTAAGTATTAATATTTCATGTAGATCTAAACTGATAAGGAGGACTATAAATTATAACAATTATTTTAATGGAATAAATATATCGTAACGGCCCCTCAACCTCGACGTGGTCAACATTTTTAGAGAAGAAAAAATAACCTAAATCATAACCCATTACCACATGCTTTTAAGTTGCGTGAGCAATCAAATTTTGGTAATATTAGGTTTAGTAATTTATATTTTGTTCCAGCGCGTTTTATTCCTCACAAATGATTTTCAAAGATAGTAAAAGTAAATTGTTTTAACGGTTGGAAGCCACACAATAGATTCATTTATTAGTTTTGTTTGCTATTCAAGGGATGCGGTGGAATGGCGAAAACTTTTACGGACGTAATTGATTCTCTTTCGACTTAAGTTGAGGGCTACCTAGTGCGTCTTTTGATATGCAAATAATTGGATACTTAAGTAGGTACCTGAGGCTTTGCACAATAATAACTCCCTTGAAAAGTGATCCTTGTGTAGAACGTATTCATATTTGTTAATGGCAATTGTAATGTACATAAAATAGCTTAAAATATTTGGTTGCGTGACTTCATATTTGCCTGTTTTAGTTCAACGAGGTTGGTTAACAGAGTAGCAAAGTTTCTATATTATTTATCCGACCTAAAATGTGTTATTAGTTAAGTTTGAAAGGCTTTACATACTAGACTTTATGTGTGAGAGAACTAGAATTTATGGGCGTAGAACTTTTTGTTTTATAATGAAGTGGTGCAGTTGGTATGTATCTGTAAGAATGCGATGATTGTAAGTTCTAGTTCCAAGTAAAATGTAGGCTTTTCTTCAACCTGCTTATAAATAGCACGCTATGGAATACAATTTTGCTAGTAATTTTTAGCTTCTAAGGCTTTTTTTCTATTTTCGTTTATATTATTTTATGATGTCATTACTTTATGTTACACGGTTATTCCGCTAATGTTTATATTTCATTGATATACCAGCAGTAAGTACCACGAGCATACATTGTAAGTTCTGCATGCACAGGAAGAAAAGTAGTAAAATATTATGTTAGCAGAGCGAGTATAATCTTTTAACTGCATAAAGTTTGAGTTGAACTCGAGTGTTATAAAATGGAGTTTAAATTTTATAATCCTTCATTTTATGTGTATTACTTACAGTAAATCATCAACAATGTTATTTAAAACTACTTATAATTACTTAAATAATATAGAGGAGATAATATAGAGGATTCAAACCTACGCGGCCTTTTCATCCCGCATCTTTCGTTCTATATCCAACTATACTCGTATATAAGTGTATTCTAAACGATATAAAACAATATATTTTTTATATATTTATAAAAATATATTTTTCTTTTTTTTTCAATTGTTTTTTTAATTTATTAAATTTGTGAGTAGACATTAAAAATGTTGAAAAATATTTAAATTTGTAATATAACAAAGTCATGGTTTAAGTGTAGGCAGTTAGCAGAAGTATTAAGACTGATATTGTTTATTAAGTACAATTACTGAAACAGAACTGTACGTGTTTTCCATTCAACGTGATATTAGTAAAGCAATTTGTGCTCAGCTGGCACGCGTTTGTGCCAAAACTAAAGTACTAAACTGAAATCTAGATTCAGTGTATTTCTTAAACTTAACAATTAGTTAGTTAGTACAAAGTTTTTGTGATATCTGCGGCCATGCCCTCTTGTTTTGTCAAACGCCTAACACGGGCTGTAATACCAGTAACCATTGCTAAGGACTTTCTATTTTATTTAAAAAGCAATGCTGTATTAATATTAATTTTCTAGATTAAATCTCTACTGTATTTTTAACATTTTTAAACTGTTAATCACACACTAAAGAAGTTTAAAAATAGTTTTAAAAACGGCTACGTAGAAATTATTATACGCTTATTCGACTGTCGAACGCATGACTTAGCGGTCAGAGCGCTTGGACGATTTCTATGAGGCGTGGGTTTGAAACTCGTTACGTTCAATTTTTTTATACATTTTCTAAAAATGTTTTTGTATATTATTTTTTAATTATAGGATTAACATTCACACATTTTGTTTCAATAAATAAAATATACTTACTTTTTGCAGGTAGGCAGAACTAGTTGACTGGTTTGTTTGGTAGCTTCCACGCAGGTGCGGCGTAAACGACGCACGCGCTCCCGTAGCTCAGGACTGTCGTGCGGCTGGCCGATGTGGATTAATAGATCTCGGAATAACGCAAGTTGCACGTTGATCTCCGTTATTAACTGTAGAAGAAGATTTATCATTATTTATATGTGAAGATTTATTATTATATACAGTATTGCAATAAAAGGTCCTAAAAGATAACACTTGAAGGAATAATTCAGCGAAACGAGCGTAGCGCTCTACTAGAGACTTCCTGGATTCTTTGTGCGCGCATCAATAAAAGCGGCTGAAACAATCATGATGAAATTTTGCGAACTTAATTAAGCTGATGGTCTGATTTCTTTTAAATTCCTTGGTGATGAAGAATAATCGTTTAAATATAGTTTCCTATAGACATTAATTAAGATGTGCTCGCATCGCTAAATATGCAAACGGCACCTGAGATTTTGTAAGCGCAGCGAGTCGAAATTGAGGGTCTAGTAGCGCCTAGTTATATATTATTTTCATTACTCCGCTGTGGAATGTAAGACAAAGCGCGGCATTAAGTTTCACCACTTAACACACAATATCTCGAATTTGTGTGGAAAATAAAACTGTGTGTTGACACTATATTTTCTCTGAATATCCTGCTATACTGTAAAAATATGTTCATAAGTAAAGAGAGATGTCCAACGGTGGAGGTAAGATACAATGCTCATGAGAAAAAAAATGCCAAGTAAATGCTTGTTATTACTTAAGATACATAAAAATATTATTGCAACGGAATTCACTTGTTTTGTATAAAATATATTTTGAACTAGATAGAATTTTGACATGTGTAGTGTCTATTTACATTTGTAACCCATAAAATTTAAAGAAATTAACTTTCATATATTACTATGTATAATATATAAAATAAAACAAATATTGATTAATTTTGTTAGAATTGTAACTTAAGCAATAAAATAGACCAATTCTATTAAACGCTACGTCAAGATAAAACAAAATTTTCTATATAACATAGCTTTATGCCTGAATCAGACAACACATTTATCACGCCCGTGTAATTATTGGAAATCGTTTATATGTTACGAGAATACTCGTAAGTTGAAATCGGACGAAAATCGATACGTAAGCAACGTTTCTCGATTCTGTCATTAAATAATAATTAATTGTATCTATGTATGGATACTGAAAGAATAATGAAAGCTGAATCTTTTGATTAGATAATTGTACGATTAATCACAGCCGAATTATTTAAGCCTGCGAATTCAGCAAATATTCACTATTGTGAAACTGTATTTACTACACAAGGGGATTCTTCGAAAATCTATACGAGTATATAGCTATACAAACGATCGGCTCACGGCTTTGCACGCGTGGAGTAGAAAATTTAAGCGGTTGATGCTTTTTTTACAGTTCTTGCCTATTTCAACCATTTAGAAAGAGCAGGTTGCTTTTATAATAAGTAGGTTGTTTTTTTAAAAAACAGGTATTCTATATTTGACTTTAGGTCATCATCTATATTCCTAAAAAAAATATCGAAATTGGTCCAGCAGGTTAGATTTTTCATACACTTTATACTTTATTTCAACCCTTTACAGGTTGATTTTTGAAATTGTTTTTTATATATAACTCTCGGTCTTCCGCTGTTTTCGCAACAATAATACTTTAGTAGGCATATAAAATGATTATTATTAGGAAAAAAAAGTAAAAACTGGTTTAAGTAGGCATTCAGATGTACATATATTTAGCATTACATGTACATATATTTAGCATTTTGTTTAAAATCTTTCTATAAAAGCACTGTTTCATACACTAGTGTAACATTAAAAGTATTTAACGATCGAAAATATTTATTATATCTGAAGTTTTAATATTATAATAAAATCCATATTGTAGATGAATCTGAGATCCTTTGTTAAAAGTTTTATTCAATAATTCATTATGAAACTTTAAAACAGTAAAAATGGAATTGAATATTGGTTTGGCTATAAATTAATTTTATATTTCACTGTAGGTAAAATGGGTATGTATATTTTTTACAATCGTAATGATAAAGTTGTCATCCATACTAATATTATGAATAGGAAAGTCTGTCTGTTTGTCAGTTACGTTTTCACGGCCATTCTACTGCACGGATTTGGATGAAATTCGGAACGAAAACGGTTGAAGACTCAGGGTCAAACATATGCTACTGTTTTTTGAAAATCAACACCTAAATGGTGGAAATGGAAGTGGCATGAAAAATGTATATTGCTTAACCGATTTCCATGATTTTTCTTAGGAAGACAGTTTGTGACGCAAAGTCAAACATAGGGTATCTATTTTTGTAAGAATCAACAGTTAAGGGATAAAATTCCCTTTAATTTTTATTGAGAATGAAAATTGAACCTCTATCTTAATATAAATTATAGTTGTCTTGTTTGCAGGCGAAGTCGCGAGCAGGCCGTTAGTTAAATAGTAATGCCGCAACTCCGTTGCGTTAATGTAAATAAATAGAAGAATGCATTGTTACTGGTGATGTACTGATGATGTTAAGAATAATTATTTTTTTAGTACGAACAATATATTTAAAGAATAACACTGGAAAGGTTATAAAAATCTTTTCTATATATATGACTTATTAACATTTTTCATAATTCTAGTATTCTATTTATGATTCTAGTTGACTCGATTTTATACCGTACCGTTCATTGCAGCTAGTAAGTAAATTTAATAAAAGTATAGTGAAATTCAAACTACTTAAAAATCTCGGCCTTTTAACGGAAAAGTTGCGAAATTATTGAATACCTAGAGAGTTGGCACATTTTCTTCAATCGTATTGTATGAATATTTCGGTACAAAGAAATGTTCTCGTTATATTTTCTTTTTCGCTGTTCTTATCATATTTTTTATATTTTATTTATTTTCTTGAGAATACTGACTATGTGCGTTCTACCTACAATATGTTGCATAAAAACTAGTGTCCGACCGAAGGTTCGGTTTCGGTTTCGGTTTCGGCCAGTTTCGGCAAAAAAATGTAGTTTCGGCCGTAGTTTCGGTTTCGGCAAAAAAGCTGCCGAACCTTCGGCAATGCCGAAACTCAGTACTCATGAATTTTCACACATCGTTAAGCTACATTTGAGTGTTTTTATAGCTGGTGTACTTAATCTTAAGATATGGTAAACCATTTTAATGAATTATAAATGTATGTTAAGAATAATATGTATGACATTGTGTTAATGACACTGTGTTTGTTTTCGTAAGTGTGGCTCCTTTCAGGAGCTGACTACTAATTTTGGGGGCCCCTGAGCTAATTATTACATTGGAGGCCATTTACCAAATGCCTATCCTTAATGGGGGCTGAGAGTCTTGATAACTCACATATCCCTGCACTACCTTCTTAATATTTCTATGAAGGCGGTAAACGAATAGATGGACTATCTATCTGATCATAAGAGCGTAGGTATTGCTCGCTTATGGACATCTACAACATTAGAAGAATTGTGGATGTGTTGCCGGCCTTGATGGTGAAGAAGAGACAAGGATGGGTAGAGTTGGTTAACATGTCATCGAACCACATTATGACATATTTGGTGGTTCATTTTTGACGTAATAAAGGTCGCGAGCTATTAAAAGTTGCTCTTGGATTCGGCATTTTGTGGACATGAAGGTAGAGGACAAAGCTATACCTTGCTGTGGTGAGATCGATCGATTATCATAGATGGCAATTGATCTGATATACCTAGACCCTTTTAGTGCTCTGTGCTGTAATTATCTACATGATGATAATCTCATCAAGACAATAAAAAAATATTAATTAAAACTTAACCTACTACCAAACCGGTGAATTTGAAAAGGCCAAGGGCGGGTTTAAACATTACTAGAAGATATTTTTGTATTTTTTTTTTATATTTTTCTAGCGCTCACTCAACACGCAACGTCTTCATTTCGGGCGGAAAGGGGTGAACGGAATGTCTTTACCCTAGTTTCTCTCTGACTACCCTGCTATGCGGGTAAAAGCGGAGCCCTTAAAAGCGGAGCGTGAAACTATAAAAATATATAGTATTAAATATAGTTGAAAATGTAAAGAAATACTGTAATAAATTCCATATAATCACAATAAAACGTTAAAAATGTACAATTTTTTTAACTTATAAAACTAATTTTATGACGTCATCAGCAGTTTCGGTTTCGGTTTCGGTTTCGGCCGAAACTGAAGCCAGTGCCGAAGGTTCGGTTTCGGTTTCGGCTGAAAACACAGTTTCGGTCGGACACTAATAAAAACCTTTTTGTTGTAGTAAAAATCTTATAAAACTATGAACAAAATTTAGTTTTTATTAAAAAAATAGACATAGTATTAAATTTACCAATTTCAACATTAAAGACGGTGAGAAGGAAAGTCATGAAAGTTTGGATAAATATGTACTTCAATATCACTTTATTTTTCTCAGGTTTAACGTTTAAATTAAAATATTAAATAACCAAACAAAATATATACAGGTTTCTTATTTTTATACAAGCTATAATAAAAAAATGGCACTTTAGTAAAAGCTTTTCAGGTTGAAAAATAGTTTTTATTGTCATCAAAAACAAATTTTGTAGACTTTAAGAGGCCAGTTACATTAGATCACGAACAATTTCGTGATTCAGAGCTTAAGAGAAGTGCAAAATGAAAAGTAATTTAAATATAATCATGTTCCGGACTGCGATAGAACCCATAACTATTCGATTCTCTCCAGAAGCTGTCCCACTGCGCTAAGAGGAGCTTAAATCTTAAGGGTCTGAGATCATCCCACCTAGATGCTTTTTGTATTCACAAAAGTTCCATAATTTTCATGTAGTATTCTGACTTTTTATTTGATATTAAAAATAATAAAAAGTCCTCAGAGCAGGTTGTAGTGAGCTGTTAGGAATGGTGACCCTACGGAACTGAGAAATCGAAAGCGGCATCGATATTTATCTCATTGTCCTTTAGGGGCTGGCAGAATGAAGCGCGCGAGTTTTATGCTCATTAGGGAATGCTCGATCTGCGTAACAACCGAGGAACTCGATTACAAATACGCTTGTGATGGTCAAACCAGCGAACGCCTCTCACCACCCATAGCAGACCACACCTTCGTTGTAAAATAGCCCAGTACAAAGATCATCCAAACTTCATTCCATAGTTCTTGTCCTATAATAGTTTTTCATATAGTTCAAAACTCCTACACATTAATCGGTGACCATTTCTGGGCAATTATTTGTGGCTTCCGGCCGATAGAACAGCCAGGGTCCGTGCTCTCTGACTGTCAAAAGATTCCGTTTTCGACTTTCCACCTGAATTCGAGACATGCATGTTGTAAAACTCAACGCCAACTTGTGTCTAAGGTACCAGGGTGGAAAATGAAAATAATCATATAATCATTCCTCCGAGTGGAAATCGAACCCACAACCAATTGTGGTTACAGTTAGACGCTGTTCCACAGCGCCACGACGGCTCCAAATAAGATATTAATATATTAGCGTTCTGTTTAATTTACGATAGGGTTGTAACACACGTAATATAATATTTATTATTATTATGTTTCTTTTTTCTTAAAGTTCTTAGGTCCAATAGGACCCGGTCGTTTGAAAGGCCTGCGTGGGGACACCGGTTTTGGTTTGGTTTTCGTTTTGGGGACACGCATTTTGATTGTGACGAACCGACCGGAATCGATTTTTGAGTAACCATATGTAATAGCCCAGATATAAGAATGTCACCGACTAATGCCTGTGATACATAACTATATCTGATATGCAGTAAACACATTTTATTTTATTGACTTAAATTTTAACTTATCCTAACGGATAAAAATGAATTAAAATTAATAAAAATGAATTAAAGTTTATTTTTCTTAATAAACAAATAAGACGTTTGGTATTTTTATAGCAGACTAAGGGGTCGGCCGTTTTCTTTGCATTGCTTTTCTTTCTTTGCAAGCTGACCATTCGCCGCACTAAATCACTAGAAAATTATTACTTAGCATACACAGGTAAAAACTATATCTTTTACATTATATTGAAATAATTTAGTTCAGCGTTAAGTAGAACGGTGTGTCTAGACACTAGGCTCTCTCTAACCCTTGCAGGATGCAAGGCGGGAAGCAACGTAATTCTGCTTTTTATATTCAAATAGACTACAAAGATATTACAAGCGGTAAGCATTTTAATTTTATTCTCCAACTCGTTTCTAAGATTGACAGCCTTTGATTTGATCCCTATTTGCGTTTATCCTTCATATTACGTATAAGCTGTTCTGGGAAATGTAACCATAATATATTAAAGTATTATTGGATATTACTTAAATAAGATAAGTGGGATCCAAAATATCACAGATTTAGACATATAATATGTTTGTTTACGAAATAATAATATTATTTATGTTTCTTTTTTATATTAATTGGTTTATATTATACTTTGGATAAATAAGTAATTTAACTTTCTATACATTTATATCGAGGCCGTCGTGACATTCTCGTACGAGGAAATGATTATATATTTTATTTTCATTTCTCTGCTCTAGTACGTAAGACAAAGCGGGACTTTAAGCACTGCCACTCAACACACGATTTTCGCCGGAATGTGGAGAACGGAGTTTCTTAACACTATGTTCCCTCTGACAAACCCGCTATATGGGAAAAAACGTAAAGCTACACGTATTGTAGATGAGTGGGTATTATCTTAATCAGCCATATTTTATTTACAACGAATAAATGATTACTCTACTACATCAAGATGGTGCTTTGTAGTGTATTTTCTACATGTACACCGCACTTCTATAAATATATGTTATAACTAGGCTAATGAACTATTTGTTAACTGTTTAATAAAAAATCTCCATTTTCACAAGTTATAATTACATCCTCACTAGCATCCCGCTTGCGGCTTCGCCGCGTGAACTACTTAAGTGTTTTGTTGTATTGCAACCCTTGGGTGGATTTTAAAAATAAAGTAGCCTGCGTTTAATCTTGGATTGTCAACTGTATTTATGCCAAATTTCATGATAATCGGTCAAGCGGTTTAATTTTTTCATATAAAGTTTCATCCTCACCCCATATTTCAACCCTTTAGAGATTGATTTTTGAAAAATAAGTAGTTTATTTTTGGACCCTGGATGTTTTACTACTTTAATTCTAAATTTCATCAAAATCGTACCGAGCCGAGCCGTGAAAGCGTGACATAAAACCGACAGAATTTCGTATTTATAACATAAGTAGGGATGGATGCAGTATTTCAGTTATTTCCGATATGACTTACATTTTTGTATGTCTCCAAAGTACGTTTTATATATGAGCTTCGATTCCACTTGAGAGAATATATGTTTAAAGTATACCATTTCATAAATATACAGTTTATTTATGTACAAACGCCTACAGCTAGAGCCAAGAATTAGACAGGAGAAAGAACACTCAAATTATGATTACTAACTAGGCTCATTTGTCAGTAAGTCGCGAGATCGAGTTCGGAGCCATTTCTTCAAAGGAAATAACCTTTTTTGTAGGAAACTGCTCAGTCTGTGTCAATGCAAGGGTACGCGTTTAGATATAACAAAAATATTACTTAGCTTGTTTGAAATATGGTTTTCGATTATTCTTTCCGTTTGTCTGACGTTTCGTATACGAAAAGTTATGGTGATAAAAATTCATGTTGATTCACTTTCGTTAACATATGAAATGTAGTGTACTATGTAGATGACTAGTACAGTTTTTAGTAGTTTCATAAAAGCCCCTGAGCCTTTTAGAGGTCGGTTTATATTTTTACTTTACTTAAATGCTATTCAAATATCATTTCCTCGATTGAAACCATGGAGAATGAACCCACAACTACAATCAGTTGTTGGCCTATCGTGCTACAATGACAACTGATATGTACCAAATTATGTGTATTATTGTTAAGAAATAACACATAGCATGTATTAGGTTACTATTTGGATAAATATAAAAAAAATAAGTACTTAGGGGCCAGTCGTGGCGCAATCGCACAATAGTGTGACTGTAAACGTCTGATTGTGGGTTCGATTCCCATTCGAGGAGTGAAAATTAATATTTCCATTTTATTTGCTCTGGTGTCGAGGCAAAGCGCGGCGTTAAGTTTCGCCACTTAACACGCAATGCCTCCGAATTTGGCGGAAAGTGGGGAACGGAGTGTCTTAACACCAGGTTCCCTTTGCCTACCCTGCTGTGTGCGGGATACAGCGTAAAGCTAAAAAAAAATTAAGTACTTAAAATACCCAATTAGATGATTACCGTTCTTAGATGCTAATGAAGTAATTATCTGAATAACTTAATCAAAATTTGGCGTTAAGTTCTCTTACTTATTACGATCTTAGTAGATTGTAAAACACAAGTTATTTTCATTTAACATCACTTAAAATATATATATTTTCTGTGAATTTCATCAATATTTATCTTGATATCTATTGAATGATATTTTGTCCTAAAGATAAGTCATGTTTTACGTATTTTTATATATGAACACGAAAATACAACTGTACTATAATTGAAAATAAACATGCAATGTGGATATTTTACGGTCCATGCACTAATTGGAATCTAACAAATAGCTAATTTTACGTTTTCTCTTTTCCATCATTTTTGTTTTCTACTGTGAAATTTAACTAGATGAATATATTTTGTGATACGTACTTCGTTATATTACAGAATAAATAATTTGCTGATTATAATCGTAATTTTGTTAATAAACGTAATATACCAACAGAATATACCAACAGAATATACCAACACAATATACCAACTCTATTTTGCGGATAAAACGTAACGTATAGTAATAATAATAAGAGTTATGTATATCTTTTTATTGCACTATAAGTAATCTGCAACAATATTATAATTGTGGAAGGCTATCTGTCTGTCTGGTACGCTTTCACGGCAAATCGACCTCCCCTATTTGGATGAAATTCAAAATTAAAATAGTTGAAGACTACGACAACTATAGTCTCTTTTTCTCAACCTCTAAAAGGTGGAAATAGAGGATGACATTAGTATGAAAACCACAAGCAAGATGACATTAGTATGAAAACCGACAGCAAGCGGGTCGCCTGTACACAAAATAACTGGTACATTCCAAAAATGTAAATAATAGAATATAACTAATATTGTTTTATTGATGATTGTTACGTTTTAATGCTGAGTTAATGATCACGTATTCAAATACTTAATGACATTGTTGCAAATGCAAGGTGTACAAAGAACATATTAGTTTACGAATGCAGAAGACAATTGGTATAATAATAAATAGTAAGGCTACCGTGGCAGAGTAACAATTTTGGTTTCGATTTCCACTCGGGAGAAAGATTATTAAATTTTTTTCATATCTCTTGCTCTGATAAAAAATGTGTACCGTTAGGGTATGTCACTCAACACGCAATATTCCTGAATCAGCCGGAAAGAAGAGAACTTAGTGCCTCACGTTTTCGTTTCGGCACTTTCGTGCCATCACTAAGTCCTCTGCCTATCGCGCTATGTAAAAACATAGGTATAAAACATAAGCAATATTGTTAACAATATCTATTCCCAATTTCCTACTATAAAATAAATAGCTTGCGTCCCGTAGCATGGCAATCATTTCAATACATTTCATTATTTGAACAAAGAATATTTGTATAAGGAGGTCATTTGAATTCTCTCGTGTATTTTTTTCTAGGATTAAACCAAATATTACCACATTATCGCGTGTCCACACGACTGTGCCATTTAAGCACCGTTTTTCTATGCAATCGACATAAAACTGAGCATTTAGCATACTGTATAATAGTAGATTTGCTACGTATATTAAGCTTATATCTGCTTGACATGCAAATTTTATTAAACTAACTAGAATTACTGATTGTACTGTATTAAAGATAGTAGATACCTACATACATATATTTATTTTATTCAATATTTACAATACTTACTATAGTAGCTAATATATAGCGCGGTGATGATTTTCGCGACGCGATCACGCAACACGCTCAAATAACCCTCACAAATCAAGAGATGTCGGTCGGAAAGTTGAGAGAGTGTTTTAACTATAGGTGCCAGTCGTGGCCCAGTGGCACAAGAGTGTAACTGTAAACGACTGGTTGTGGGTTCGATTCCCACTCGAGGAGTAGAAATTATATTTCCATTTCCTTCGCTCTGGTGTCGAGGTAAAGCGCGGCGTTAAGTTCCGCCACTTAACACGCAAGCCTCCGAATTCGGCGGAAAGTGGGGAACGGAGTGTCTTAACACTAGGTTCCCTCTGCCTACCCTGCTGTGTGCGGGATATAGCGTGAAGCTATTGCTCTCCGATTACTTTTTTGTGATAATTCAAAAACTACACTAACAATCATAAAACAAATTTTATTATAAACACTGATTAACTGTTTCGAAACATTCTTTTCAACACAACTTTAGAAAAGATTTTTTACAATATGATAAAATATTTTGACCATATATTTTTTATTTAATTATTATAATATTAATTTTATTAATGAGCTAAGAAACAGATTCAACGTTTGTCTTAGAGGTTTTGAACAACTTTGCATTCAAAATACAATAGTGTTTAAATCACTAGTCTATTCTTGTTAAATATTTTAGCTTCACGCTGTATCCCGCACGCAGCAGGGTAGGCAGAGGGAACCTAGTGTTAAGACACTCCGTTCCCCACTTTCCGCCGAATTCGGAAGCATTGCGTGTTAAGTGGCGGAACTTAACGCCGCGCTTTTACCTCGACACCAGAGCGAAGAAAATGGAAATATTAAATATTTCCACTCCTCGAGTGGGAATCGAACCCATAACCAGTCGTTTACAGTCACACGCTTGTGCCACTGGGCCACGACTGCCACACTTAAATATTTTATTAGAAAAATATTCCCAGAAAGAGTGACCTTTGTTCCGTTTGTTTGTTTCAACCAAACAACTCGTGTCTGCAGTGTTATTGTAATATTTAGATTAAAAATGAATATGAAAATTCAGAATTTCGACTGAGTACAGTTTAAGTGGTTTCGGGTAAAGTTTCACGTTATAATTTGGAAACTAAAATATATGTGAATAGTTTTGATGACGATGAGTTGTTTGATATTAATAATTCATTTCAGTATAATTTAATAGGTATTTTGTATATTTCAAAACTTTGTAATGAATAGTGGATACGTGATGACTATTATCTCTTCTATATTTTCAAAAGGTAGCTTAAAAGTTATAACTATTTTACTTTTCTGTTATACCGCAGAATGTAATTGAAAATTACTAACAAGGATATCAAAACTTACAACAATAGGACTGACTACTCTTATGCCATGCCTTTGCTTCTTCTCTCTAAAAGCAAATCTGTTAAAGAAAGGGAGGAAAAGGATTGTATTCTAACAAACATAATGATAGTTTAGGTTACACATTTAAAGGTGATGAATAACGTATAAAAACTATATGAATTTTTCGGATTTTGAGTTCAATTTCTTTTCCATGCCAATGTTTATTTAGAGAACGAGTAAACACCTGTTATTAAATGCAAAAGCTTCTTTATATATTTAAGTGTAACTTTAGCTATTATATTTAGGTAGATTGATAAAAGGCAATTATATATCACAATAGTAACAAATTTTAGCCATTTTCGTTGGGCACAATCATGTAACAATTCGTAATACGCGGCTTGGCGAGTAAACGTTTCCGGTGAGTGGTAGTGAATTCTGCGATAACTCTAGCTCGACTGAGCACTGGTGAATTTCTTGCTTTAACTGGAAGCTTTGTACCATGAAAATTTATCCATTTGTTACATATATCTTTAGAAGCATAAATAACAAATAGAAAATATCTTTTCGTATTAGTTTTAGTAGTTTTGTTGTCATTTAGCGATTTTTAAATATTAATAAAAAAATAATATGCTTTTATTACGCTTTATCTTTGATTCAATCAATGTAATAGTAGCTCGTAATGAGTGAATGAGGTGGTGTATTAGGGAAGTACGTTTAGCAGAGATGGAAGATATAATATGGACGTTGAAAGGTGTATTGCTGCCGGTAACAGGTTTAACGGTGCCCTCGGTGCGTTGATGTGACGGTGGAATGTGAGCATAGCCGCACATTTAGCTGTGCACAATGCAATGCTGGTACCGACGCTGCTATACGGCAGTGAAACGTGGGTATTGCAGAAGAAGACTGAAAAAAAGATGAATGCTGTAGAGATGAAATCTTTTCGAACAATGTCCGGAGTGAGCATAGCTGATCGAATTCGCAGTGATGAGATACACAGAATGGCAGGTATTAGAGAGAACGTCATAGTAAGAATGAAAAAGGGCGTGGTCAGGTGGATTGGGCACGTAGAGAGGATGAGTGATGGAAGAATGGTAAGAAAGATATACGAAGCAGAGGTGAATGGTAAGAGAGGCAGGGGAAGACCTCGGTTGACCTTCGAAAACACAGTATCGACGATACTGGAAACAGGTCACGTAAAAAGCATGAGGACCCCCCAGAGGGCGTGTATGAAGAAGTTGATCACATTGGACGAGGCGAAAGAAGTATGCAGGGACCGTAACGTTGGGCACTCCGTTCTCTCTGACTACTACGCAAGGGAAGCTAAAAATAAAGTTACATTTTATTTAGGAATTAAATGTTAAGTAAATGAATATTCATTGTAGATGAAATGAAGCTTTTATGGAGTGTGTTATATTTTTTATCCATAAACTATTACCTAAATCTATGACAGAAAAGATATGTTATAGTATTTATGGTAGTTCACTATTGTATTAAATAAGGATATACATACACACTGCATAAAATTTACGAGGAGTCATATATTTCAGTCTCCGAGTTAAAATTGTAAGATATTTCAGTAGTATATGAGAGCTGGCATGTAAACCCAATTTCGAAACATGCAATTTTTACATTCATTTTAAAATTATAAAAACTAAAAAATATACTATAAGTTTTATACTTTATAAAAGAAATAAAAAACAATCGCGAGTTCTTCTTTTTCCTAGATATATTCTTTTTTTTAATACTAAAATTCTAAGTTATAAGTTTTTACGTCCAACTTTTTTAAAAAAATAGTAGTACGAATTACCTTAAGCGGACACGTAAGACATTCATATCTTGGATATAAATTTTCCACGGTGAAGAGTTTAAATCTGCAATATAGGGGTGCTACTGTAAATAAATAAGCGCTGGTGGTAATACACGTTCCTGACTTTGCCACGTGTATACGTTCTTAGCAATGTAGACGTAGGTTGTATCTTGTAAACGTGGATATTACACGTCGATGCGAATTATTATGATAAAAATACATGAATTGTACAATATATATCTAATATTCTATTAAAAATAAACTTTATTTTACTTTAAATAAAATAGTTTTTTAATTTTCTTTTAAAGAAAATTGTACAATAACTAGCTTGCCTAAATTGAAATTTCAGCCAAGTTACTAGAACATTTATTTTATAGCAATTTTGTTGACCAAAGTTTAAATTGTTATAATTTTTATATTCCCATTGAAATAAAATAAGCACAAAACGTAAAGCTAATATTACCAAAATAGAATAGTCAAAACTGCATTGAAATCGTTTAAGTCATTTTGAAATTAGCGTGCACAAAGGCAGAGACTAATGAAAAGAAACAGTTAAAAAAATAAAAATCATCTGTTTTGGGTTCTATTAAATTACAAATAACAATTTTTCTTCTTAATTTTTATTATATTTATAAATTTAACATTAAGTAAATATTTTCTATGTAGGATCTATACAATACTATCTGAAGTCAAAAATTAATAGCTCAATTTATAGTCACTATAGCTATTGCGCAAACAGCGATAAACGGTTCGTATAATTTGTTTAATCCTTCATACTGTATAATTAATGAGATCGCATTAGGCACTAGTATTTACACAGTATCGGGAAACAGATGTGTATTCAAATCTGCTTAGAATTCGATACCTTACCAATCACGAGGCGTATTCAATTTAAGTAGTTTCTAGATCATCACGAAGAAGAGTTGCTAGTACCATTTACAAACAAAAGAAGTTCATTCCTAAGTTTCTAGAAGTCTAGTAGAAGAATACATAAATCGTTAATTCATGATCTTAAGAAGAATGATTATTTACGGAATACTCCTACAATGCAAATATTGATGTCAGCTGCAGTAAAAATAAAATTATTATTTTTTAAAATATTTATATAAAGTTTTTGAATCGTGTAACGACCTAAACGGATGTTACATAGGCTTTTATACAGTGTATATGTATACGATGTGATTATAGAGCAATGATTAAAAAAGCTTGGCTTTTTTGCATAGATAGAGTAGACAAAGAGTAAAGACATTCCATGCTTTCTTTTCTGGACTAATTTATTTTGAATTGTTACCAGAATTTTCGACTGAAGAGTGTCAGCTGCCGTGGTAGTTTCCGAGTAAAGGTATCCATAAATGGATGGATGGATGCGATATGCGATAGGAATACGGTAAATTAGTAAATAAACTTCATGGGAAGGTCCCAAGAATAAGCTCCATATGTACCAGTCATATATGATAAAGTTATTGTTAATTCCCATTGACCACACGAGCGAAGTCGCGGTTAACAGCTAGTGTAAATAAGCACTTCACACATATTCCTACATAGTAGTGTCCATTAGTATTCTACAATTTTCGCCGGAAATCGAGATAATGATAAGTTACGGAATTTAACGCCACTCTTTGTCTTAGATACGAGAGTGGAAAAATGAATAAGAAATTTATAATCTTTTCCCTAGTGAGAATCGAACCATAACTATTATGTTTGCATAACTGCGCAACTACGGCCATAAAGCTCAGTAAATAAAAGCTATGTAGCTTTTTCTGATCGGGTTAATGCTGAATACAGATGTTAATCCAGTTTCCATAGAAGCGATAAGCTTGATACATGACAAAAACAACGCTTGTCGCTTTAAAAACACTACCTGTGTGAAATATCACATAAGCTACACTTTTTTGTCAAAGAGCTAAATAAAATCCGTTGTTTTTTATATTTATGTCTGTAACGTTTTTTTTAATTTACGTTATTTATTTTATTATTTATTCAACATACCAATAACACTGAATTTGTATTCCTCTTCTAATATGAGGTAAATTGTGAATAGGCCTAAATCTGAAATGTCTGTCGATTAGAGACATGTATAACATGACTTTAATATCCTTTTTTTGGATAAATTACTATTAAAAGAAACTATACAAATGGTAATAAATTCTTTTTTTTTATCGAACCACCTGGTGTTAAGTGGTAACCTTCGCCCATAGACATCCACAACATTACAGTTGTGGATGCGTTGCCAGCCTTGGGGATGTAGGTCAGAAGAAAGGAGGAAGAATGGGAATGGTGGGAACAGGGAGAGCTGGCTTACATGCCATCGAACCGGAACACAACATCAGATGTTTGGCGGTTCGTCTTTGACACGATAGTGTTCGCAAACCAGTCGGAGAACGAATCTCCAACCACCAAACTGCTGAGTTACCCGCCTTTTACGGGACGCTGCCCAGCGGCGGGGGGGAATTGTATTCTTAACCCGTCCCCCCACGGGCGAAAACTTCTTTACTGAATTTATCATTGAAAGAAAGAAATAAAAAATAAAATTACAATAATATAAACGCATATAAAAATATAAAATTGACTGAAATTTAAACAAATTTATCGTAACATAAAGTCATAAAGTCATTTTTTTCTGTTTCGTTTAACTAACGGATCACAAATAATTTAAGTAAAACATTTTTTTACTGTATGGTCTGTCTGCAAAAATAATTAATAGTGATAAAGTGCACACACTTTAGCTTTCAAAGGCAGTGGCACAAATGTCACAATGTTGACCACACTATCGCTTAACATCCGGCCTGGTGTGGTCAAACGTGTGGCTATCGTAAATTAAAAAAGAAAATAATTATTTCGTATTAATTAATATACTTAGAAATACAAGTGAATTAAATATTATAGCTGATTTTTTTTTAATTTGTGCAACTTTTAAATTATACACTCGTACATAATTAAAATCCAGTAATTTTAAGCTATTTGGACTGTTAACCAAATTGTATGTAGATTATATGGAGTTAGTTATACTTTACTCAATGGTGATACTATCGAAAAAACAGTTGTATCCTTAAATTATCGTGAATTTGAGAACACAGTGGATGTTTAATCCTTTTTTCTTTTTTTGAAAACGTAGGAAGGACGTACGAAGAAAAATAACGATAAAAAGATATGCTTACCGTACTGGGATTGGGCTCTGGTTCGTGGTGGTAAGTGGATAAATGTCGTATTGGACCCGCCATACCGTCACTACCTACATCACTTGCATTTTTATTTTAAAAAAATAACACTCTCCATTTTATTCATTACATTGTAAGTTTTTCATATTAATAACATTCATAGCGATTGAAAGAGTTGTATTGTACAAAGATACTTCAATTATGTTATTTTATATTTGTGCCTAAAACAATTGAACTTTTGTATATAATAGATTTGAATGGCGTATACAATATTTATTGTGAAATAAAATTGATTAGTGAAACTTTTTTATAGGTTATATTTTTAGTGGTTTTTTTTATATTATTTATGTTAAAACGAATCTATTTTAGTTTCTATATTATTTCTATATTATATATTGAATTTATGGTACTATTGCCACTATGGTAATGTCATAAAGACACCTGATTTAATGTGTGTAATCATTATTAAATCTTATATTTGAAATATTTAGTAAAAAATAACACGCCAATATGCACTTACTCTTTTAAGTAAAAATATTTATAAGTGAGTTTTTGTTCGAAATATTTATTTAATGTGAAAATGTTCATAGATCTTCTAAGCGTCTATTTCTTTAGGGACACGATAGAAGTAACAAAATACATAAAATATAAGCTTGCAAAGAAATAACATTCGTATTGCTTTCTAAATAATATATGTTTCAAGTTGAAATATGTGACGAATTCTCGAATAATTTTTCATAATACATATGAAAGCTTCTTTCAAATATAAAATATTTTTACTGTACATTTAGAAATTCTTCCAGTGCTTTTTAGTTATTGATTTATTCTGAACAGATTTGTACAGATTTTTCTGGTCTTTTAAGAGTATAGTATTGAAATTTTTAACCTAAAGGAAATTCGACATTATCAGTTTCCCTAATTCTACACAAATATATTTATGTGAACAAATTATTTTGGTTTATTTTACTTTTTTTTTGTTTTTTTTTATCATATTACAATATTTTCATCTTTGTTAAGAAATATTTATTAGTAGTATGATATTTTCATTCGCTTTATTATTCAGTATAATGAAGCCTTATTTAATCACTACGCCCTCATTAAAAATAACACTTAAAAAAGAATGTCTTTGTTCACTCTATTGCGTTATGTGAATAAGCTTTAAATTTAGCATATCGTAAAATATTGTGAAATATTTTCATTAGATTAAATTTACTTTGTACAATTAATTTATCAATGTCAAAATAAGTCACGATTTCACTGAATTAAGAGCTCGGGTTCTGATTTTAAATATGTATTATAAAAGTGAATTATTTTATAGTTTTCGATTTATTTAAATTAATATTTTTATAGCACTAGTTCGGAAAATTGAATTTAGATATTAGAATTTAATATAAGTATTAAAAGGAAAATAAAAAATATTTTTATGTAGTAATGAGCTCAAATAATACATAAAAAAAAGAAAATTAATAAAAGTAAAAAGTTAAATATAAACAGGGTCACGCCTACACAAGAAATCCTGCAAATATTTATTGATAGTGAAGTTCGCGTAGTGCCATGTGCTTGTCGTAGCACGTAGCGCGTAGCACTCGTAGCGGAGCGCCCGTAGCTAGAGCGTACCGGCTGGCGTAGCGGCCGCCAGCGCCCGACTGCCGCCCGACTGCCGCAGCCCGCCCGCGCATTGGCCGTAATGATTGACAAAATACTTCACCTGTGTTTTCTTAGAACACGTAAACAGGTGGCGGGAAACGTGTCAATGCAAACGTGATCAAACAATTGGAGTGTATCGATAATATCATTTAAGATTTTTTTTGTTGAGGAAAAAGGAAAAATACGTTTGTCTGTTTTTTTGTAGAAAAATAATTTATAACAAAAATTTAAGTTTACCTTTAAATTAATTGCAAAAAACTCTTTGTCATTTTTCATAAACATTATTTATTTTTTTATTTATTTATTAATATTTTAACTAATATATATATGTAAAAACATGTAGTATATATTGCTTTTATAATAAAGTAATTTAAAGTTTACATATTCTGGGTGTATTGAAATGAAAAGTCAAGCACAGGTTGTACGGAAAGTTTCAACAATGTTCACAAATATTGTTGTGCAAAGTTCACTCTGTAATTGATATTGACGTGAGCATTAAAATTCTAGCGCAACCTGTTGAGGTCTAAACAAATATATGTTAGATTTCGTATAGAAAGGTTTGTGGCGTTTGACGTATGTTGTCATTCCATTGATATTTTATTCTTTTCCAAATAGTTGTAGTTATATTCGAAGTTAATATTAAATTCTGTCTACATTCAACTTACAAAGTAGGCATAGAATTTAGTTATATATGAGTGCTTTTCAAAGATTCTCTCATAGCGAGTCGACTGAGATTGAATTTATTTTAAATTCTCTTTGTTGTATATAGAACATACTATACATTGTAATAATAGAAATCTAATCAATGTATTGCAGAGTGAAATCGAAATTCATGTCTTAGCCTTCAACCAAGCCTACTCCGCCGCGACTACTACTAAAAAAACTATGAAATTTTTAATATTATATTATATCCAACATACACAAAGTATTTTTAAATTGTTGTTAGAGAATTAAGAAAAATGTTTATTTTTTAATTATTGTCAAAAACGTTATGCATTGGGATAACGTCGGACTCTAAACGTAAGGATTTTGAATTCGGTCATTACTTAGGTTCACTTATTTTATTTAAAGTTATTATCATCCTATTGACCTGATACATTTACAAGATAAAGCGTGCAAATATTCCGAAATCTAGGATAAATTGAAAATGTTATATTTTGACACTAGCTCTCTCTACATCTATAAGCTATTTGAGAAAAATCATGAAGCATGAAGATTTTATAACTGAAAAGTTACATAAGAGAGAATATGGGATGTATTATCATCATTTATACAGCATTCACATTTTAGTATTAACAATATGCCAAATAGAAATGTCAATAAATTTCGTCTATGTTTAGATGAAATATTAAATAGGCTTTTCGATCGAGGCTCATATTAGCTAATACTACCAGGCGGGCATATTGAAACTGATGTAAATTGAATGATCCTCGTAAATTCAATCAATGCGAATCTTAATTGTATAGCTTCATGCAACGTTCAAAGCTCATTAATGATATAAAGTGGCCTCTATCAGGAGCATGGTTATGATTATGCTGATAGCAGTTTATAAATGGCTGCATTTACATATGTATGTCACAAAGAAAATACTAATATTTTATTATAATTTTTTAAACGATGTTTATAATACAAAGAAGCTGAAGCGTACATATAATAACAATGTGAGTATTTTTACTTGCACTATAAAAATATATTTTATAATGTTATATATTTTAAATGTTTATGGTAAAAATGTTTGATATTTTTTCAAATTTTTCCCTTGTCAGTACAAGTTTGACTATCGGGCATATACAGAATAAAATTGTGAATATGAACATAATGACAACAAGATAGTCAACGAAACAATTTACACAAATTGTAGTGGTAAATTGGACACGTCCATCATTTGCATTTTGACAGCATTTCACTCCATTCAAAATAATGTGCCTCTAGGTATTACACGATAAGCAATCATCATTTGGATATACTAAATTGATTTCATAATAAAGTATTAATATAACCTAGATAAATTATTTAATGTATATTTTATACGTTACTAACGACTCGCTTGCGATTTCGCCTGCATAAACTACACTACTATAATCGTTTCGTCTTTTCGCCCCCTCCCCTACATTCTGTCACCGCTTAAATCACAAATTTTACTCAATTAAAATAAAATATACACCATACGCTATCAATCAATCAGCAAAATACAATAGTAGAAACTACATTGTAAAGCTGAGTTGAGTTTGATTTTAACATGCACAAACGCACAGTCCAAGAGAAAACAACAAAAATCTTTGTTTTGGGTTCTATTACATTGATAAATGCACTAAACAATCATTTTTGTCATGCTTACATTCACAATATAGACATTTCACAATATAGACAGGCGTAATTTACATGTTTATGTACAAATTATCAAAAATTGAAAACGTTAATAGAAAAAATCTACAATACTACTGTTAAGTTTAATAAACTAGTACTGTTAAGTTTAATATTAAAATTTAATAATGTAACAATATAGATTTGAGCATCTATCAAATAAAATAATATGTTTCTAATGTTATTTATTTGCACAATAAAGAAAGAAATTGTTTTCTAACATACAAATAAAATAACATTTTCAAATAAGGTTTAAAATAACATCCATACGAAGAATTCAATATGATCTGCAGATTACTGAAGCAAGTGATCAGCATTGCAGTTAATATCGATTATCGATTACATTCTACATGAGTGGGCGTTGTGATAGCAGAGAGCATCTTATGAAGTTAAGCATCTTGCCATTTTTCTTAACAAGTATATATAGTTGGCAAATTAATTAAACTCCTAAAGTGTCAAAAGTTCAAAAAAGATTGAAAAAAGCTGAGCAATTAGGAAGTTTTTTTTCATTATAACGAATAAAATGTTACTATTTTTAGCATTTTATGAATAATATGTATAAAATTGCGAATGAAGTGAACGCTTGGACAAATTTCCAAACAAAACAAAAGCTGTCGTGATAGAGCAGAACTATTATAGAATATGGCAAAGCATGTCAAATTATTTTTTTATTTTATGAATTATGTTAAAATACGCAAAGGGACTTAACACATAAATACTAAATTTAATTTCGTTTATAAGTATTTATAGCTTTACCTATCTCTCTAGAGAATCTCGTGTTAGTATACTCCACTCACAAACTAATAAAAAATTGTTGCTTATAAATATGTCAAAAAAGTACTTGTTTTTCATTTGCCCAACACAGCTACTATTTATGTGTAGATTTATGTACTTATACCATAAACAGAAACTAAGCCCGAAACGTGGGGTTACCATGGAAAGACAGCGTCTGACTGTAACTATGATAGGGTGCGATTTATAGTTGAGAGAATGATAATATATAAGCTACTAGCGGCCCGCTCGCGGCTTGCGCTACATAACTGTTTCGTTGTATTACAATCCTCGGGGGAGTATTTTTGAAGAATAAAGTAGCTTATGCTTGAGTTTAGATTATCAACTATATTTATGCCAAAATTCATCACTATCGGTCAAGTGGTTTAGATTGTTCATATAAACTTTCATCTCCTATTTCAACCCTTTAGAGGTTGATTTTTGGAGAAATAAGTAGCCTATAATGGACCCAGTAACTTTTACTACTTTCATTCTAAATTTTATCCAAATAGGGCCGGTAACCATGAAAGCGGGACAGACAAACAGACAGACTTTCGCATTTATAATATAAGTATGGATAGCAAAAGAAAGTGCGAAGTTGAACACACTGCGTTGAACAACACGTCTTGTCTTGATTTCTCGTAAAAAATGTAGAACAAAGTATTTTAGTATTTTGACACAAGGTTTTTCTCACTACTCTGCTATGTGGGAAAGGCTTCAAAAAGGAACAACACAACTAAAAGAATATGTATCTATTTACTGGCAAATGGAACCTTATGCAGCCTAACAGCTATGTTATTCCATATTTTCTATGCCGATTCTAAAGACGCTGAATATCACGATACAACGGTAAAGTAGGTCATTGTTCACGGGAAATAGACCTATACATAAATATATATTTCAATTCAGCTCACTGGAGTCTTAAGGAAGATAGCTTTATTTTTAGTTCGCTTTCATTGAACAATATGAGGCGAACATTGAATAAGATTTTTACTTTAAGGTATTTATTGTTTAAAGCGTGAGAAAAAAAATATTAAAATACGTTTGTTTCATAAAAAATACCTTTGCAATGAGAAGAAACATTTCTACATTTTATCTTCTGTTTCAGTTGGCGTGAGCCCCGTAGGGTATCTGAATAATAGATATTTCATTAATCTTTAAAACATATATTGAAATACCTAGCAACCATGTACTGTGCGTAGCCTAGAAAAAATCGGAGAATATATGCTATCAATATGCTATTATTTCTTTCTTTATTAAGTTTAATTTATTATTTATTCAAAAGATGGGAATATAATAAATTCTACAATGTCAATACATGTATACATATATAAAATAATCTTTATATATGAAAACATCTCTCAATATTAATTGGGCCGGTGTGGCTGTCATTTGAGATCCAGTTAATCTTAGTTTTCACATTTCTTTTTAACAGTGTATTTCTGTCGTTATTGCTATAGAAGAAAACAAAGTATTTTATTTCACTCTAATGAAACAAGAGTTAATAAAGCAGCGATAAGATCAAATGTCCAATGTTGTTTCAATGTTGCGTTAAATTCTCGCTGACGGTCAAGTAGAATTCTTTTCTTTAAAGTTCTTTTTCTTGGACAATTTTATAAGATTTTTACAATTGCTTTTCAAATTAAGAAATAATATTTTTTTTTTTTTAGCTTCACGCTGTATCCCGCACACAGCAGGGTAGGCAGAGGGAACCTAGTATTAAGATACTCCGTTCCCCACTTTCCGCCGAATTCGGAGGCATTGCGTGTTAACTTAACGCCGCGCTTTACCTCGACACCAGAGCGAAGAAAATGGAAATATTAAATATTTCCACTCCTCGAGTGGGAATCGAACCCACAACCAGTCGTTTACAGTCACACGCTTGTGCCACTGGGCCACGACGGGCCACTACATCTTTCTTCTTTCTTTCTTCTCTTTTTCTTTCATCTTTGGACTAATATTATATAATTTTTGCAGAAAACGGAGAACGGAGTGTAACACTAGACTCTCTCCACCTACTCTACAGGATATAGCGGGCAATAAACACTGCAAAAACTATTTATATTATGATGAATAACATAATTTTATTCCATTTTCAATAACGTTTAATTTCAGTTTTCGGAAATTGAAATTCTCATTTATTACGTTCACACGTAGCCGTTTAAAATGCGATTACCCTCATCTCCGCTAGCAATTCCATCAGCTGCAATAAGATTGCATTAAAGTTCAAATTGACACACTTCCATCAACCAATTGAATGTTAACCGCATTTAAAAAGCAAATCGAACTTGAAATATTTCTACAGGTGAAGGAAACTAGCAATTTGCTCTGCGTCTCCCAACTTTTTATCACATTTATCTTCACATTTTGATAAAATAACAGTTATCCCTCACGCCGACAAATACTACCCATCCATTTCCCTCCTATCAAATGTCAGCAAATGTCACAAGTATAAAAACGCTTTTAGATTTATGTGTAGGTACCATCGTGTGAGTGTATTATATACATACATATAACATTTCGTGTACTTTGAAGAGTTGTTTTAGGGAACGCAACTTACATTAACGGCTCTATTGCATGATGTGCTAATTGCTATTATACATTAATGAAGGATTGCTTAGAAGTAAAAAAAAAGCGAAAAATATATGTATGTATACTGTTAGACAGATATCAAGATTAAAGTAAAAGGTGACTTTTAGTTAACACAATTTATTGTTTCAGTTTATACACCCTTACCTCTATACTCACTTGTACAGTTTTGTACTTACGCAACTTTTGCACTCTTAACAAATTTACACTTATTTATTAATACACACACAACTTCTCTATTAAAACACGTAAATTTATACACTTAAACACTTTTTAGTTTAATAACACGATTACCAACTATTACACTTTACACATTTAACACGATGCCTTCGTCAGGCAGCAAGACGGCGTACTAACTTTTGAGAGCAAAAAGTACCCTTTATATAGTAAATCTGTCACTCTTTTAAAACAATTATGTGGGTATTATTATTTTATTTATTAGTTAATTACCCTCATATTAACAGTAACCTAACAGTTCGGCCGTCCTGCGCCGAAACACGACCCCGTGTTTCCAAAACAAAAAAAACAAAAAAAAAAAAAAAAAAAAAAGAAAAAGTAATAGAAAAGATATACAAGATAACGCTTACAATAATATAAACTTTTATAAACAAAACATTCTAGGGGCCATCTGCCCATCTTTTAAACTGGGGCAATCTGCCCATCTTTTAAACTGGGGCAATCTGCCCATCTTTTAAACTGGGGCAATCTGCCCATCTTTTAAACTGGGGCAATCTGCCCATCTTTTAAACTGGGGCAATCTGCCCATCTTTTAAACTGGGGCAATCTGCCCATCTTTTAAACTGGGGCAATCTGCCCATCTTTTAAACTGGGGCAATCTGCCCATACTTAGGCAATCTGCCCATACTTAGGCAATCTGCCCATTACTTAGGCAATCTGCCCATTACTTAGGCACACTGCCCATTACTTAGGCAATCTGCCCATTACTTAGGCAATCTGCCCATACTTAGGCAATCTGCCCATACTTAGGCAATCTGCCCAACCAAACTGGGGCAATCTGCCCAACCAAACTGGGGCAATCTGTCCAAACTGAGGCAATCTGCCCATCCTAAAATAGATTCTACATAAAGTATTACACTATGTATGGATAATTCATTTATTTATACAACAATTTATATATACTATGCATATTATCTATGTGACAAATATCGACTGAATCATTATCAATGTAACAATTTTATGATACTACTAAGCATTTTCCATGCAAAATTAAATTAGTTATTACGTTGTCTGGAAATTCAGAATGTATAGATTCTTGTTCACTGTACCTATAAGATTGACTAGAGGATACACTGCACGCTTTAGTATAGCCAGTATCTGTCATGACCGAAAACGTTACTTATTTTATAATATAAGGGCCTTGAAACTTAGGTAAAACCTTTCGGCTTTGACTCATTAACTGTTAATAATGAAAAACCCTAACAAGATATCCTATTTTGTATTCACGCGGAGGTTTTCTACGTTTACCGTATTGCCGTTTTAGTGCCGTGTGATTTTTACTTACGCGACTACAACTTTATCACAAATCGAATCCCTATTTTCAGTTTTGTTCTCTAAATTACCATTTACCGAGTTATGTATATGACTATTAGATATGCTAACTATTTTGAACACAGATAGTATCTCAGCCGGCGTAAATCTGATTCCTTAATTTAAAGTATTGTAAAAAAAAAAACCATAGAATTTTTGATACCATTGATTTTCGGAACATTTGTTATTTAATTAATATTGGAGCACTCTGGAGTGACAAAGTCAGTATGTTTACTTGAACGGATCGCGCCAGAGGCGAACTCGCCTCAAAATTATAGTAGTAGTATATATCTTAATGAATAAAGTCTAAAGTAGTAAAATACCTAAGTAATTAAGTCTGAGTTGCAAAATATCTTAATAAATAAAGCAATAATAAATAAGTAGAAAAATATTTAAAAACTGATAAACAATCTTATTGATCTTCTAAATAACATGATAAACAATCTAATTGATCTTCACAATATAAATAACAACTAATCATGTATTCGTATATAATGTTTGACTCGCGTACAATTTCCGCATTCATCATTTAATTGAATATTTCTCTTACATATATTTTTAATTACACTATAATCGATACGGTCTATGTACAATACATATATCTGAAATACTGTCCTGTAATATTATTGCTAATTCTCCAATTTTTGTACAACCTAACTCAATTAAAACCAAAACAACATATATATTTATTTATATACCTAATTGACTTTTTCTTTCATGAATTTCCCCACTAAGTACTACCTCTAACAATCAAAACCGCTTAATCATTACTATTCGAATTCGTCGTTTTCGGTTACACTATGTTTTAATTTGGTTCCATGAATTTCAATATTGCATTCGTTAGCTATGTGTCCCATTAATAACGTAAGTTCACTATCTGTACGGCTACTATGTGTGCGGCTGCTATGTGTGCGGCTGCTATGCGTGCGGCTGCTATGCGTACGGCTGCATGCGTACGGCTGCTATGCGTACGGCTGCTATGCGTACGGCTACTACGTGTACGGCTACTACGTGTACGGCTACTACGTGTACGGCTACTACGTGTACGGCTACTACGTGTACGGCTACTACGTGTACGGCTACTACGTGTACGGCTACTATGTGTACGACTACTATCTGTACCGCTACTAAATGCATCACTACCGTCTGTATCACTACTATATGTATCACTACTATATGTATCACTACTATATGTATCACTACTACATGTATCACTACTATATGTTCTGCTACTCTCTTTATCAATACTGTCTGTATCGATACTGTCTGCATCACTACTATATGTATCACTACTTTATATATCAATACTATACGTATCACTACTATACGTATCACTGCTATACGTATCAATACTATATGTATCACTACTGAATGTACGACTACTGTCTGTATAACTACTGTCTGTATCACTATTCTCTGTATCACTACTATATGTAACAATGCTATATGTACGACTACTGTCTGTATGACTACCGTCTGTATCACTATTCTCTGTATCACTACCATATTTATCAATACTGTCTGTATCGATACTGTCTGTATCACTACTATATGTATAACTACTATATGTATCACTACCATATGTATGACTACCGTCTGTATCACTACTATATGTGTAACTACTATATGTATCACTACTATATGTATGACTACTGTTTGTATCACTACTCTCTTTATCAATACTGTCTGTATCGATACTGTCTGCATCACTATTATATGTATCACTACTTTATATATCAATACTATACGTATCACTACTATACGTATCACTGCTATACGTATCAATACTATATGTATCACTACTGAATGTATGACTACTATAGCTATCACTACTATATAAACCACTACTATACGTATCAATACTATATGTATCACTATGAATGTACGACTACTATATGTATCACTACCACTGTATCACTATTCTCTGTATCACTACTCTCATTATCAATACTATATGTATCACTACCACATTTATCAATACTGTCTGTATCGATACTGTCTGTATCACTACTATATGTATAACTACTATATGTATCACTACCATATGTATGACTAACGTCTGTATGACTACTGTCTGTAACTACTATATGTATCACTTCTATATGTATGACTACTATTTGTATCAATACCGTCTGTATGACTACTGTCTGTATCACTTTTCTCTGTATCACTACCCTCTGTGACTACTGTCTGTATCACTACTATATGTGTCACTACTATATGTATCACTACTATATGTATGACTATTATATGTATGACTACTGTTTGTATCACTACTCTCTTTATCAATACCGTCTGTATCGATACTGTCTGTAGCACTACTATATGTATAACTACTACATGTGTCACTACTATATGTATCACTACTGTCTGTATCGATACTGTCTGCATAGATACTGTCTGTATCAATACTGTCTGTATTATTACTATGTTTATTATCGTTACTGTTAAAGTTACCTTATTCATGGCGACGCCTTGATCACCTCGCACCGCTGCGACAGCGACACCTCGATCGCCTCGCCCTGCTGCGACGGCGACGCCTCGATCGCCTCGCCCTGCTGCGACGGCGACGCCTGGATCGCCTCGCCCTGCTGCGACGGCGACGCCTGGATCGCCTCGCGCTGCTGCGCAGGCGATGCCTCGATCGCCTCGCGCCGCTGCGCCGGCGACGCCTCGATCGCCTCGCGCCGCTGCGCCTCGCCCTGCTGCGACGGCGACACCTGGATCGCCTCGCCCTGCTGCGACGGCGACGCCTGGATCGCCTCGCGCCGCTGCGCAAGCGATGCCTCGATCGCCTCGCGCCGCTACGCCTCGCCCTGCTGCGACGGCGACACCTGGATCGCCTCGCCCTGCTGCGATGGCGACGCCTGGATCACCTCGCCCTGCTGCGACGGCGACGCCTGGATCGCCTCGCGCTGCTGCGCAGGCGATGCCTTGATCGCCTCGCGCCACTGCGCCGGCGACGCCTCGATCACCTCGCGCCGCTGCGCCAGGGACGCCCCGATCGCCTCGCGCCGCAGCGCCGGCGACGCCTCGATCACCTCGCACAGCTGCGACGGCGATGCCTCAATCGCCTCGCGCTGCTGCGCCGGCGACGCCTCAATCGCCTCGCACAGCTGCGGGCGACACCTTGATCGCCTCGCACCGCTGCGACAGCGACGACTCGATTGCCTGGCACGACTGCGCCCACTCATTAACCACCTTTTGTGGCAACAGTGAGTACAAACCAGCGACGAGTCTCTCTCGATAAATTGAGTCCTTTCCACTCATTTAAGACATCTCTTGTCTCTTGACGTAATGTGGGCAGACCGGGATTACACCGAAGCGTAAAAAAAAAACTTCGGTGGAATCCCACTTCTGATATTTGTTAGACAGATATCAGGATTAAAGTAAAAGGTGACTTTTAGTTAACACAATTTATTGTTTCAGTTTATACACCATTACCTCTATACTCACTTGCACAGTTTTGTACATACGCAACTTTTGCACTCTTAACAAATTTACACTTATTTATTAATACACACACAACTTCTCTATTAAAACACGTAAATTTATACACTTAAACACTTTTTAGTTTAATAACACGATTACCAACTATTACACTTTACACGTTTAACACGATGCCTTCGTCAGGCAGCAAGACGGCGTACTAACTTTTGAGAGCAAAAAGTACCCTTTATATAGTAAATCTGTCACTCTTTTAAATCAGTTATGTGGGTATTATTATTTTATTTATTAGTTAACTACCCTCATATTAACAGTAACCTAACAATACATACCATGTAATATATTAACAAACTTTATATTGTAAATGTCTCTTTATATTGTGTAAATATATTTTATTTAAACGCACAAAAAATAGGCCAGAGTAATTAATATGTAAAAATTACATAAGCATACATGTATTTACTTTATATGTTTATATAAAAAACATTATTTTAACAAAGAATTGACCCTTTATAGTAGTAATTTCGTTATTCTTGTTCCATTATTCAGCATCTCCGATACTGATGGGACATTATTTATAGTGCAGGCGGTTTTACTGTCAGCTGACCGCACTTTCCACAAGGGAAAGGCTAGATGTGAAATAAATAATTGATATTTTAATCTCGTGTCATATTATTATTGTACATCCATTAGATTTCGGTGTAATAATTTTAATTTTGTAAGTTAACACTTTTTTTTGCAAATCAGGGTAGTAAGAAAGAATCCAGTGATAAGACACGCTGTTGTCTGCTTTATATTCAGTACCAGAACGGGGCAATAAAAATAATTTAAATATAATCAATAATCCAAGTGGAAATCGAATTCACAACCAATCGCGTTTCGACTCAGACGCACTGCACTTCTACTGCGCCATAATGGCCACTAATAATTGATTACCGTTAATTATCACGGAATAGCAAAGATGAAGTTACAATAAGAAAGTTCAACTGTCACATTAAATATATTCCTTGAATTCACTTTTTTTTAGCTTCACGCTGTATCCCGCACACAGCAGGATAGACAGAGATAACTTAGTGATAAGACACTCCGTTCCCCACTTTCCGCCAAATACGGAGGTATTGGGTGTTAAGTGGCGGAACTTAACGCCGCACTTTGACTCGACACCAGAGCGTAGAAAATGGAAATATTAAATATTTCCACGAACCACCACAAAGTGGGAATCAAACCCACAAATATTTATAGAACATATATTTACAGAACACCAAATAATTAATTTACTAGTTAGAATTTTTTGTTGAAGTTACAAATAAAAAGGGTACGTGTTGATGTTTAGACAGCAAAGCCAAAGTCGTGTGGAGCGTGGACTTTGTACAAGTCCTTTGTTGCACTAAAGCTCGCTTTCCAAAGACCGATAACATTATTAGTGACCTTTGCTTAACCTCAAATTAGACTTGTTAGTTTCGCTCATTCTGCAAACTTTTCGTATGTACGTTCACTACTGGAATAATAAAATTGTTTCTATTCTTCTGTCAGTTAACATTAGTAAATAGGTACTTCTTTATTATCGCATATAACACACTTTTCATTATTTCTTCCATTTTACAGTTTTTAGTTTTTCCCCATAGCGTGACAGAGAAAACTTAGTGTCATCACACTCTGAAATCGGGACATTGCGGCCTAGGTGGTGGAGCTTAACGTCGTAATAAAACAGAGAAATGGAAATAGTATATAATCATTAACTCTACCACTCAATCGGTTTTTTGCTTTTAATTCGAGGTCGATCTCAACGAAATTAAAAAAAAAACACATTTTTTTAGAAAATAGAACATACTATAATATCAAGCCATTGATCATACTTTTGACTATACTGCGGTATAGTTTTATCACTTTAATAAAAAAATATTTGCGAAGTTCGCGGGTTAGATAAAACGTAAGTACATATACGACAAAGTAGGTTATAACTCTAAGATTTGAAACCACAATCAACCTACTAGATAGCGCTTATCAAGATCGTAACTAGAGCGTGAAATGAACATATGTAATCAAAATACCACAATCGTACCATATTCTAAAAGATGAATTTCACTCATTTAAACAAACTGCGCCGTCTAAAGCCTGCGTGTGTGCACAGACAGCCATGATTAGTTATTCATGCTAGTTATTAAACTCTCAGCGTAACCGATTATGTGGAGAATTAGTAACTTAATCTACAGTAAAGAGCGTAAAGCTCTATTTCAGGACTATGTAATTAAGATAATGTACGCATTTCACGCCTTGACTGTTCAGTTGGGATGGTTTCATTGTATTGGTAATAGTTTCGATTCTAATTTAGGTAAGATTTGATTTTTTTATCTATTTTTTTGGGCTTTTTAATTTTCTTGTGTATTCAACGTTTAAACTTATTATATTAAGGCCATCGTTGCGCAGTGGCTCAGTGGATGACTATAAACACGATTGGTTGTGGGTTCGATTCTCGCTCGGGGGTATTATTATACTAAACATTTTTTATTACCCCGCTTTATTACGTCAGACTAGAGCGGGGCTTACTCAACTTGCAATGTGTCAAATTAAAGGGGAAAGTGGAGAACGAAGTGTCTTCACATTATGTTCTTTTTGACTACTCGTATACGTTCACGCTTCTTCTTGTATACTGAATACAGGAAGAAGAGTGAAGATGCAAGAAAAATAATTATTACATTTTTCAAAGAACGTAGTATTGTATTAGAAATCTATTTGGAATTCGACCTCTCTTTGCCTATTCCAAAAAAATAAGTCTTGATAAAACGGAAATTCTGCTATATGTACGTTTGTACGTGGACTATGATTACTTTGTTACGTTCGACCTACCAGAACTAAAAGGCATGTTAGGATTTTCTATGTAGGAATAGCCATCTAAAGTGATTTCCGATAGATTGGTGGTTTCATACGACGATAGAAGCTACATATAAGACAATAAACGAATAGCTTTTGCTGCTTTTAGATACGTGGTCCTTAATATTTTCAAATATATTTTTAAAATAGTAGTGAATCATTCGTTTAAGGAATTAATAAAGAGCTTAAGAAGAATTAAATTAATAAGGTTTTGGAAACTATATATATCTATATAAATAATAGAAATTTAAGTGTCTGTTTGTAACATTAACATAACCGGTTTTTAATAAATGTATATTTATTTGTGTAAGTATACACGATATATATAGCAAAAAATCATTTTCTACAATTTTTGTCTGTCAGTCGATCTGTTTATCCTGGCAAATCTCTGGAACAACTCAGATTCATTTCGACAGGACTTTAAATAGCAGACAGTTGATATATAAGGAGTAACTTAGGCTACTTTTATTTTAGAAAGATCACTATTTGTTAAATTCCGCACGAGCAAAGTCGTGGGCAAAGCTAGTTTATAAATATAAAAAATCAGCTGAAGCTCTAATAAACGTTAAAGTTAAAATGTCAAAGTCATATTACATACAATTACATCAAATCAACGTACGACATGAACCGCAGTACGTGACTATTGCAGTAGCCAGTTGTAATTTACACAACTAAAGGTCCAGCCACAAACTATACTTGAATTAATGAACGTGTCTTGGGCAGACTTAGGTTAAACGACCATCACTCTCACTTACAACGATTATACTTGGTTAATCTTATATATGAATTATAAAGTTTTGAATATAATTAATTATTTCATTAATGATATATACTTGTATTATATATTACATTTATACTAAATGTCTACCCTATATGTATTCATAATGCAATTAAAAATTGAAAAACCGTCCCTTTCTATATTTTATTTCAACTCCACGTATGGAGATTTTAAATAATAAAGTCACTACCACCACTTCATTAAATAAACAGTTTCAATTCTCTACACAACACACACAAGTGAGAAGGGAATAATTCTTTGCCTCTATCCCAAATATATCACAGCTTCACGCTTTTCCCCGTATAACAGGATACCTAATGTTAGATCGCCGAATAGTAAAGGAACTCTATTTATGTATTTGTGTTATTATAAAGTAAAATATCTTGTAATAATTATTGTAATTTATTATAATCTAAATAAAAATGAAAAAATGTGTTACTCCATCAAAAGGGCGGGAAATTCAATTCCAACGACAGATACTGCATTAATGTTTAGATTGGTTCAGTGATAAACTCTAATATAGATTATAAATAGTTTACACTAAGATATTCCCTGTATTCAGTTTTTCGCACGAGTATTTTATCCTTATTAAATAAGGATGGATGTTCTTATCCCCCTCTAGATATATGGATACTACTCCAATCGTTTGGGTTCCGGCCACTAATGTGACCGCGACTTCAGTTTCAGTGACTAGCTGAGAATCCTGGATGACCTTTAGTCGGTCTCCGAAGATGATAATTGCAGCCTTTACTGGCATTTGGCTATCGGTGATGCATTGTATTACGCGAGTTCCCGGATACTCTTTCAGGGTGCCACTGTTACCTACATACGGTTCCTGTACTAAAGCTACCTCTATACCCTCCTCTTTAGCCACTTGTAGTAGTTCCAATGTTGGTATCTTGGCTCTATGTAGGTTCACCTGAATAAATTTCACTTGTTGTTTCAAGTCACATAGTTGGTCAGGAACCCCGTACTTGTTCACCTGCATGCCCTTAGCAATACGCTATCTTTGACCGTGCGATAGCATCCCACCTTGCACGCTCGCTACACTCGGTACTAAATGCGTTATGCTCTAAACTTATGTCTTTTGCCTTTGACTCGACACAGTTGATACATTGTGGGGCCTTCCCCTCGGCTCTTTTTTTACACTTTTCCCAAAAATGAGCTTCTCCGCAATGACTGCAAAGATCATCCTTTTCTCGACAGACTATCTTTGTATGACCAAAGCCTAAACATCTAGTGCATTGCACTAATGGTGAGTGGTCGGCGACAGGTCTTCTCTGCAGGCCTATGTAAATTTTCTCGGCTTCCAAAAATCTTATATATATTTTCGGCGAGAGCTCTAATACAGGATGGCACTCATGTGGATTTCTTGCCCGTTTTCTGTACTTGACCTTTATAATGCTCTCTTTCATATCTATACCGTTAAGGAGGTGCCTGTTCTGTGCTATAATATTTTCTACAATTTCTGTGTCCTTATGGTATGACAACACATCTCGAACTATAATTAGTGGGTTACCGGTCTTTGCTACTTCAGCCCTCAGGTTACTGTCTAATCTTACACGTGTATGCACTAGGTCCAGATCCTCTCTAGTGCCGCAACGGACGATTACTTTTTGGTTACGACCTTTTCTTATCTGGTCCACTTTAGCACCGGTAGATTTTGTGTCAAGAGCTTGTCTTAATTTTTCTATTACCTTATCGCCAGTACTATTTGGTTCGGTAGACGATATAATAAGAGTATGATTTGGTCTTGGTGATGAGGAAGGTTTCGCTGCTGCTTTAGCGTACGTTGATGGCCTTTTACCGTGTGCCCCTTCAATTTCTTTGTCTAAGGTTACATTTAAAGCTGGTAACGGAGGTTTCTCTTGCCTTATCATTTTAATCTCAGACGATACTACTTCTAGTCTTTCCGTTATCGGTTGTAGATGTTCTTTTGTTATTAGATTGGGCAAAGGTGGGAACGGTTCCTTTTTTAGCGCAGCCTTCTTGCTCTGGTTCGTTTTAATCTCTGCAACCACACTATTTATTTTTGCTAGTTGCTCATTTATTGTATGCTTATCTTGAGAGGATGTTGATTGTGCCCTAAGGTGATCTAAAGTCTCCTGCGTGTTTGTCCAGATAGATGTTGTGCTTTCCTGTGTCTTTGTGCTGACCCTCCTCATTTCATCCAGCTGGTTTGACATCTTATCCACACCAATCTTTAAATTTTCATAATTTCTTTGTAGGTTGTCGACTGCAACAGTCTTGGATGGTTTACTTATTGCGTTTTCCATCGTCTTCAGGCGCGTCTCAATAACCTTTGCTACTCCTTCGATGTTGGCTATTTGTTCATAAGGTTCTCTGGTTTCATAGCTCAGCCAGTCTCTTATCAGGTTGGTAATCTTGTTAGTTTCCTGTATAAGTTCATTATTTTTTCTTACTTCAACCACTAATTCCCTGTGTACCTCTGCTATTTGTTGCTGGTGTTCCTTTTCTATTCTTATTATTTCCGTGGCACTTCTCATTCTCTCTTTCTCCAGATTGGACTTGTGCCTTGACCTAGAGTCAGAGAGCGCAAGAACTATCTCGAAGAGTGATTGTAAGCAGTCCACCAGTATTGTTCTCGACTCTTTTTTCATAATACCAGGAGTCTCTAGTACTTGCTTGGCTTTAAGCAACATTTCATTAGCTTCCCTCGTGGCCATGTCCATCTCGACACCTATTTTCTTCCCAGAATTTATGAGAAGGCTCCTGCGACGTCCCATGTCTATAGTCCCAAGAGATGCTCGCGACAGTGCTACTGAATCACCCGTGTTGTCTTGGGTAGAATGGAGCGAGGCTTCAATACTGGTACCAGGTACTACTTCTGCTTCGCCAATCACAATCGGTTTTTCTGTCATGGACTCATTCGGGGCCGCTACCGTTGGCAACGCGATGCAGGATTGTGTGCTTAGAGGCTTAGACGATATGAATTTATCTTTCAGTGCTTTAACCCGAAAAGACCTCAATCTGTCCGAAGTATGCATGGCCTGTTTGGACAAAGTGCGGGGAGATGACAAATTGGACTTATTTTGTGACTTTTTTTTTCCCCCTTTTGTTTATGTATGTTTATCTACTTAAAAAATATGCTTCAATCTTCTGAATTAAAACTCGCTTAAGGTTTTTATTTTCCCTGACACCGTCAAGTTCTGAGTAACTTCGCGCTGAAGATGATGTGCGAGTGCCGTGAAACGTAAGTGTTTGCTGATGTTCCGATGAAAAGCAGCTGATAATTCTCACAAAGCAGTTAAAGACGCCGGATATAACTATGTTTAGTTTTTTGATGAGTAAGCGCCGAGAGTGTACGACGCCAGTGCCTTGACCTTGTTTGCCTCCTATTGTTTTGTTATTTGATGCAGGTAATTGAATTACTGGGTCATTAGGCTATGTATCAGCGGTTTCTTGTTGCGTTGTTGTTATGCAGTTTTATTTAATTTTTAATTATTTAAAAGAAAAAAGAAAATATTCCGGGTAAAGGAAATTTCCCTTCGTACCTCTGTTTTTCTGTGATTTTCTCAGCTGGTAAGAATATAATTTTCTGCCGATGGATTCGTAAGATGTTACTTGCTAGTACTTTACCCTTAAGTGTAGTGACAAGGCAAAGTTGTTCTAGGTCTAGCTTCCAGGATTGTGTGCAGGATTTTAACGCGCAGATTTAAAATATTCGAAGGTAGAGAAATTGTTCAAGACACTTCACACGCGCGTGGCTCAATCAATGCAATTTTGACTTGTTAATTTCGCGGAGCCGATGTGTACGCGTCAGTTGCTTGTTTGTTACTCAGCAGGGGACGTGAACGCCTGGAGCCAGTGGTGGGGAAGTGTCAAAGAGGACGAAAGAGGAAGAGACTACAACGCATTTTTAAATGAAATGGGCCTTCATCTCTTAAACGTTGGAGACACGCCGACCTTCGAGACACTCAGAAATGGTAGAATGTACACAAGCATCATAGATGTAACAGCGTGCAGTCAACCATTATTAGGCAAAATCGATAACTGGAAGGTAAACAGAAATCTCATAAGTTCTGACCATAATGCAATCACTTTCACTTTGTGTCTAGGAAAAACCGTAGAATCTGTGAGACCACCTACAACGCGCAGGTATTTTACAAAAAAAGCAAAATGGTCAGACTTTTCAAAAATTTTGAAGACCCAATTGATGGATAGGAATATATCCCTTGATTCTATACGGGAAGTGAAAACACCAGCTCAATTAGACGCCATAATAACATCATACACGGATGCAATACATGATGCATGTGGAGAAACCATGCCTATATTTAAACCCAAGGTAGGAAACCCAACACCCCCGTGGTGGACGTCAGAATTGGAAGCCCTCAAAAGGGACACTCTGAGGAAAAAGAGGCGCATAAGAAATGCAGCTCCTTCGAGGAAAAATTTCGTGATAGAAGAATATATGCAAATCAAAGCGACGTATGCGGCTGAAGTAGAAAGAAGGAGCACGGAGGGATGGAAGGATTTCTGCACGACTCAGGACAAAGAAAGCATGTGGGACAAGATTTATAGGGTAATAAGGAAAACATCCAGACGACAGGAAGATCTTGTACTCAAGAATCACGAAGGCCGCACCCTAACTCCTTTAGCATCGGCAGAACTACTCGCGAAAACATTCTACCCCGATGATGATTTGTCAATGGACCAGCCTTGTCACACGCAGATTCGAAAGCTGGCAAACGACCGTATAATTGAAAATGATACAGAAGATGACCCACCGTTCACAATGGAGGAACTAGAGACTGTATTACATAGCCAGAATCCAAAGAAAGCTCCTGGTCCCGATGGACTAACGGCAGATATATGCTCCGCAGCAATCCGTTGCGATAAGGACGTGTTTTTGGCATTGGCAAATAAATGCTTGGCGCTAACACATTTCCCCACGAAATGGAAAGTAGCCCACGTAATCATCTTGAGGAAGCCGGGGAAAGAAGATTACAGCAATCCAAAATCCCTACGACCAATTGGTCTTCTCTCTGTTCTCGGAAAGATCGTGGAGAAACTCCTAGTCAGTCGCATACAATGGCATATTCTTCCGACATTGAATCCTAACCAATATGGGTTCTTGCCGCAGCGAAGCACTGAGGACGCTTTGTACGGCCTGGTGGGACACATACAGCAGCAAATCGAAAACAAGAAGATAGTGTTGCTGATCTCACTGGATATAGAAGGCGCCTTTGATAACGCGTGGTGGCCTGCCCTAAAAGTAGCACTAAGAAATAAAAAGTGCCCCCGTAACCTGTACGCTATGGTTAGCTCATACCTGACAGACAGAAGAGTAAAAGTCAATTACGCCGGAGAAGTAAGCGAGAAGAATACGACTAAAGGATGCGTTCAAGGCTCAATCGGAGGACCCACATTTTGGAATGTTATATTGGACTCGCTGCTGGAAAGGCTAGACTGCGATGGCGTGTACTGTCAGGCTTTTGCCGACGATGTAGCGTTAGTCTTTGCTGATTACTCAACACATAGCTTGGAGCAAAAAATTAACACCACACTAGAAACAGTTGTTGAATGGGGAAACCAGAATAAATTAAACTTCGCAGCACACAAGACCAACGCGATGTTGCTGACGAAAAAGACTAAATATGATCTTCCCCTCTTATTCATGTCGGGAACCGCAGTCAACTTAGTCAAGGAGATTAAGCTTCTTGGACTAGTTATTGACCATAGGCTCTCTTTCAAATCGCACGTGTCTGCGCAAATCAAAAAAACAACAAATATCTATAAACAACTAGCGTGCGCAGCGAAAGTATACTGGGGCTTAAACTCTGAAGTCACAAAAACTATCTACGTGGCAGTTGTGGAACCGATTTTGATGTATGCAGCAAGCGTCTGGTCTCGATCAACGGATATGCAGGCCATCCGAAATCAGTTAAATACGCTCCAGAGGGGGTTTGCTCAAAAGATCTGCAAAGCATATAGGACGGTGTCTTTAACATCTGCACTGTCCCTCTCTGGGTTACTGCCGCTAGATATACGAATTAAAGAGCATGCGAGCCTCTATAGAGTAAAAAAAGGCATTTGTATAGATTACCTCCCAGCTGGCAAGGAGTTAGAAGTCAAGGAGAGCTACCTACACCAACCACACCCGTCAACAAAAACGGCTATAGAATTTGAATTGCTGGAGGACTTGAATCCCAATACCATTAATCTACATCGCATCGATGGGGTCCAGATTTTCACTGATGGTAGTAAGATTGAAGGTAAAGTGGGAGCAGCACTATCAAAATGGCAGAAAGGAAAGGAAATCAGTCACAAAAAATTTAGTCTCCATCCAAACTGCACAGTCTTCCAATCGGAACTTTACGCGTTAGCCATGGCAACACAAAATGTAGTTGATTGTGACGATCAGAAAGTTAATATTTTAAGTGATTCCAGATCATCATTGGAATTATTAAGAAATTCAAATTCAGGACACCCTCTGGTGAGGGTGATACAAGAAAACATAAGGACAATCAAAGCACAAAAAAGAGAAATCAGACTGTTTTGGCTTAGGGCACATGTGGGTATTGCTGGAAATGAACGCGCCGACGAACTGGCAAAAACAGCAGCACTCACAGGTGTCGCTCATGACTACGACAAAATTCCATTATCATATGTTAAAAAAATTATTAGGCAAGAATCTGTACACATTTGGCAGGACAGGTACGAAACATCTCAGACAGGGGCAGTCACGAAAAAATTCCTCCCAAATGTAGAATTAGCATTTCGAGTAGCAAGGACGACTGTTTTTCGACCATTACATGTCCAGATGTTAACTGGACACGGAGGTATTGCAGAATACCTTTACAAGTTTAAATTAAAAGATTCCCCGAGCTGCGAATGTGATCAAGATACACCTGAGTCGGTAATGCACATATTACTAACTTGCCCAAGATTTGAGGCCTATCGCTTTCAACTCCAAGCGCAAATTGAGAGCGATCTGACTGAGGCTAACCTACCAAGCATCATGGCGGATCTTAACTCACGTAGGGTTCTTCTCGATTACGCTGAAAAGACTTTTAATATAACATGCAATCGCAACAGCACCAGAAAACAAAGGGACTTACGTGCTGCACGCGCACTTACAACTCCCGCCACCTTAAACACACGTATACAGCAGCACATAGTATACACACATCCACAAAATGTGACTCAAGGTACTTCTATACAATTGCTAAAACACGCTGAAACGGGCCAGGCAGGATTGAAAACAATAGGGGTAGCCCTATTCATGCACAGTGCCACCGAAAGATTGGGCATAAGTTTCTGCAGGCCTAGAAATCACAAATTTATAGCGATTTCGCCAGGACTGGCCAATCTATTGAATGGAAATACAAATAGAATCGCATTAAGACGCAAAGTTTATGAAGCGTTACCCTCAAGGATGGTCGGTGACGTCGTCTGTCGCATAGTAAAAGTGAACAATAAGTCTATAATACTGCTCAACTGGAGTGAAAAGACGCCGTTTGAGTGGGCTTGCGTGCTGCTCAATGAAATAAGCAAGTTAACAGGACAAGGAGCACGAATAATAAGCATAGATGCAATGGTGGTTGAGTATAACAGAGGAGAAGTGGCTGACCGACTAGGTTGCTTAAAGGCCTCAGAACAGCACGAGGTCATAGTGTACGAGGACAGAGGTGAAGACCTTAGTTACCTGAAGCCTGCACGTGTTAGCACTCAAACGGATCATCCGAGAATGATTACTACAACTAGGGAAAGTGGTTCTGAACGTCTCCAACGAAAAATGACTGAAGAGAAATCTAAGAGTCCAAAGACAGATCATCGACTCTCATCTGCGAGGGCCATGTGCAGCGCCTTCAGTGCAGTTGTAGGAAACATACTTGGCAGGAGGAAAGTTCTAGCTAGTGACAAACAGGGAGCGGCACTGGAGGAGTTCACAAGGAGCTCTTCAATAGATCCACCTGCAAAAGTCTATCCTAAACCCACAAAGGCGACATTGGAAGAGGTACAACCACCAGAACTGGTTCCAATTCGAGAACACCAGGACCATCACAAGAACGCTTATCTTGAGTTTCTTGCCATCCTGAGAGCCACCAAGCAAGTGAAGTCGAAGAGGTGTGAGGATATTATACAAGCTTACTTAGGTGGATACTCGATCCTTGGAATGAAACTCAAGGAGGCAGAAGCCGCCGTATACGATAACGATAACGGCCAGACCATCATGGGACACATAAAGGGCACTTATATGGCGGCTTACAGTACAACATCTGGTTTTGTAGAGCTTAACGAAGAAGAAACCCGAAGAAGAGGATACCTCAAGTTCAACACACCAACTAACAATCCCATCGTAATTGTCGCCAAGTGCTTAAGTATCATGTTGGAGGATAAAATGCTGGAACAGGCTACATGCCTAGACAACGCTCTGGATTCCTCACATGATATGTGGAAGTTACCCAACATGCAATTTATAAATGGTGTTCCGGGATGTGGGAAAACCAGTTGGATAGTGGAAAAATTTGACTTGGATAGAGACGCGGTAGTTACATATACTAAAGAAGCGGCCAGTGAACTAAGAGAGAGGTTATCGGTACGTATAGGGAATCTGGTAAGGAGTAAAATCCGTACTATGGCTTCAATATTGGCAAACGGGGCGCCAAGAGAATCAGAAAAGTGTAAACGGCTGATAGTGGACGAAGCCCTGATGAACCACTTTGGAGCAATAGTAATGGCAGGAAGAATCTCAGGAGCCCAGGAAATTATTTTGATTGGAGATGTAAACCAGATACCCTATATAGACAGGGACAACCTCTTTGAGATGTTCTATCATAGACCATCACAAATCCTCAACATCGACCAACATCTACCGTGTACTCACAGGAGTCCCATGGACGTAGCTTACGCCCTAAGAGAGGTATATCCCGGTATATACTCTTCGAGAAGGGTAGTGCACTCCCTTTATATGAAAAATATTAAATCTACGCCAGTTCCAAAAGATCTAAAGAATACCCTCTACCTCACTTTTACTCAGGAAGAGAAAGAATCCCTGACCAGCCAGGGATGTGGAGGACAGGATGGCTCGAGGGTGCTCACAATCCACGAAGCTCAGGGTCTTACCAGCACAACCGTTGTAGTAGTAAATCTTAAAACAGTGAAAATGCAGTTACACGATAGCGTACCACACGCTGTGGTAGCAATTTCGCGACACACCGACAACTGCACATACTACTACAGCGATGACAAAGATGATGCTGTCAAAAGGCTAATCCGGAACGCGACGGGGGCAACAAATAGAATAATCGTGGAATACAACATTAAGATGGCCATAAAAGACCGAAATGAAACGGTCACGTCCTCGTCCATAGCAGTCATGCCCTTTTCCCGCCAACAAATTTTATGATATAGCTAATTTTGTAAATTGTATATTGTGTTAATTAATAGTTCATTTAAATGTAGACATAAGTAGTAAATGTAATACTCGCTTAGGTTAATTTAAAACATCAGTTTAGTTTTGAGTAGTATGTAATTTAAGATTTGTAACCAAAAAACAATTACGGAAAAAAAGGATACGAGACCGAGTGTCTGTAGAGCTTCAATATTTAATAAAAAAAAAAAAAAAAAAAAAAAAAAATAGTTTACACTAATGAGAGCCACTGTCAGTACAGTCCGCTTAAATCAATACATTGCACTGCTGAGTAGCGGAACACATCGCCGCGCTTCATCATGTTATCGGAACGAAGAAATAAGTATAATTTACAAATAATCATTACCCTTAGAAGAAATTGAACCCACAATGAATTGTGTTATTATTAGTCACACGCTGTTACTAATAAAAACAAAATTCGTAAAAAAGTTACTCTACGCCAAAATGGCCTGAATGGCTGTTTTATATTTAGAACGTTTAATTATATAAGATATATCGCTTCTTTGCGATGACAAAGTGAAATCTCATAATAATTTCGCTGTAGTAGATTGTAAAATTTCTAGAAAACGCAATATATTTTTAGCAAACTATTGCAAAATACCGGTTTCTGTAGAAAACAAACCCTAATATAAAAGGATTTTAAGGGGATATGACGTTGTTAGCATAAAGAGGCTATATGTAAAGATGGTGTAAAATAATAAGAACACACATGTAATGTAAATTGGATGCAATATAATGTAATTTCAATACAGAATTTATCTGTATGTAAATATTATTTCAATTAAAATGAACAAATAATTTATTTCAATAAAGACGAGGGTGACATTTATAAATATTAAAAATGATTCTTGAAGTTGTTGAAAGCTTTTAAATTTTCATGTTTAATTTTATACTTTGTAAGGAGAAACGAGGGAACTTTTTAATGAATCTGATAAAATAAGCATAATATTTCTTGTTTCAATCACAATACAATTTACTAAAATAATTTATGTAAATTTGTATGCTATATATAAAGTTGCATATATATTAATCTGCAAGATCACTTGTTATTATGGGTCACACTTAAAAATTTAATGACTGTTTCAGGTGTTCTTAATTCTTTTTTTAGCTTCACGGTGCATTCCACACACAGCAGTGTAGGGAAAGGGAACGTAATGTTGAGACACTCTGCTACCCACTTTACGCCAAATTTTGGAGGCATTACATGTTAACTGGCAGAACTCAACGCCGTAATTTAGCTCGACACCAGAGGGAAGAAAATGAAAATTAAAATTCCTCGCGTAGGAATCGAACGCACAACACTCTTAGTGTCCCTGTACCACGACTGGCTTATTATTTATTTATATTCACTATACATGAAAATATTCAATAGTATTAGGTGATTATATATCGAACATCTACAATTTTCAATCCTGGGTTATTCATGTTTTGCACCTTCCACATAAAATGGTAGGCAAGAAGAATCTAGTCTCATATCGTTTCTCGCTCTTTATCTGAATTTAAGACATTACGTGCTGAGTGGCCCAGTGTTACTAGTCTTACAAGAGAGGAAAAATAAAATAATTAAAACAACCACACCCGCGAGTCGGTTTTAAATCCTAAAAAAAAACTTTATAAGATCGTCGGATGTTTCACGACATTCACGACGACTGCGCCACGATTTCTTTGACTGAATTGTAGTCAAGACAATCAATCAGTCAGTCAGATATCAGAACAATATCGATTTTTAAGTTTGTTCGAGAAGTGTAATTTATTGCAATGTCACTTTTTATTATTATTTTGTTCTAATGAATTAAATATTTATGAGGAACTTATAAATAAATAAGAAGATTTATTTCATTGACATTTTTATAAGTTAAGGAACGAATAAATCCTGTGTCATTGATATAATACAATAAAAAAATACATGCATTACAAAATTGAAAGGTCAAAAATAAAATTCACTCCACCAGGAGATGAAAACATTGTCAGCTATGGAGTTTATAATGCAGTACTATAAATATACTGTTTTAATAAAGTTTCACAAACGACAAGCCGGCAGGCGGCGATGTGGAACGAGGTACGAGTAGCAGGTCGACTAATCAAACAACAAGGGCCAATCGTTGTGTATGTGCCACTGAGCGCCGCCGCTGTGCTTTATAACTACTGATCCGAAAACACATCAACGCTGCCCGATGGACCCTCAAAATGTATTAACGATTTATGCAAGCAACTTTTTATTTCTTTAAATATTAAATAATATTTATTGTTTATTCTAGTATAATAGTTAGTTTTTAAACTAGACTTTTTATTTTTTATTTGTTACGTGTTGGAGGAGGCTGTATGTTATTATCTATGTCTATAATAAAATAGAAAAAATTATATACATACCTAAAAAAAAGTTATTCAGCGTGATGTTGGTAGAAATGGTCATTAAGTCCATGCAACCAAAATTACGGGTAGCTATTAGTACTGTAATAAAATAATGACCTTTGTAAATTCCGTTTATGGCTCTTAGTTATGATATAATTAACGTGGAAAATGTTAAGTTTATTTTAATTATTATGTCGCTAACTTTATTCAGAACTGTATGCATAAACAAATATATTTTTTCGCAATTTCACACATATAAATTTTCGGTGCGCCCTTACATTACGACCTCAAGGGAGACATAACTTACGCAGTTCTGAAAAGAGACATTTTTGTAAAATATGAGGTGCTAAGAAAGTTATGGCGTACCAAAGCAGTCGTAAAAGAATTAAATAGGCTATTTAGTGGATCCCTTATTATTCAAAAATTTGTTATTGTGGCTCATAATATTTTCAGAAGTTAAAAGTCAAATAATACCAGAGTATTATAGTAAAATGAAAATTTAATGTCACTAACATTAAGTATTTTATATATACATTTACTTTGAAGTACTTTGTGACATACATTTATCATAAGCATTTTATTTTCGTTAACAACTGTCAAGGATGTTGAACTGGACCGACATTGAGGCTTAAAATATTCTCCGAAACAGGGAAAACGTCGCCTGTACATCAGGAATTTGTAATAAAAACAAAGATAATTTACGATTTGTGGTCTTGGTGGTAAAAAATAAATATTACACTTAAATTGGATTTTTTTTTCTATTTATAATTATTGAGTAAGTTATTTAATGAGGCATTTATATTGCACAATTACAAAAAGCGTCATAATACAATTTTAATTAGTTCAAAGTTCAAATATTGCAAAATCTTGTCAAATGCCAGATCTACCCATTATAACAGAAGTTAGAGTTACTTAACTCCTCTAATTTAATCATTCGATTAAGCTAAGAACTCAATTTACATTATCTTAGATATTGAATTGGGGAACAAATAATATGTTCATGTTACCAAAAATAAAATAATGCGTCTAATAGATTTTAATTGAAAAGTGGTTAACGGAAGAATGAAACTGAACGAACGGAAAAAGTGCAGAAAAAAGTGGCTTCCGTTAATATTTAGTATTATGTTGGTGATGATTCAGTACAACTACAGCAGTATATTCAGTTCTTATCACTTACGACAGAACTGTTAATATTTTTTCACATCGTACAACAAAATAATTTGGTTTTATATATGCGAATATGAGCTATAAACATCTAATTTCCTTTGCAAAAGAATAAAGCGTACATATGTACATGAACAGAGACAACTAGGAAAACACATTTTACTTCATCAAAAAGACATTTCACTCGTGTAATCGTGAAACTACAAAGACAAATAAAAAAATAAAAACACAATTTTATACTCCCACAATCTAACCGATTTGAATTAAATTCTTTGTAGAGCGCGACTGCATGATAAACATAAAAGAATAATGAAGTACCTACTTAAAATACGGTTTTATACGTGCAGCTTTTATTTTTACCAGCATGTTTTAATTTATTATTTTGACGTTGATATAATTATGTGAAAAATATACAAATTTTTATCGCGATTCTACATATAGCACACGATGTTTCGAGGCTCATTAGTGCAGTCTACGTGAAAACGTTTGGCAATTGTAAGTAAATTTAATGAGATTGGTAAGAAGATTTATTAATTATAATAATACGTTTATTGGTGGCTCGTCTATGTTTTGATTTAAACATACGAAATCTATATAGGTCAGGTTATCTAGTTTAGCACAGATACTGCCTTATAAGTTGTTTTTTGACTAGATCAGCTTTTCAAGTCATCACATACTAATGTTAAAGACTGCGAATCTGTTTGTATATCTGTTACGTTTAACGACCTAATTTTGATTGATTTTGGAATGAGAATCGGTTCGAGAACGTCGATTCGATGATTTCGATGAATTTTCTCAAGAAGATAATTGATGACACGAAGACACATATAGACTGCCTCTTTTTTTTAAACCCGGGATGGGTTAAGGGATCGAAAAGTAGTATAAAAAATAAAAAAAATAAAAAAAACATAAACCGCTTAACTTAAACGAGAACGCTGGCTGTCAAAAATACGAAACAGCCATAGTTGTGTAGGTCACGCGGGCGAAGCTACAAGCGGTTTGCTAGTAATGAAAAATAAAGACAAAAAGAAAGTGTAGATAACAAATTAAACATCATTATAAAAATCTTTTTGTTTATAAAAATCTTCCATGAATTTCCAAAGGTACTAGAAGCGGTGGCACTACAGCGCGAATAATATTTTCGATTCAGTTAATTTGATAAGGTGTGATTGATTGACGTAACGCTTAATCTCTTCAGGTTAATTACCCATACAGGGATTTTAATCTACAATCTCTCTTTAATTAACAACATATATAATTTTGGTTTAAAAGCTATTTCTACAACAATAATGTTGTACGTTAGTAAAATAATATGCTTATATAGAATATAGTTAAGAATATATATTAATAGCCTATTTTTTTACTTTGAAATAGGTACATTCCTTTGGTTTCTTTGTTGTAAGTCATGTGTTCACTTAAGTTGTAATATTCTAAAAAAAGTTTTATTTATTTTAATGTGTGTAAAAAAGCAGCTTCATGTTTGTTGCCGCATAGTAGAGTAGTCTGAGAGGACAGACTTTCCGTCTTCTACTTTTAGCCCAAAATCAAGACATTGGTGTTGATTGACTGAACTTAACGCCGCGTTTTGTCTTTGATACCAGAGTGAATACATGAAAATTTAAATATAATCTTTTTTCTAGTGGGAGTGGGGTCTCGTTGTGTGCTATTCATTACAACATTTGTATGTAAATATTGAAAGTTCTCAAAATATCGTGAATTCGAATCTTAGTGTTGTAAATAAAACACCTAACTTATCTACACACTTATATATCGCTTCGACGACGATAATCTCTTTTGATAATTAATTTAGAAAATAAGTAATTTATTTAATTCAATAACTAATCAAGTTATGTATGTATGTACTTATATTTTAAAAAGTTTATTTTACATCAATAGTTGTGGGCTTGATTACCACTTGAGGGAACAATTATTTTTTTTTCTCCGTACATAATACAAAGCGCAGTACATATTTTCCCCCATTTCAATTGATTTTTTTCGATCTCGGACGGAAAATTAAGGATAAAGGGTCTCGACTAGTGTCAAGAGAGATTCTAAAGAGAGAGAGAATCTAGTGATTCTCTCTCTTTAGAATCTCTCTTTGTCTCACATAGTACCTTACTAAAAAGGGTGAACCAGTAAAAAAAACGATTACATAAATAAATACTTTTAATGAAAAGACTATAATTGTAGGTTCGTTAATTGCAATGATGCTGAGTGCCGCATTTGTATTGATTCGAGTCGAATCTTTGAAAAGCTCTTAAAAACGTTATTTTAGGTCATGTGCTTATTTTTTTAGTTTAAGTTTAACTTTTCTAGTTATCAGGTATACCTTTCCTTTGCGTAAAATATAGGTACAAAGTTTTTAACTAGTACTCAGCATATAAATATTTTACGAGCTCTCGTCCAATTTCTATATGGAAGTAAACCTTGTTAAGTAGGCAATTTAAATGCTCTTCATGATACGATGTAAGATTATATATAATGGGGACTGTTACACGAAGTTTTTGAAGCGAGCTTTGGTAGACTTAGCAAAATGTTTGAAAAACTTTGAAGGATGGCGAAGATGTCTTATAAAAGTTTTATATTTATATTTCTAAAATAAACAACATTTTTTCTTTACAAAGTGTTAAGTAATAAATTTTATACATACAGTTTCGTATTTTTACGGTATCGAAAGAAACAGTAAAGATACAGTTTATAAACACGAGTATTAGGGATGTGAAATGATATATATGTTGTTGTAATTATTGTTACATTTTTTATTTAAATATACAAACATTTTGCAGGATAGACATATCAGAAAGTCTAGTTGAAAATTAGTTGAAAATTAGTATTCTGTGACAGTAAAACAATAATAAATATTAACATGTTCCGCGCGACAGGCGATCTATAAGATTTCTTACGGGACTTTGAATAGTGTGGCAACTAAAATAGTGTGTTTTCACGTCTTGTGGGGTGCATTAATTTCTTAAGTTCTTTTTGTATGAATATTTTGTTTATATTCGAGATACTCGGTTCATAAAAATAAAATAAAACGTAAAATAGGTCTCATTATTTAAGTTAGAATATGGTTTTGAAGTAGTTATAAACAATTTTTAAAATTAATATTTCAAGAGAATAGTTTGGTTTCACGCCCCACAACATAGTTCAGTTGCAAGATCTTTTAGATCTTCATCGTACTGACCAAAAATGCTTTAAAAGTGATACCGCAGGGTACGTATTATATATTTCCTGAAATAAAGTTCAAGTATTCAAACGTAGCGTGGGGCACTTAAAACTCAATATTGATGATATTAATTTAATTAATTAGTATGATATCACTTAAATTTATAAAGCTGATTCATAAAATTGAGTACTATCTATCATCGTAGCTTAAGTTATTATATGATCATATATTGGTTTCTTTCAGCTTCACGTTGTCCCGCACATAGCAGCGTAACCAGAGGGCACATAATGTTAAGACACTACGTTCCCCACTTTCTTGTTTAACTTCAAGTGACAGAACTCAGCACCATGTTTTGCCTCGAGACCAGAGCGAACTAAATAAAGTTTAAAATATTTCAATTTCTCGAGAGGGAATCGAACCCACAACCAGTCGCGTTTACACATTGTGCCCCTGCGCCACGACTGTCCTCCTGACTCTAAAACGTATTAAATATAATTTTAATATTTAATACATTTTTAAAACAAAAAAATGTAGCGACATCTATCTCAAGTTTCATGAAATAAACAGTCCTTACAGGAACTCTACATGACAATATGAAAATAGTGTTACTTGCAGTCATCTGGTATTCGCTAGGTGGCGCTTACTACAGTACAAAAATAGTATTCGAGCATAGCATTTACTTAGTTCTTTATTTTATAATAAATATTACAAAAAAAATTAAGTGCAATGATATGAAACAATAAACACAAAAGAATTACAGAACTGTAAAATATTTATATAACTTTAGTTTTGAAAATGTCACGTTATTGTTATTTGATATTTTATATTTCGTTATATAAAATTAAATTATACGAAATAAGTTTCACATTATATTGAAGAAGCCCATAAATTTAACGGCTGGACGTCGGGCAAGTGACTCATTTTTTCCGCTTCGGTCGGTCTGGGGTCTGGCGAGTAAAAAGGTTGTATATCAGTCAATGTCCGCCGGCCATTTTAATTGTAGACCAATTTATTGCCCTTAATAGGAAGTTACGGATTTCGAATATATCTGTGTCTTACAATAGTCTAGAAGCGGATTTTCAGACCATTTTACGACAGCATTAGTTTAACTTTTTTTGTTATAAACAAGTGCTGGCAGGTCAAAATGTTTTCAATTTTAGAATGTTGAGATATCAAGTTTTAGTGATAATACAGTTATTTTAATTATAAAAATATGTATGTTTTCTTAGTAGTATAGTGGATACAAAAAAATATTACAAGTAAATTTAAGTAGGTCCTAAGTTAATCAAATTATGGAAATATAACAAAGCCAACATACATATATCTTGGCTTAGTATTTAAAATATTATTCCTAAAAAAATAACATTGGATTAATTTGGTAAGTAGTGTATATCTATAGTAAGGTGACATATAATTTTCACACACACGCACACAAAATAAATGTGTGACATTTAGATTTTTCTAGATAAAAACAATTAAACTTCGTGAGCACATAATAAAATTACATTTTTATCAAATTACTGATTTCAATATTAACAACTACTTTAATTCTGTAAGCGATATGAAAACAGCCTATTCCTTTCGCGTGTTACATGAAAATATATCGAGTTACCAGATTCTTAATAGGAACGGAAATGAATTGTATGAGAACTTGTGTTTTATTTCTACTAAGAGCCATAATAAAAACTTTCAATCATTTATAAAATATGTTTTATAAGATTTTTTACGATAATGGTATAAAAATACTGTGGGGTACTTCTAAAGTATCTGACTGTACGCAATAGTTATGAATTCCGTTTTCATTTGGCTAAATGTATATATATATAAAATACTTAATTACATCAACTAAATTAATACATAATATTTTTTATATGCTTTTATTTTGTTTCACCTATCCCTATATTTGTTTCTGTGTAATAATGTCTTTTTTTTAGCTTCACGCTGTATCCCGCTCACAGCAGGGTAGGCCACAGGGAACCTAGTGCTAAGACACTGCGTTCCCCACATTCCGCCGAATCCGGAGGCATTGCGTTTTAAGTGGCGGAACTTAACGCCACGCTTTGCCTCTGATACCAGAGCGAAGGAAATGGAAATATTAAATATTTCCACTCCTCGAGTAGGAATCGAACCCACAACCAGTCGTTAAATAATAATTTCTTGCAAGCCAAATTTTACTCAATTACTATTGTCAATTTGAACTTAATCTGGAAGTGTACTCTTAGTTCAAATGACAAAGTAAATGTGTGTAATTGATATTATTATTAATTAAAAACAGTCGCCGTAACAATATAGCGGCGTGTATATTTTTGAACTAAATTTAATGAAAAAGCTTAAATTTTAAAATACAAAATGTTTATCATAATTTGTAGAATACATATACTCACTTTTTAATAAAATATATTACATGATGATGGGTCTAGATCTAGTTTCACAAAAATCTGCGGTTCTATCATCACTGAAAAACCAAATTCCTTAAAATAATAGATTGGATAATCTTGCTTTGTAGTACCCCATCTATCCAATAAGATGCAAAAATGCACGATGACATTAAGTCATATAAAAAATAAAATTAAAAAATTGAATGTCAAAAAATAAAGAATATAATTTTTTGCTTGCTTATTGAATTTTTTGACTCAAAGAGAAATGGAGCACACTCAGCTGGGTATTTTAACTATCTTGAAAATATTCTTTTAAAAACGTAATAACTAGTACATAGTCTACTAAGTTCATCGTTTCTAAGAGGATAGCAAAATTAAGTATTGGAATATTTTTTAAGATTGTGTGATTATATATAAAAAAAGAATGAAAGATTTTATTTAATGCTACATACTAATACTACAAAGGTACCTTAAATTTTGTAATATATTATAAATATTGTTAAAATATTAAGTAAGTAAATATTTTTATTTCGCCTCTGAGACTTAAGAAAAAGGGCGGCGTTGAATTCCACCATACAATTTACAGTGTCTCCGTAATAGGCGGTAAGTGAAGAACAGTACCTTGACATTAAGCTCTTTCGACTAATGTGATGTGCGCGAAAAGCTGCTTTTTGCTGCTTTTTCTAAGTAAAAAAAAATAAAAGTAATTGTTTTGGTAAAATCAAGGCAGAAATAGCGAAAGTTTTAGAGTGCGCGATATTAGTTATAAACTTTAGCTCCCTTGCCACTACGCGCCGCCAGAAAGAACTTAGTTGTATGTTGTGGTTTCGAAATACAAATATTTACTTTCTAAACAATTTCTACCTGTTAGCCATACATATAACTGCACAACAACGATCATAGTCGTTCCATACATACACATATCCCGTTAAAATATGCAAACACTTTGCATAATGGACTCTCAATTATGATTAACGCATTTGAATATTCTATGAATCAAAGTTTCAGTACAGAGAGCATATAATGTTTTATATTACTTATTCAAATACCCATAATCCGTTTGAATAGGCCTATATTTTATAGCCACATGTTGCCACTTCATAAATCTGAAGGCTTAGCTGAGTAACGGACCTTAGTAAGTTTAGTTGGGGCATTAACCATTTGCTGAGATCCCTGAATATTTCAAGCTCTCTCATTCATAATCCTTTGGTGTAAAAGAGATGGACTAAATTTATGTTTGGTATATAACCATTTGCTATGAGGACTAATAGGTTGGCATTATTGGTCCTATACTAATAAAACCGATTCACTAATGGTTCGTTCAGTTTAAGATACATTATGTTTATTTTCAAAGGACTGTGGAGATTGGGAAAGTTATTCAAAACTGCTAAGTTAGGTTAGTTTAGGTGAAGTCTGAATTGTATTGGGTAAAAATTAAATTGACGTAAATTTACACATTATCTAATTGTTATTTTTCTTTTTTTGTCTATACTAATTATAACGTATTTTAACAATTCTTTATGTGTACTATAAATGTATATAGTATTAAAAATATAGGGTAATTATGCAGTTTAAAATTTTAAAAATATATGTAGTTAAGTTAAGCAAAATAAAGAAAATAATAACATTAACGGCTTCGCGCTTTTCTACATATCTGGGTAGTCGCAGAGAATCCAGTGGCAAGACATTTTGCACTCCGCTTTGGACCTAAATCCAAAATATTGCATTTTTTATGACGAAACTCAACGCTCCTTTTTGTCTTGTTCACTAGGCCGACCGGAAATTTTAATAATTAGATTATGATGATTCCCCTAATGGGAATCGAACCCATTTGCTATTAAGCCAGATGTTCGCAGTCAGGTGTTGTCCCATAGCATCGAGATTGTGATGATACTATAAAATGTTTCATAAATCAAATAAAGACACCTAAATAAAAGAATACTAAATGCAAAGATTAATATTAAAGTTTTATATCAGTTGTGGACATAAAACTAGGTAAATAGAGATTTCTAGATAGATAAATAATAGAAACAGTTTATTGAAAAATGCTACGAGAATATATTGGCCAAGTGTCTTAAGTAGAAAGCTAATGCTCGTGACATAGTCGTTAACTAGATATATGTATATACACATTACATTGAAATCGTATAAAATTTGAACGCAGCAGGATTCGAATCCGCGACTCTTGGAGACCGTCCAAGCGATTTGCCTGTTAAGACATGCGTTCTACTTCCAGCTGTTATGCTGCTGCGTTCAATATTTCATATGTATTTGACAATGATTTTAAATTTCCTAACGATGTAATTGACACCTAAAAAGGTTAAAAATATATGAAGGCCGTTGACAGTTGTCAAAGACAGAGCAAACAATATATATTTTAATTAAAGTTAAATATAAACAATTCTGTTATGAATCTTACCATGCCCGAACTAGATAAACCGATAATTGAATTGTAAGTGCTACAATTATTACACTTGGAAGCGTATTAACTAAGTGTTAATATCAATTTAGTCCTCAAACATGAGAAGTTTCATAAATCAGTGTCTGCACGATGTAACCAAATTGTTATTTATGGCATTATGGCAGCGCCGCCTTGTGTCAGCCGCATTTACGCCTGATGATAGATCTAGGCTTACAGAGCATCACGTTCCCTAACAAAGACGTGTACTACTTAAGTATATAATGAGCGGCTTTTATGTTATAGCAATTATCATTCTTAATGGTAATTTGTTACCCATTAAGTAGTTATTTGTCAACTAGTATTGTATTATATAATAGTTTTGATTTTGATTTTGTATAGTGTGAGTAATCGTCAGTACTTAGTAATATAGGATGATATAGTTATAAATCACTTCGTTTCCCAATTTCCTCCGAATTCTGGAGGTATTACGTGTTAAACATTTCAATTCCTCCAGTGGTAATCGATCCCACCACTAGGCGCGATTACAGTCACGCTTTGTGCCCCTGCACCACGTCTAGCTTTTCACTTGTTAATTTTGACAAACGTATAAAAATAAAATTTTATTGTGATATTTTTTTACACTATAACTAAGTATTGTTTTATCTTTAGGTTATGTTCCAATTTTATTCTACATATAGTCATTATTACTACATGCATATATTTTTTACAATAAGTGCTGTATCATCAGAAATTCAATTTATTTTGTTATTAAATCTATTTCGTTATATATTCCTTTACTCGTCGCCCACAACCTCGTTTGCATGGATTTTACGACTCTTGCCATATTATTTACACTTCTATTTTTCGTAGCTTTACATTTTTTTCTGTCCAGCCAGAGAATCTGGTGGTCGGGACACTCAGTTACAAATATAAAAACGTGAATTGTTACTTTATAAATTTCGGGAAATTCTGAAAACTCCCCAAGGAAGCTACATATCTACATGTCAACTTCAGCTTTCCACGTCAAGTATATTCGGTTGAGCGCCGTTCGTCAGTCAATGAGTGACTGAAAAGTTTTATATATGTGTATATACCTCTACAAGTGACTTGCTGGTGGCTTCACCCGCGTGAACTTCATAACTATACTTATTTCGTATTTTGGTTGACACTCGCTGTCGCTTAAGTTAAGCGGTTTATATTTTTCAAACAAATTCCCATACGTTTAGAGTTCGGTTTTTTATAAAAAATAGATAACCTTAGTTGACTTTGGCTCAATATATCTTCAGTATCAACAGATTCAGATTTTTCGTACAAACTTTCATTCTCTATTTCAACCCTTTAGAACTAGATTTTTAAATAAAAAGCTTATCTTTGACAATGGATCTGAAACTACTTTGATTCCGAATTCCGTCTTAATCAGACCTGCTCCAGTCTAATCAGGTAACAGACAGATAAACAGACAGACTTGCGCATTAAACATTACTAAACAAAATGTGAGCTCAAGATACGGCCAGATAAATAATAAAAGCTTATAATGACAATTAAAACAATAAAAGCTTATAATGAAACTTCAAAATCTGAAAGGTATATATCTAAATTCAAATTAAAAGTTTGTTTCTACGTTATATACTTTTACGAGGACATCGCCACATTAAGGTTTTCACATAATCGTGCGGGCGCAATCTGCCAATATTGACGCTTGAATTTACCCTCTAATTCAAAGAGATTTGTCGGACTGAGTGCGTCCTCGTTTCAATAGAGTGTAGGGTTTTATTGAAGCCTGTTGGCTTTTCTCGACTGTTTGAAATGTATTGTTTCCTTTTTTGTTACTTTGTACACCAATCGTTTTCATTTTGCGCTGCATTTGATGTAAATTTAAATATTATATTGCGGTAATAAATATGTTTAATAAAACTAACTATTAACCCCTTGACGTGTAAAATGCGCGTTTTTATTTTGGAAGCATTTTATTAACTTAAGTTTATAAGTGGCCAGTCGTGGCCCAGTGGCACAAGAGTGTGACTGTAAACGACTGGTTGTGGGTTCGATTCCCACTCGATGAGTGGAAATTATATTTCCATTTTCTTCGCTCTGGTGTCGAGGTAAAGCGTGGCGTTAAGTTCCGCCACTTAACACGCAAGCCTCCGAATTCGGCGGAAAGTGGGGAACGGAGTGTCTTAACACTAGGTTCCCTCTGCCTACCCTGCTGTGTGCGAGATATAGCGTGAAGCTATTTTTTTATTAACTTAAGTTTATATATTAGTATTTTTTTGTATCTACTTTAAAAAATATGAACTTTAAAAATGGTGTCATTTTTCTACATAATCATTACGTTTGCCCAATTCTGTATTCTTCCGTCTGAAATCGAATCGCATCTTAGTTTGGGATAATGCAGCCGCAATTAAGTCGATCTTTATTCTGCAAAAACCAGCTTTTCGTGCAATCTATAACTTAGGCCCGAAAGATTCATTAAGAACTAAATTTAAAGAAATTAATATATTGACTGTTGCTTCTCAATACATATTTGCTAATGTCATGTATGTTAAGAAAAATATTAAGGATTTTACAAAAATCGGCGACACACATAATGTTAATACTAGAAATAAGCATAAACTGTTTACACCTGTGACTCGATTACATCGAGTCAATAATTCTTTCATCGGATATCCCAGAAAACGTCTAAGATTTTTCTATATCACAATTTAAAAAAGTTGTGAAAAGACGTTTGTGTGTTAAAGGTTATTACCTAATTCAAGATCTTATAAATGATAACACGCCTTGGGAATGAAATGCTCGCTCCAGGCTATTTCAAAAGTATCACTGTCTGCAATAAATCTGTATATTACAATCACTTTAAAAAAAAGAAGTCCCGCTGAGTTTCTTGCGCCGGTTCTTCTCAGGTCTGAGGCATTAAATTTAGTGAACCGGTGGAAAACTATCTGACGTTCAAAAAATGAAGCTTGTAACTTCTTATTTTGAATTAAACTTTGACTATTTGACTTTGACATTGCATATTATTTTTAAAAATAAACATAAAGCTTGTCCCTCACATCTTAATATAGTGATCGTGACGATTAATTTGTGCAATAACTTTATTCGAACAGATGAGTTATTATTATTATACTTCACTAGTATAGTATAACCACATAAGGTTGACTGGCGGCAGCTTATACAAATATATCCATTGGTTATTGAAGTCAATTCTAGCCTTGGCGAAATCTATACATCACTACACAAAGGCCAGTCGTGGCCCAGTGGCACAAGCGTGTGACTGTAAACGACTGATTGTGGGTTCGATTACCACTACGCGAGGAGAGCGCGGCGTTAAATTCCGCCACTTAACACGCAATGCCTCCGAATTCGGCGGAAAGTTGGGAACGGAGTATCTTAACACTAGGCAGGGTAGGCAGAGGGAACTTTGCCTACCCTGCTGTGTGCAGGATACAGCGTGAAGCTAAAAAAAGAAAAAAAACTACACAAATAGAGATGATTAAATTTTATATAAGCAATTATTGCTACAAAAAACGAAGGAAACTTCGGTTTTCTCACAAGAACTACCTTTAAACAGGTAACCGTTTCCCGAGGGAATGACAATATTGTCAAACATTCATTAACGATTCTAAAGTCACTGTAGTGACTCAATTAAATTAAAAGTACTTTGATTTAGTAAAAAAAAGTCATCTTTTCTTCCCTATATTTCTATTCATTGTCTCAATCGAATACCTACCTTTAAGAAACGGTAACTCAACCCGCACAACTTCGGAAAGCTTTCATTCAAACTTGTCGTTCCAATGAATGGTGGATGGCTCAGTTTGTCCGTAACTTTGCCGATTTAACTCTGTGTGATTGTTTCTGGCTTAGTTACGCTTTCTGCCTAACTAATTAAGTATATTACAAACCAAAACAAAGTAATTATGGTTGTTTTTTTTCAGATTCACTTTTATTTTCACAGTTACAGCCAGTCACCTGGTGTCAAGACACTCCGTTCATCACTTTCCGCCCGAGATCGAGTCATAACATGTTAAATGGCAGAACTTAACCTCATAATAATTGTAATATATTTAGGTATGTTTATTATACAATGCATACTTTAAACATGATTTAATAGATTGAGAATTGGTGAACTTTAATTGATAAACTATAAAAATAAATAATAAAGACCTATATATAACCTCTTAAAGTTAATGATTTGTCATTCACAATAATATACAATTTTTTTTACGTTATAAGTTATTACTGAATGACATTTCAGCTCACTCTTTGAAATGAGAACAAGGTTTTTTTTATAAGTGATCAATATTCTTTACCAGTTATGACTAGCTTTAAGGATTTGTACCACTGATTAAATTTCCTGCGAAGCTGTATCATAATCGAAATCTTTCGCGATAGCCTGTTGTCAAGAGTTTTCATGAAACTCATTTTAATATTTACACCATTTTAATATTACATGAGCATTTCTACTGAAAGTACTCTACGAAGTTCTAAGTTTTCTGAAGTTTTATAATGAAATCCGCAATCATGCCATTTTAGCTAAAAGTTGATTTAAATCTCAACGTCGTCATTTGTTCAGTATGTTGTACTGGAAAACAAAATTGATTAAGAGAATATTTTAATTTTAATATTTTTAAAGTGTCATTTAGACTTAGAAAATTGGTAAACATTTTTTAGAAAACCTTTATTAAATTCCTAAATGTGAATAACACTTTAAAAATTTAAACGCAGCAGGATTCGAACTCACATCTTTTTCTAACGACTTAAGCAATCACCTTCAGGTTTTTATATGTTTTCTTAAAAGCCTTTTTGATTAAGAAAGTTTTTACGTATAAAAACAACTGAATATTTAACTTTGCTTAAATTGTCTATAATAGATAAATATTTTATTCAAGTAAGATATTATTGAATGAAAACATACAGAATGTTCAGGACAAATGAGGTGAAGCCTCTTATCATTTATGTACGCGTAACACTACAAGTGACATTGTGGATGACAGGTGTTTAAGGTTATCACATGTTGACAAACAATTTCATTATTTTTCTGAACTGTCTATGCAGTTCATATGCAATCAAAATTATACTATCATTTTAATAATAAAAAGCTTAAGATATATCTTAAAATGTTAATAAATAAATTATACATTACAAAATAAAGCCAACATAGTTACTACTTTGTCTCTGTTTATATGAAGATTAATTATTATCATAATACAGCTTCAAAGCTCTTTGCACTATGCAAGTTGCATAATCAGAAAGAACCTAGTGTTAAGACACTCCGTTCCTCACTTTATTGCCATAATGATTAACTTAATTTAACTTGTGAAATCAATTCCCAAAATTAAGTAGCCAATAAAAGGGGTGTAATTAGAAATCACTCGTCACGTATAATCGATGCGACGTGTAATTTACTACAGATAGCAAATTGTATTGCTTTGGAGATTTATGTAGAGTCACGTCACGCTTGTAACCCTCTATCTGCTTTTACTCTATAATCTGAGAATCAATCATGCGAAATTTACTACATCTACAAAATCTGTGTTAGTATATAGTTACAAAGTTTTATATTAACAAAATAGCATCATAGAAAAGCGGTATAAAAGATTTGTCTTTAATAGTTTTTTAAGCTTCACGCTTTTTGATGCATAGCAAGGTTTATTGTTAATTATTTATAATTCTTATTATTTTTCATTGCATAAAGGGAACTAATGTCAAAACACTCCGTTTTCCATTTATCATTTCCCACCCGAAATCGAAATAAGTATGACGCTTTGAGTGGCGGAATTCAATGCTTTGCCTTACACCAGAGCGGAGATATTGTACTAATTTAAAAATAATCTATCCTTCGAGCGAAAATCCATCCCACGGCTTTCGCATCTACAGTCAGATACCATTACACTACGTCAAGGTGAAGTAAGAATAATTTAAAAAAAAATGTAAATAAAAAGAAATATTCAGGATCTAACTATAATATCGACGAATTAATTATAAGTCTATAGTTAAGGTCAACATTTCTATTTGATTCATTTAAGAATCAAATAGAAATGTTGATCTTAACTAATATAAATAATGTTTACATTATTGAGCCTTTTTTAGAGTTTTAAAGGAAACACTGGGACAGCGTCCAACTGTAAAAGCGCTGGTTGTGATTTCGCTTCCCCCTCGGTGTAATGATCATAGGTATATTATTTTGACTTCTCCGTTCTGGTACCAAGACTAAGGGCGGCGTTGAGTTCTATCATTCAACACGCAATGTTTCAGATTCAGATGGAACGTGGAGAACACACTAGGTTCTCTCTGACACTGTTCTCTTCATGATTTATCCCACATAGCTGTACCCTACGGGGAAAAGCTTAAAGCTGTAAAATTTCTTAAACTACGTTAAATTACCTTAAAGTAACTTGACACGTACTTATAAAGTAACCCTAAACACTTTCAAAACGTTTCCTGATCTTTCTGATACGTAAGTTCATTGATTTCCTTTAAGTGACGAAAAAACTTCGTAAAGGCTTTGAAAGTTGTAAGATGTGGAAAACCGGAAAGGTCTTAGAGATACGAGTTTACCAAAAGCCGTTAAAAGGGTGAGCCGTGAAGCTGTACGTCGATCCGATATCAGAAGCAAATAAATAAAGCCTTTTAGATAAGGTGCCAAGTATTTCATTAATATTGGGTTTTCACGCTGAATAACATTTTTTTTTCTATGTAGATTTTTTACTTGATCCAGTGTGTGTACATAAATAACAGTACTTATCTCTGTTTGGTTGTTTATGTTATTTATAATTCGATAAGAAAGTTTGTTATGATGGTAGATTTTTGATGATTTTTGAACATTATGTATAAATATTAAATACTAGCGATCTGCTCGCAGGTCCGCCAGTGTAAAATGAAGTTTTAGCTAATTTAGTAAAACAGTTATTTTATAGTAGTTTTGTCACAAATAATTTAAACTTGTGTAATTTTTTTTAATTATGAACCCATTAAAATAATATAAACAGTATTTTTTCAGAGTAAAATACAAAAATACAATAGTTAAAAATGGAAATAAATCGGTTAAGCTGTTTCTGAGTTTAGCGTAAAAGCGCAAAGAAAGTAGAAAAAAATAAATATCTATTACACTAAGAAATAATATTTTTTCTTTTATATGTATGTTTTATGTACTGACAACGATCACTTACTTTTTTAATAAATATATTTATCATTTTAAATTAATTTCATAGTATTTTGTCATCATCTAACGTTTTTTATTTCATTCAATGTGAAATTATAGTATTGTAGTATAAAATAAATAAAAAATGAAAATCTGATAAATCCCTGTGAATATAATAATTGCGTATCACCGAAAGTACCTAATGTATGAATAGTTAAAAGGCAAGTCAATTCGTGGAGTTAATAATGCAGCAGCAGCGAGGAGTGACTCTGAGGACGTTGAATTATGTAACGCGTTCCGCTCGCTCGCTATGAAATCTGCGCTATAAAAACATGCATATACTAAACTAGTCGCTATATTTTCAAAAATAAATAGGATTTTACGTAAAAGGATAAAAAAATGATGTCTTGAATGATTTTTAGTTTCAATTAATTTAACATCGATTGAAATTTTATACATAAATAATTTATGTGCGAGACAAAATTAATTTTGTTACGTTATTAATATACTCCTTATTTACTAAAGTACATTAATCAATGTCAACTTTTATCAATTAACTTACTTAATTATCAATGTAACATTTATTTATAAGAGATATTGAAAATATTAACGTCACTTATTAAAAGCTATAAAATAATTTAGATCATCTCCCCGATGCAAAAACGATAATAATAATAATAGTTCAAATATATGGTTGACATACTAAAGCTTTATAGTTGAAATTAATGCAGATGAGCTAATAGAATATTAATTAATTGAAACAGTCAATATTACAATTCTCGTTGTAATTTCATGGTACTAGAAATGATTATAAATATAAACATACCTATATGTGTGTATATTTTTTATTTTATTATGCTTCTACTGCTTTTCGTATAGTAGGCAGAAAGAACTTAATCATAAATCCGTTCTTCCCTTTCCGTCCACTGGAGACGTTAGCTGTTAGTTAGACAATAGCTGGTAACACGTTGCATGTTTGTAAAACCAGAACAGTTTAATTTATTTTAAGTTATTTCCAAATTAGACTAGAGACTAAGACCAAAACGCATAATCATATTTGAGCCAAAGTGGCAAAATATTTATAATTATTAAATACTGCCGCAAAAAAACGAAGAGCCCCGTTTAGTATTTCTTATTAAAAATCAAAAGAAATGTAGCCTCTCATTTTGTAAATGGCTAAAGAAAAAAACAGTTTTGTATCAATTTTTCAATTTAATTTACATGTAGCTTAAATATTGAGAGAACCTTATTTAGTTAAGTTTGTTACTTAACCTGGTTGCCTCATTTTGATTGGTGTTCGTCAATAGCAAATAGTAAAATAGGGATTGGCTATGTGCAGGATTTATCTATATGCAGTTATAGATTTGTAAAAGTATAAAGTAACATAAAATGTTACGCGTTATTCAGATGTATATGCTATTATAGTAAACTTTATTCAGCAAACTTTTAGCCTAAAAGCCTTAAAGCCTTAAAGCCTAGTATATTCTACATGAAAAGTAACAAATACATGAATTATTTGAATAGTAATTATATACACTATATTCTTACGTATTAAGTATGTAGCGAGTGTGGTTTAAAATGCAAGTTTTCATAGTTTTCTTACTCAATTTCGTGTTATTTTCATATTATATAAATTATTTCGCATTTTTCCCGCATACTAGGTGTTAAGACACTTCGTTCTTCAATTTCCGCTCGAATCGGAGACACTTCATGTTGAATATTAGAGCCCCAAGTCGCACTTTAAATTTATTTAAAATAATCACAATTATTACTAAATAAAAATATTATACCTAAAACAATGTATTTCGTTATATTTTCCTCTAGTCTCATATAGATAAATTTTATCATTCATCCTCAATTTATGTGGACTATTATGTTGATAACGAAGTTGATTGCGTATTTTGATTTTATTATTTGTTGACCGTCCGTTATATTTATGAAGCCTTGTCGCCTAATTAATCACGCATTGAATATGGCCCATATTTATTAGAATTATGTTACATATTTATATATATGGTTTAATGTCTGTTATGTGTAAAAAAATATTAATGAAAGTAATATTGTGCTTTATTAGGTGTGCCCAAGGAGGCTTTAGACCTGGAAGAGGGTGTATGGATCAGATCTTCTCCCTCCGCATGATCACGGAAAAATTTTTGGCTGTAAACCAAAAAGTTTTCTGTGCTTTTGTGGATTTGGAGAAGGCTTTTGACAGAGTTGTGCGAAAGAAGTTATGGGAGATACTACCTCGGTACAATGTGAACGGACCCTTGTTGCAGGCTGTAAAGTCTCTTTACCGAGATCACTCAGCCTGTGTACGAGTAGGAGCTGGCATGTCGCCTCGGTTTGATATCCAATCGGGTGTCAAACAGGGTTGTGCCATGTCAGCTTGGCTGTTCAATTTGTACTTAGATAGTTGTCTCCAAGGAGTGAAACAAAGTGATATGGGAGTGAAAGTGGGTGACTTGAAGGTAAACTGCCTGTTGTACGCAGATGATGCAGTGCTTATTGCATCATCAGAATGCGAGTTGCAGGCATTGGTCACCATCCTGAAAGATGGGTGTGAAAATAATGGTCTAAGCCTGAATGCGAGTAAAACTAAGATTCTGGTGTTTGAAAGAGACGAAGAAAGAACGGAATGTAAGATCATGGTTAACAGAAAGAAATTAGAACAAGTGAATGAGGTGGTATATTTGGGAAGTATGTTTAGCAGAGATGGAAGGTATGATATGGATGTTGAAAGGCGTATTGCTGCCGGTAACAGGGTTAACGGTGCCCTCGCTGCGTTGATGCGACGGCGGAACGTGAGCATAACCGCACGTTTAGCTGTGCACAATGCAGTGCTGGTACCGACGCTGCTATACGGCAGCGAAACGTGGGTATTGCAGAAGAAGAATGAAAGAAAGATGAATGCTGTGGAGATGAGATCTCTTCGAAAGATGTGCGGAGTCAGCTTAGCTGACCGAATCCGCAATGAAGAGATACACAGAATGGCAGGTATTAGCGAGAACGTCATAGTAAGAATGAAGAAGGGCGTGCTCAGGTGGTTTGGGCACGTCGAGAGGATGAGTGATGGAAGAATGGTAAGAAAGATCTATGAAGCAAAGGTGAGTGGTAAGCGAGGCAGGGGGAGACCTCGGTTGACCTTCGAAAACACAGTATCGATGATACTGGAGGAATGTCACGTAAAAAGCATGAGGACCCCCCGGAGGGCGTGTATGAAGAGGTTGATGACTGTGGACGAGGCGAAAGAAGTATGCAGGGACCGTAGCGTTTGGCGCTCTGTTCTCTCTGACTACCCCGCAAGGGATACAGCGTGAAGCTAAAAAAAAAAAAAAAAAAAATTAGGTGTGCCCGCGACTTCGCCTGCGTAAAATCTAAAAATATAGTTATAATTCTAAAATAAAAATTATTAGAAATTACTCCTTATTACGTCAGCTATCTGGCAGTGAAAATGCCAAAATTGAGTCCTTTCAGCTGTATCAAACAGACTGACAGAGGGAAATAAAAAAGTGCTGTTTTCCTTATATTTACTTTGTATACATACGCATTTAGCAAAAAACAGCTACTTTAATACTACACACAAACACTCCAATTTTATTTATTTGTACCGATGAAAAATTAGTCACTCTTTATTGCATTTATTGCACGGCAATGAAAAGTGATTTATCATCTATAAAATGCGGCATTAAAAATTTTAAGACAAATATAACTTTATTAGAATTTACGTATATATTCATATATTTATATAGTTAAACTTATTGATTCCACTAAAAAAAATCTTATTTAAAATATTGTGTTAGTAACTGAAAAGAATGGCGACTAAAGACTGGGCTATTTTGTCGACGGCCATGTTTTGTACTTGAAGTGTAGGCCATTATGTCTTAAAGTGGCACTGGCTGAAGAGAGCTGTTGCACAGGGTTTATATCTGAAATCTCATACATGTCTTGACTACAATCGTTTGTCATGTAAGCAAATTGATGTTCTAAGCCAGTTAAGATGATAGAGCTTTCCCTAGTACATGTTACGTATGGAAGAATATTTGTTTTCGTTTATATTATGTTTTTTTTATGTTACTTAGAAAAACAGGGGTAATTATATCATTAATCACACAATGTCTGGGTGTGTTCAGGAAGTTGAATGATGTGTAGTAATTCTTGAGGAAAGCTAGTATATTTTCTTCTATAAGCCTTATAAAATGAGAAGAAAGTGGTTGGAATAATCGTACTTAATTAAAATTGATATACTTCACATTGATTTAGTCTGCATTTATGCACTCCATGATTTTTCCCGCTGAACCCTATAGTCAGAGAGAGAGAGAGAACCTAATGTGAAAACATTTCTTTTTCACCTTCCGCCCGAAATCTAGGCAATGCGTCTTAAGTGGTACAATTTAACGCCGCCCTTTGTCTTAGATACCAGGGTGGACTAATGAACATAATATATAACTATTTTTCCTAGTGGGAAACAAAGAAATCACCATCACGTTAGACAGAAGCTGCCCAACTGCGCCACAGAGGCCTCTCTTATTTATTTATGAATGTGTAGCAAAAAACTGTGATTATAAATAACTAAATGTGGGAGTGCTCCAGTTGGGATTATTTATTAAGAAAATTTACTTTAGAAATTCAAAATAGAAACTTAATATAGATAGATATAGGTAGAGCTTTAAATTACTATGTTTATACTATTTTTAAACATTTTTAAAGTGTTATTCCACACTTAAGAAAATTGAAAATCTTTAAATGTCTTTTACTATGTTTATATTAAAATATTCCCATCCACTCCTATCAAATTATTTATTAAAATCAAAATCAATTAATTTACGAACATGTATTGCATTGTTTTATGATTTCACTTCAATTAAGATTGACGTGGAATGCAGATAAACGGTTTTAAATATAGTCAATTTTATTTTTCGATGTCTCCTAATTTTGCGAGATTGGCGTATAAATACGTTATTCCCTCATACACCTTTTACATAAATATAAAGATACCGACACAAATAACCGTAAGATCAAAGTATATAATAAATATAAGTGTTCTTAGCCTTGAAAATAAAGAAACAAGTTTTATGATATTATGAAATATAATGATTTAAATTGGATTTGACCCTTTAAAAGTAATAAATATAAAATTACAATATTTTGCTATTTTATATTTTTTATATACTTATGTACACTGCTGCATTTACTTACTTTCTGTGAAAATAATAATAATAATAATAGTTAATTGACCAAAAGTAACACGTAACATGTACACTCTAGATACACACTCTGACAATTCTGTTTATTTCTTTATTCTAGCTTCACGCTGTATCCCGCGCCACTGCGCCACGTCTGGCCCCTATTTTTAATTTTGATTATACTACGTTAAATACGTTTAATTTAGTAATATAATGTAAATAAAAAGGCTATATCACCCCATAAATAAAATGTAGCCATGCAATTATGGTGTGTACAAAAATAGCTACAAGAAATACTTTGTTGCGTTTTATTACTAAGGTTGTGGGCGTTTGCATGTATATTTTTAGACGCTTGTTTTGTTTTCATACTAAAGCTTTAATTAAAATCACACGTTAGCTGCACTTGTGTAAACATTGTATATTATTTAACTCAAAAATGTATTTTGTATATTTAATTCAAATACGAAGGAACTACGATGAGTTACTTAATCAAAATGACGACTTAGTTAAAACATTGTCTTAAGGATATAGTTGTATTAATACAATATGGTTATTGTTAAGAAAAGTGGCTAAAATAAGGTAAAATGTTCTAGACATTGTCTACCGTTTGTTTGATTTTAATTTTAAAATGAAGTATCAATATACTTAACAATACGAGTATGTTTAAAACTATATAGGATTACAACATTTTTGAACTGTATATATTATTTCTTTTACAAGCAAAAATTTAGGCCTAAATATTTGGTGATTAATGAAAAGAACTGGTGAAACAAAATTCCGTTCGCTTTTATCTCGCTTGAGTATCAAAGTAACACATGTCGCGGGAAGCCCCAAATGCTGGGAAAACTTGAATAGATTCTCCGAACCAATTACAAATTTTCATGTTTACGGTTACACTTTGAATTGCTTTTCAATTCTTTCAAGTTGATTTTGAAAATTTAGAAATTTAAAGTTAAAATGATTTCCATGGCACGATATTGTATATAGTATTGAAAGGAAATAAAAAAAATACTTGTAGAGAAAAGTCGAGTAGTCCAGGACACATAAATAAATTGGAAATAAAAGTAAAGGTAGTTAGTGTCTTATTTTATATTTAAAACAAAATGTGGATCTTCTCTATTTATATTAGTCATATTACTATTTTCAATAAAATATACCATAGACATGTTTTTCTGGTAACAAGAAACGGCGGGTACCCAATACATCTATATGAACATAATCTTCATGGGCCCAGTCTTAGCATTCCTGGCATTGCAGCCAGGAGTCGTCAAATGTTTGTCTTTTATATGCATAAAACGTTCAGTCACTTTTTTGATCGGTCTAAGAAAAATTATGATATTTTTCGTTGTTTTCAACGTCTTCTTAGTTATTTTACGTTATTGTAATTTTATTTGATCTTTTTTTGTTTTTTGGATCTCGTTTTCTGATTTTGAATCTCGCTTTTCTTGTATGATGAAAATGTTAATAATCTCGCTTTTTTAATAATTTTGGGCTCACACCAACAAGCTTTTTTTCTGTTCTTGCAACAAACAGTGGTGATGTTTAAAAGATTTGTTTTATTTACATTTCCTCTTATACTACTCTACTGGTTCTTCTTGAATTTTGGCATATTTTAAATCATTTTACAACAAAAATCTAAAGATATTAAGCAAGGATTAATAAATAAAAATGTATCTGACATTTTACATGTTACTTAGGCATTATAACACTATCTAAGCATTGCGATTTGTTTCTTAATAAAAACTCTTCCTTTACTTCTTCACAAAGTGACCGGCAGACAATGCACAGCCAAAACTACTGGTTTTAGAACGCTACAAGTTCACTTACAGATTCTTCTTGGACCAATTCTCTAAAATTTCTACGAGAATAGAAAAATCGATATTTTTCTTTTTATAGTCGAAACTATAAAAAGTGAATTTAGTAATAGCATTACAAACATAAAGTCCATCGCAACAAAGTTGAGGATACTCAAATATTCAAAAAATAATTTTCAAAAAATCAAAGTAATGAAATTTTAACCCTTTATCAGTCAGCTGTACCAACTGCATGAAAGTAAAGTTAGGTTGGGGAATAAGGCTGTCGTGATGCTGTAGAACAGCGTCTGATTGTAAACGCGATGGTTGTAGATGCGATTCATGAATGATTATTCTCATTTCTCCCCTCTGGTACCTCAGACAAAGCGCAGCGTTCAGTTCCGTCACTAAGCATATAGTTCAGTAGGAAAGCGGAGAATGGAGGTTTTCTCTGACTACTTTGCTGTGTGAAAAAAGCGTGCAGCTGCTAAAAATATAATATATTTAATAATGGTCACAATATTTCACAAACCAATTTTATGTAAATGGAAGTTACATTTTGGTATTCAAGTCACTGTTCTAGATTTCGTGGTTGGAATTCTGAAGAAGGATATTTCCTTTATTACTTTTTGAATACCCTGTTGTCATATTTCAGTAATAATATTAATACTAAAATTTTTGTTCAAGTACAGTGTTTCTTATTGAATTATTTTTGATCTTTTCGATAATTAGAAGATTCTATTTTACTTGCAATATTTGAATATGTTTGTTCGAGCAAAGTCTTCCAATTTGGAAGCAATCATTCTTAACCGATTGAGCTGAAATTTTGTAAATGACACGAAATTAGATGGCATGATTACTGATTTAACTGTTTGACGTTATTTTCAACTCAACATGGCGGAACATTCAAGATTAGTTATAGTTATTTGTGATGCACTCTAACAATATGGATATCAAATGAGGTTCCTGAGAATAATTCTGTAAATCTTGTATTTAAAAAAGTGAAGTTTTTTACTTTTAATTTATTTTATTATACTCATATTTATTTACAAAACTAATAAAATATCAATATCGTGAAACTATAAATGCTTTTAAAGTACAATGGCATAATAAAATTGCAGTAAGTTAAAGCTCAGTGAACTAACTACGACTACAATGCTACTATTGTATTATACTATTGTAGTCTCGATATAAGCGGTAAGGAATGACATTTAAACAAACATTTAAGTCGGGTGACGATAGACCGTTCTATGTTTCGCTCTAAGTAGTCGGAACAAATGGAGGAGATCTGACACACGAAATGCCAAGATATTTACACAAATGGTCCTGGCGAGCGCTACTGGCTTAACAAAATGATACATGGCACGTTTGCGAGCAAATGATATTCGATTTGTTAGGTGTAATGTAATACATATTTTATTTCAATACCATAATAAATGAACAAAATTTATTTACGTCAGTATAATATTTTTGTGTGAAAGTGACTAGTAAAAATATACAATAAGTTATTTTAAAAAAGCTCTTGCTAAAGCATATCACAATACAAATTATCATCACGAATATTTAATTCATAAAATGATAGTAAATTATTGAAAGTACAGAAGGAAATGTTTAGACACTAGGTTCTCTCTCTCTACACTACTATGTTAGGAGAAGCGTGAATTCGAAAGTTTAACAAAGGATTGTTTTATACTTTATTGATAAGCTAAATGATTTTTTGTTAGATATAATTATTTATTTAGTTGCTAAAGCCATCGATTTTGAGTTGGAGTTATTTACTGTAATAACAATAATGGAGAAATATCACTATCCTTGAATCTAAATATCAATCACCTGAATTACTTTTACTAACATGAAGGCATATCTCAGCATCAATCTTGTTAGTGTTTTAGGAGCAAATATTTGAAAATCCGATAGTAAAGGGATTACAATGGTCGTATTTGCACAGCATGTGTATATTCAGATTAATATTATACAATTTAATTTTAGGAGAAATTTAATAATTCCATTGTAGGAAATCCTAGAATGGAAATACGAGTTACTATTATAAGAGTTTTTGTATATTTTAATGTAATTTTTCGAATTATTATTACATTCTACCTGGATACTTAATGTAAATTTAATTTATAAGCTTAAAACTGACGACGAAGTGTCTTGACACTAGGTTACCTTTGATTACCCTACTATGTGGGATAAAGCGTGAAGCTGCTCTTAAAACTATAAGTTAAAAAAATTACATACATATATTACCTATTTAACTTCAAGATGTATGATATATACTATATTTTTATATCTAATTTTTGTTAGAAAGGTGACTCGAAAAAATAAATCACTTGCGGATGAATAAACACGCGTCGAGTGACGCAGCACTCTAGTTTCCCTTCTAAGACGTTTTGGATGAAATATGTTTTAATGGTAACAAAAATGTAAGTATACCACATTTTATTACATATTATATGTGAAATATAAAGATAACACGTTTGTTAGTTAAGAATAATTGATTTATGGGGTAATCTAGTGAAATTGTTTACCTATAGAAAACTTCAAAAGAACATATTGTATATGTAGTTTATAATAAATCTCAGACGTTATTATGTAAACGAATGAAACGTACTCTTTAAAACAAAAATTGCGAGGATTAAAATATTCTAGCATATATTCTGATTTTTTTATAAATAGATCACTCACAACACAATAGCAGATGCTATTGTCTCGATCTGATCTCAATAGCATTTGATCTCTTAAGCAATGTAATTGTACTAGTTAAATGTATATTTCTTCAAATGATACAGCCATCATTTCAGTAAACATTTCATATAATTAAATTTCTTTTAAATGTAAGAAAATTTGTATAAGTGTTGAAAATACTATAACTATGCGACGCCAACGTGGCGCAGCGAGACAGCATCTGACTGCAAAAGATTTAAATTTTTTTCATTTCTCCGCTCTAGCAAAAGCTCGCAGTTGAGTTTCGCCTTGCCAATGTCTCGAATTCAAGCGGATAGCAAAGAAGGGATTGTTTTAGCTTCATGCTGTATCCCACACACAGCAGGGAATGCAGAGAGATACAGAACCTAGTGTTAAGACACTCCGTTCCCTGCCCTAAGAAGGGAATATTCTAATATAATGACATTAGGGTCTCTCTGTCGACCTTATTACCAAATTCAAGATTTTATAAATGACTAGCGGCCCGCTCGCGGCTTCGCCGCGTGGACTGCCTAATTGTTCCGTTATGTTGCAACCCTCGGGGGTGGATTTTTGAAAAATAAAGTAGCCTATGTTTGACCTTCAGTTATTACCTATATTTATTCCAAAATTCATTACAATCGGTCTAGCGGTTTAGTTTTTTCATATAAGTTTTCATCCCCTATTTCAACCCTTTAGCGGTCAGTTTTTGAAAAAATAAGTAACCTATGTTAGACCCATGGTTATTTACTACTTTCATTCTAAATTTCATCCAAATCGGACCGGTAGATTAGCCGTGAAAGCGTGACAGACAAACACACAGACTTTCGCATTTATAATATAAGTATGGATAACACGCCTTGGGAATGAAATGCTCGCTCCAGGCTACTTCAAAAGTATCATTGTCTGCAATAAATCTGTATATAATAATCACTTTAAAAAAAAAAGAAGTCCCGCTGAGTTTCTTGCGCCGGTTCTTCTCAGGTCTGAGGCATTAAATTTAGTGAACCGGTGGTAAACTATTTGACGTTCAAAAAATGAAGCTTGTAACTTCTTATTTTGAATAAAATTATATGACTTTGACTTTGACCTTACTGTGAGGAATACAGCCTGAAGCAGAAAAAATAAAATCTATGTCTAAATATAGGTGGGGCTTGATTATACATTATTACAAAACAAAGGAACTGCTTACGGTATAATGATTTTAAAAACTTGTTAATTTATTATTCTTCACTTTGGACAAAATGTGTATTTTTAATTTGGTGGTCTAAAGTTAGAAATTAAACGTTAGATTTCTCCGATGTAGCAGATTGTTTTTGTTGGTTTCCATTCATTCCAAACTTACACTGAAGCTTAGTGTCTTATTACAGTTGAAAATAATTTGATGTAATGCCTTCGCGCGCGAATTAATGAGTTTTCTTAGTGGCTTTCGGGATATTATGATTTTACTTTGCATAGTTAAATAGAGTGGTTTGGATGCTTCAGAAATGTGATGTAGTACTTAAAATAACATTTGCTTAAAAAGCTAAATTATCATAAATAAATAAAATTATATCTATATACGAGTATAATATTGAATATACGTAGGTACAGCCACTCGAGGAGAGATAAATATTTAATAGTTCCATCTTCTTCACACTGATGTCCAGGCAAAGCGTGGCGTTAAGTTTCGCATTACATCTTTGATAGTCTTTCGATCTGCTATATGACCTGTGTCAACTTAATAAAAGCATATAGTGGGTAAAGGCAGCGCATTGGATCCAGAGGGTGTCCTAGATCCAGAGGGTGTCCAGATCCAGAGGGTGTCCAGATCCAGAGGGTGTCCTGGGATCCAGAGGGTGTCCTACCAAGTATTTTTCCGATACTTGGGCTTGGGCATACGGGTACGCGCCCCCGGATCCTCGAGCCACCACTTTCATATCTCTATCTCCAATCCATGAAGGTGGTGTCCTATCTACCCCCCCAACTCCCGTTCCTTACCTCATTCCCCTTCTCTGTACCTTAACCCTCCCCTTTGGTTTTACCCATAAAACGGGGTTTTGGAGGTCAGACGGCAGTCGCTCCGTTAAAACCACTTCTCGCCACTTAAATGGATCGAAACAAGGCAAAGCTGGGTATGGCTCGATCACGATGTCCAAGCCCGTATCACGCTGCTTGGGCGAAATGGCGTGAGGTCACACGGTGTGGTCTGCGACCGCAAATACCATCCCAGCGTCAAGGATGATAACAAAGCTAATCCGACCGTTCTCTTATATGGCCGCAATTTTGGCCAGCACTGTCCATACACACTCAGCCGCTCCACTCACGGAGATGCGATGCTGAGTTGGCTTTGTGGCGTTCCGACCGGGCTTGAACCGCATACGCAACCCCATGTATACCGAGGTAGTCTTGGTGTCCGTTACGTAGCGTATAATCTTCAGAGAGTCGCCTGAGATGGTCAATGATGGGCCCGTTTGCACTCCGGCCCTTAAACATTGTCGGAAGAATATGCCTTATAGTCTGGTCCCTGGAGCAAGACCCCCAAGGACGCCCAAGAAAGCGATGGCTTGACACCGTGAAGCAGGATATGAGAGCCATGGACCTTCCTCACCGAGGATCCACAGACCGTGCAAGTGGAGGAGGGTGAGCATGGAAGGCAGACCCGGTGGCTAAGCTGGGATAGTTCCAGGAGAGAAGAGTGGTTAAAGGCAACGCATTGGGTCACTTCGAATTACGCTTGGCTGCCTCAGTGTCTAGTGCATAATTAAGAAGTAACAAATGCTGGATGATGAGCAACTACTGCTATTACCTTAATAACTACTTTCATTAGATTTTTATTCAATAGATTTCATTGATACGATAATTTCCGAAGACATAAATGATTAATACATGACATAATGTGTTAAAAAAGCTTACATGTTAGTTATATTGATCTTTGATATAAACATTCACTTAATAATAGGTCATCACTTTTAATGGTAATGGTTCCAAAACTGGCCAATATTCAAGAACAAGCCCATTTGATGTTCGTTCCGTGGATTTATAATGCAAATTCCTTTCAGCTGTTACCAGATTCCCTATAAAGGCCGATCCTTTGAAATTAATAAGGCTTGAGGAAGATAAATTTTTGATCACATTTTGTTGTTATATTAATATTAAATCTTGTATATACGAAAATATTTTTGATTAACAAATTAAATAGTTTTAATCATAAAATTCTATAGAAGTAACTTCACATTATGTAGTCTGTACCAAGTAAGCAATATAGAGATATTTTAAAGAACGCTTATTTTTTATTATTACTATTCGTATATCTTATAGATTTTTTATATGGCATCTGATGAAATCGAATAGCCCAAAATAAAAGTAACATCAACAAAAGATTGTTATATGGCCATAGCCAATGGCTATCGAATCTCGAGACCGTTTCGTAATCGACTTCAGAAACTTGAGGCCATAAATTGCACCTTTGGGATTACACAATTCCGTCAAATTCGGAGCCTCGCTATAAAGACTGGATAAAGTCATTTTTCTTAGTCACGCGTGCAATTCTAACAAAAATTAAGTTTGTAAATTGAAGTTTTATTATTTTTTTCCCAATAACTAAGGCGCTTCACGTTTTTTTCCCGCATAGTAGGCTAGTCAGAGAAAAACTTATATCAAGGCACTCCGTTCTTCACTCTCTGGCCGAATTAGGAGCATTGTGTTAAGAAGTGGAACATAACGTTTCGTTTTGTCTTGCCACCAGAGCCAAGAAATAAAAATAACTTAAATATAATCATTTCCCCGCGTAGGAATCGAATCGAACCCACAACCACTGCGTGCACAGTCAGACGTTATCCCCTGCACCATAATGGCCTCAAACCATCCACTGAACTTTTAAACAATATTAGTCTATACTATAGCCATTTATACACATGCATACATGAAGATGATACATATGTAATTATATTCAAGTATACATTAATTAATTATTAATTAAGAACATCGTCGCTTTTCAGCTGATATGAATCATGATGCTTCGTTTTGTTTTTAATCATTAAAATGTATATTTAATAACTTTTACTCTATATTTTAGTAGTTGAATACTATTTTAGTAAAAAAGAAATATACAATGAGTAAGAAATAAACAATGGGTCATAGATGAGTAAAATACGCATTGCCTTAGCAACATATAAAGAAAACTTAGTTTCTACACACTCCGTAGCCCACTTTCTGAACTAACTCGAAATATTGGATATTGAGTGGTCGGATTCAACGCTGCGCTTTGTCTTAGTTAGATACACGAGTGGAGATTAGAGAATATTTTTGGATCTAATAAAAATATTTTTTGGATTTCTTTACTCCTTTTTCAAATAAATTTTAATACTATTACAAATTTCATATTCCTTCGCTTTCACAAATTGCGTATATAGGTTATGTATTTGCTTACTTTCTGAACTCCTATGTGGGGGAAAAGTATGAAACTATTTTTTCACAAAGTCCTTTTAAGAGCAATTAAATCCATTTTCTAACAATTCTACACTACTTATATAAATATTAGGAATATGTGTACCTTTGCAGGGTCTTGTTGGTTGCTCGTGACGTAAACTGATGCTCGTCGACCTAATAGAGTCCGACTGACTATGGAGCTACTGCGACGTCCAGTCATCCGGTCTTGCGGTACAGGCAGCATATTGGCTTATGGCTACACTTAAACACTTGATCTATTATAATTAAACTTTTGGAACACGTATAAGAACGTCAATTTAAACTTTTGAGATATTAACTTTCTAAGTTTTATATGTAATTTTTACATATTTATTCTTAATTCAATATCACCTTATATATATAGGCACGTTTATTAATTTTGGTGTTGTCTTTCACTATATAGACTTTATTTTTGTATTTCCTCCGATTTGTATAATCTGAAACAAATGAGAAAAATATTTATTAAGTCAACTCACTTCTTTTGAATGTTATAAATAAGTAAATAAAATTAATGTACATATACTTAAATTTACTTTAATATGAATTATAATGAAAAAATAAATGATTATGATGACTGAAAATGTTCGAAGTTATAGTTAGGGAAATAAGGTTAGGTTTGTACCTTAAATATTTCCACAAGTTTGTTATATTTTCAAATATTTACCTAAATTTAAGAAAATATTTAAAAAAAAATAGGCTTGAAAAATGTTACACAATATCTATGTATTGTTAAAATAAAATTCACATAAGATTAAATATTGAAATACGATATTGTTGCTTTTTTAACAAGTATATATTCGAAAAACGTTCGTAAAAAAAACCAAAGTGTGTGAATAAAATTTTGAGAAAAAAGTCAAAAATATGTGTTTCTTAATTCAATTATTAATTATTTTATCATTTAAAATATATAAAAATATAAATATGTAGATATTTTCTAAAATGAAACGTTAATAACTTTTAAAATAAATGCCCCTGTATTACTTACATTTACTAAATTTTATATAATTTTGTATAACAATCTTTAACACTTTCTAATTTAAAAGAAATCTATAGACATCTATATTACAAAATTCACACAATTTCGTTACAGAAATTATTATGTAGGTATTGCGATATTACAAATATTTGGAGCAAAGAATAAAAGCCGAAGTGTTATTATTAAATCTTACTCTCGTAATACGCCTAAGCCTGGGCTCTAGCTGAGGATAACATGAATCTCATAATATGCCTCAGGAAAACCTAAATATCCTTGTTCGTAATAATACTATCTATTACGTGTATAATCCCGTAAAAATATTGTAAATGCTGAAATATTACGTTTAACAAGGGGAGGAAAATTATATATTACTTATTTATAAGATAGACGCAGCGTTGAGTTATGCCACTCAGTGAGAAAGTGGAGAACAGAGTGTTTTGACACTAAGTTCTTTTTGACACTCTCCCTGCTATACGTGGAAAGCTGCTTTATAAGAGACTCATTACTATGGTTAACAGAGAAAATATTCCGCCATATTAGATACTTCAATTATGTCATGTACACATTCTTGTGTATAGGGATCAAATCATCGACTATCATGTGTATACTCAGAATCTTTCCACTGCACGAGGAAAATAAGCTTAGTTTTCGCTGTATCCCGCATACAGCAGGGTAGGCAGAACAGGGTAGAAACCTAGTGTTAGGGCACTCCGTTCCCCACATTCCATCGAATTCGGAGGCATTGAGTGTTAAGTGGCGGTACTTAACGCCGCGAAGCTTGGCACATTCATTAATTTTTTGTTGATTATTTAGTTAGTATACGAGTATTTATACAAACATAAATTCTTAGGCCGCTATGGCGCAGTAAGACAGTGATTTTTGTGGGTTTGATTCTCTTTCGGGAAAGTCAGGAAGTGTGAAGCTGTATTTTGCAGTATTTAATTTACTACAACATTGAGCTAATAGAATGTATATTTATTAAACAAGTTAAATATAATAATAATTGTAAAAAATATATTGTAATTTAATATTATCTTAAATTTTTTATGGTTACGAAGTCGAAAACGCTGTAAAGAATATTACACTCACTCCTTACCTAAAAATATGCAGTAAATATATGAAGATTGCTATATGTCTAAATCCATTTACAAGCTTTGACTAATCAGAGCCTGGTTGCATCAGATTTGATACATACATATCTACAAACATATATGTACCGAAACTTAAACTTTGAACAAGTTTGTGGTTCGGACTTTAATAGATTAGCAACTTTGCCCCTGCTTCACTCCATGGAGTAAGACATCTAATTTTGACACTTACATGCTTAAAAAGATTAATCTTTTAATAGTTTAAAAAGATTAATGGGGCCAGTCGTGGCACAGTGGCACGAACGTGTGACTGCAAACGACTGGTTATGGGTTCGATTCCCATTCGAGTAGTAGAAATATTTAATATTTCCATTTCCTTCGCTCCAGTATCAGAGGCAAAGCGCGACCTTAAGTTGCGCCACTTAACTCGCAATATCTTTTAAATGGGCGGAAAGTGGAGAGCGGAATCTCTTGACACTTGGTTCCCTCTAGCTACCCTGCTGTGTGCGGGATACAGCGTAAAGCTAACAAAAAAAGTTTTATATAATATATTAATCTTTGAGTTAAGTTGTTATATTTTTAGCTTCACACTTTATCACTACTAGAGTAGCCAGAGTGTGAGAGAGGTAGAGAGAGAGAGTAGTTATAATTTTGTCTTTGAAAAATAAAATTGATTTTAAATGCGTTTTATGTTGTTATATTTCGTTGCTAACAATTTTATTTTTTTAATCGGAATCTGTACTGTTATTTTCGATTTCGCTCCACACGTTACATAAACGAGAAACAAACATTTGTACATCGTTACGGCGCAGTGGAGCTGTAACAGTACATATATATACTAACGTAGATGTGATTATTTGAAAATTGGATGTTACTATCAAATTGATGTAAATTTTCACTTTATTTTTATAGTATATCAATAAAAGAAGGCTGCTTCTTGATAAACCATTAATATTATAGATATTTATGCATTAATAGACTTTTTGCTATGGGATTTTTTGTATGAATTAAAAAATGATCTGTAGACAGTCTCGTGGAGAAGTAAGATGCGAAACATGAATCATTTGTGTCTGTCGAGAAGTGATTATTACGAGAGCTATAAAGATTTTTTAGGTTTGTCGTGGCAGAAGGGGATAAAGTGTGACTATACCGCGATTGGTTGTGGACTGGATTCTCACTTGAGGAGTGGAAATATTTAACATTTCCATTTTCTTCGCTCTTGAGGCAAAGCGCGGCGTTAAGTTCCAATACTTAACACGCAATGCCTTCAGAATTCGGCGGAAAATGGGGAGAGGAATATCTTAACATTTGACTCTTTTGAAGTTCTTCTGAGGCTTTTTCCCGCATAGAAAGGTAGTCAGAGAAAACTTAGCGCCAGGACACTTCGTTCTTCACTTTTCGCCCGAAATGGAGGCATTGCATGTTAAGGTGCGAAACTTAATGTTGCGATTTGCCTTGACACTAGAGCGAAGAAAATTGAAATATTAAATATTTTCACTCCTCGAGTGAGAATCGAACCCATAACCAGCTCTAGGTATCAAAACGGACTAATGAAAGTAATATACATACAATCATTCTCCCGCCTAGGATGATAATGATGATTAATATAATAAATAAAAGACGGGAATGCCACGATTTATAAATAGTGTATTGTGCAAAGCTTCAATATATGTATTTCCCACTGCTCTACGAATTTAACGTGATTGATTGTTCTCATTTTTCGCCGAAGTTGTTGTTTGCAGTTGAAAATCTAGCATCCAACTTTAGTATAATACATATTCATTCAGTTTATTAATCTACAATATATTAATTTTACTTAGTTGACGTACATTTTCGCAAAAAAGCATACATAAATTTTGTTTTATAATTTATCAACTTCATGGTGGCCATCATTTTTTAATGAGTTTTTTTTAATATGTATATGCTGTTCTAAAAACGTATTAAAGACTTATTTCAAAGAAAAAAAACAGTTTATAAATATAGCAAAGTATTCAGAGAGAACCTAATGTCAAGACACTCCCTTCTACAACTTCGAACCGATATTGATACATTGCGTGTTAAACGCTGAACTTAACACCGAGTTTCAGTCTTAGGTACCCAAAGTGGAGGAATTAAAATTATTTACATAACAGCCTATTATTAAAAATCATTATTCGAATTATTTTATATATCAATATTTTTTTACTGAAGAGATTTTGAGAATCCTGAAAAAATAAGACGTGAATTAGTCATTTAAATAGGCAAACATAGGCGGCGGCTTTGGTGGAATAAAATAAAATGCGCACTTAGCGTGCGAAGCGGACGTCTCCGACGTGACGAGAGAAATGTTTTTGCGCCAAGGGTTGCTTCAGAGCAAATGGGCTTGAAAGCTTTTACACAATTAATTTGACTTGAAGTTTTCTGAAAAGATTAAATAACAAGATTTAAATAAAGTAAGTAAGATCGTCTTGGCTTTGAGGGAGTTTTGGTTTTTATGTTAATATATGTGTGTAGGTATTATTACATATGTATGTATGTACGTATGTATGTTTTCTTTTTAGTACTGAAGAAAGTTATGGTTAGCCTTTTGCCACAACACTGGTTTAGAAATCAGAAGCTTAGTAAAAGTTGTTTACATGATTATATTAACATTACCTCGTTGAATTAAGGATCTCATTAAAAAGAAGAACTTAAGACACAAAATGGAGAAAGGAGTGTATTGACACTAGTTTTTCTCTGACTACCCTGTTCGGTGGGAAAAGGCGTAAAGCTTTTTATTATTATCCTTATTCTAGATTTTTATTTTTCATATTAGTTATATACTACACTTACAGCAAATTATAATTCCCGTTTGCCGAGAACTATTATATAATTTCCAAGATTAAACGGAGTAATGCGTGTTTTACTCAAGTTCAATATAAGATTAAGGGTAAAACGGGGGCGCCGAGTCATGACTGGCCGTCAAGAATATCTCTCCTGAGCTAGCGAAGGCTACGCGTTAATTATTCCGTGACACATCTCCGTCCTAAGATTATAACTTGTGATTAAGAAGTTACAGCAACCTATATATTAAGTTAATCTGAAAGTTTTCAAACGTTATATTCTGTATCAATTTAATGAAATAATTTTAATTAGTTTTAGATGATTTCTGGATAATTTTAAAACAGCAAATATTTTTTTTTAGTAGAATGTGTTTTGTAGAATTTGTGTAAATAAACAAAAAGTATTTGGAAAGGATAAATTCTGTGAGGTCATCGTAGCTCAATGGGGCGTATCGTTGTGATTTTATCTCCCTTTGAAAATAAAAATAATCTTTTTACAATATCATACTTTCTTGCTGCTTAAAAAAAATAAGACAAAATACTAAATTACCAACGCTGAGGAGCTATCAGTGTAACAGCCTCTGACTATATATAAGATGGTTGTGGGTTTGAATTTCCACTCGGGGCAATGGTAATACCTAAATACTTTATTAAGGCTAAGCGAACTCTGTAGAACTCTGCAATTCAACAGCCAATGTCACAGATCAGAGCGATCTGAAACTGGAGAACAAAATACATACATAAACAAAATATTAAATTCCGTTCCCCTGTTGTAACTATAAATATGACGTTTCTCTATTATAAAAATAATTTTAATTTTTGAATATTTTATAGATTATATTAATAATGTAAATTAGTAACTTATTTCACAATATATATTTTATATTAAGGGGCACATACACATTTCTGTACAATGTTAAGTGAGCCTTAGTAACTGCCTGTCAGGAATATCTCTGAGTAAAATCGTAGCTTACACAAATCAGAAATTAAATTTTAAAGTTTTAAGTTTTTTTTGTAGTTTCACTCTGTATCCCGCGTACAGCAGGGTAGGCAGAGGGAACCTAGTGTTGAGACACTCCGTTCCCCACTTTTCGCCGAATTTGGAGGCAATGTGTGTTAAGTAGCGAAACTTACCGTCGCGCTTTGCCTCGATACCACAGCGAAGAAAATGGAAATATTAAATATTTCCACTCCTCGAGTGGGAATCGAACCCATCACCAATAGCTTTACAGCCACACTTTGTGCCTCTGCGCCACGACTGACCCTAAAAGTTGTTGTTGCAATAATAATTAAACCATTTAGCAATTTTACACTTTTTCCCGGATAGCAGAGTAGTCAGAGAGAACCTAGTGTCAAGACACTACGTTTTCCGTTTAGCCACAGATCTTAGAGAATATCCAAATAGTTTTCTTTTTATTATATTTTTATTCTGAGCGATATTAGTTATGATAAAAAAATATTACGTTTTGTGCTGACAGTGCTATGAATAATGTATTAAGTAACACTCAATCACCTATGCGGATAGGTGATATTGGCTAGAAAGTACGTAACAAGTAAACTAAGTTATTAAATATTAAAAAATAAACCTTTTAAATATAATTACCCTTAATATATATATACGTACATACATATGAAGATTTGTAGTCTTTAGGAGTACAATACAGTGTCGCTAGAATAGCGCTCGTCTAGAGAGAACTTTTCTTTAAATTTATCTAATACTTTCTCATTACTTATAGTTACATGCTTCAACATTTGTCTTGGACTTTCAAACATAAAAAATGTAGTATTAAATCTACTTTCATAAATGTCCACTAAGCAAAATTTAAAAATTATTAAGGTTTTTCAGAAAATCTAGGTCGCGGTGGAAAATGTTTGTGGCTTTGAAAAATAAACACTGCCATTCTATGATTACGAATTGCACCAATTGGATTTATAACTTTATTGTACAGCGCTAACTGTTGAAGCTCAATTTATATTTCATAAATATTCATTTATATATCTTTATATTTTGACAACAATTTAGGTATTTATATTTATTTTATCAATTACAAATGAAACAAACAAATATTAAATAAAGATAAATCTTTACGCAGTGACGCAATTCGATAGTTTAGGAGTGTAGACGTGAATCATTTTGGGTTCAATTCTTACTTAGGGAGTGGTTATATTTAAAGTATTTAATTTCTCCTCTTTGAAATTTCCTTTTAAACTTTCAGTTTTTCTAATACGACGTGGCTAAACTGTTGATTTCGGGCAGAAGCTGGACAACGAGAAGTCTTGACTTTAGAATCTGACTTCCTCGCTTTGAGGGGCGAAGTGAGAAGCCGCGTTTCGTCTTACCTGAGCAGTGGAACGAAATTTATTTTAAGTATCATCATTCAATCCATCAATAGAAATCGAGCTCACAACGTTATCTTACAGTCAGACACTGTCCCACTGCGCTACGCCGGCCTCGATATATTATTATTATTACACTCGTTATTTAGTTTGCGGACATAATCATTTTATTTTTATTACACTTCTTTTTTTTATGGAATAAAGGTGGCAAACGAGCAGAAGGCCCACCTGGTGTTAAGTGGCTACCTTCGCCCATAGACATCTATGACATTAGAGTTATGGATGCGTTGCCAGCTTCAGGGATGTAGGACAGAAGGAGGGAGGAAGGATAGGAATCATGGGAATAGGGTGAGCTGGCTTACATGCCATCGAACTGGAACACATCGTCAGATGTTTGGCGGTTCGTCTTTGACATGATAGTGGTCGCGAGCCAGGCGGAGAACGATTCTCCTACCACCAAACTACTGGGTTACCCGCCTTTTACGGGACGCTATTCAGCGGCGGGGGGGAATTGTATTCTTAACCCGTCCCCCCACGTCTTACGTACCTGAGCAGAGGAACGAAATTTATTTTAATTATCATCATTCAATCCATCAATAGAAATCGAGCTCACAACGACGGCCTCGATATATTATTATTATTACACTCATTATTTAATTTGCGGACATAATAATTTTATTTTTATTACACTTATAACATAATTTCTCCTAGTCTAGACGAATGTGTTATGACAGCGATTTATTAGAGCTAACTCATACGACGCTCATTATTACACTTTTATAGCTTTTCCAAAAATATGAAATTTAATACATATTTAAGTATCCATAAAAATGTTCTCTAAAGCTAATTCACATATAGGAAATAGCAGCTATATATCAAAGAGGAAGAACCTAGTATAAAGACACTTCATTCTCTACTTTCAACTAGAAATTGAGCCTTTATAATGGCTGCCGGAACTCAAAGTCGCGATTTGACTAGGTACCAGAGAGGCGGCACGTAATAGTAGTGGGTTTGATGTCCGCCAAAGGGAATCAATCCACTACCTTCGTGCTTACAGTCAGACGCTGTTCCACTACGCCATGAAAACACATATGTATATAATATAAATATAACACGAAAACGTGCAAATATCTTGATGAATTTTGCAAACTCTAAAGAGAAAAGATGCCTTACAACTAAAATTAATTTTCTAAACGAGCGCTCCTTAGCATATTTAACCTATTAAGAAGTTAATGGGCTGTGCTGGCGTTGTAAGTTACTGGTCTTAGCAGGCCTTTGCGTCTTGTACATCTAAGGTAACGAATCTGTACAAACATTATTTTGTGTTTCACAAAATCCGTCTATAATTTGTCTTGTTTATATGTAAACATTTATTGCATGTTTTTTTTCCTATTCTTATAATATTCACCTAATATATGAAAGGAAGTGTATGTATCTAATACAATAGCACTTATCATAGTGTAATTTTGGTTATAAGGTTGATATTTTTATTATTTATTTTTCTATTTAGTCTTAATATGTGAGCATATTTTAACGTTTTGCTGTTTTCCCCACATTGTGCAGTGTAAAAAATAAAAAAAGATGAACTATGACCCACCAGATTTTATATTTACTTTCAATATATTTTATGATATGATGTACCTATCATAACACTATATCTATGTCGTAATATTATACGAAGATACATCTCGTTGGCTTCTAAGTACTAGGATATACGTGTAAGCTTCTTATAACATATAAATATTATATATAAAGATTAACAAAAAAAAAGAGCTGCTATTATCACTGGCCATAAAAAAAACAAACAAGTTATGTCATATTTGAAAAAGGAACCGTCGGATGTTTGACATTTAGTAAAAAATACCAAGTTCATTATATTCATTTGGTACTTAGAGATTGTTAAATTGTACGTTAGAGAATATGTTAAAATGAAAGTAACATTATTGTAATCACTGTCATTTTCCTTGACTACCCAAAGCTACATCCTTTAAAATAAAGCTTCTCTAACATCACAGTAAATTGTATCGTAAGTAAAAGCTCACATCATATGATGCAGAAAAAAACTGTAAAACGTAAAAATGTGCTCGAAGATTATGAGAAATCTTCAAATACTATCATCTTGAAAAGCTGTTGAAACTCTAGTATTCAAGTTCTGTATTGATACATTTATGTCGTCATTTAGTGAATATGTTTAAATATTCTCACGTAAGAAGAAGAGGATTAATTGATGGCTACCGAAAGAAAATATATATTTGCATGGTCAAAAGAAACCAAAGGTAGTCATGAGTCTTAGGCCTTAGTCGTTTCCTATAAATAAAAAGTATTTTTTCTGACTTGACTTGAGTACTAATACGATAGAGGTGTGTCATTTACATTTGTCTACTTAATATTTATTAATTGCAATCAAATAAGATTGTCCTCTTCAAGTCCTGTCCAAGAAGTCACTTTTTTTCTATAGTATTAAATCGTCATTATGCCTTATTCCTTGCTATAAAGTGAAATTATTAAACTTTCACAAAATATTTTTGCCCTGTGTTTGAGTGAACGGGAATCAGATTTATATTTTATGCAGCATAAAATGCAGAGTGCTGTAAAAATGCACTTATCTTAAATTCAATTTTTAGCATACAAATGCAAATATTGAAATGTCAAATAAAAGGTTCTCAATGTACTCGTATATAAACGAGAAGGTAGCAATTGGAAATAGCGTATCTAAAAAAAAGAAACAATGCCCGTTCGTTTTTGTATATATATACTAGCAATCCGCTCGTGGCTTCACCTGCCTTTATTTAAGTTTTCGCCAATTCATTAAAGCCATATTATATCAATTTTGTCGGGCAATATTTAAACTGTTGTATTTTTTTTATGAACCAATTTAAATAACAAATGCACTTTGTAGTGCATTTGTTATTTAAATTTAAAAGTTAAGGAAGGATTACAAAAACACAATAGCCAAAACGCCATATTAATCGGTTGAGCCGTTTTTGAGATTAACGTGCACAAACAAACAGAAAATTTACGGACAGAAGGTTTTGGGCTCCAAGATATGGATAAAAGCTCCCAATAATAAATTTTCACATATATCATCCATGTAAAGACAGCTATCAGTTACATTTTTATTATTATATGTATAGATAATACGAAGTCAAGTAAGTACAGTAAGCTCAAATGGTATAAATAGGAAATTATGAATGATTCATCTCAATTCGTGTTTCTGACGGCTACATTTCGGGTTGACCTAGTTTTAGTTTCAGGAAATCCAATAAGCTTATTAAGTTATTTACATTTTAATTTTTTAAAATCATTCATTTGTCTTTTTGGCGTTTACTACACTAATTATTTTCCGATTTACGATTCCAAAATCATTTACAATAAATTAAAATACAACACTCTACTCACCTCTTACTGAAGGAGAAAACTATAAAAACGTGAATTTTAAACCATTATTTTTAGTGTTTTGTGAACTTTTATTAAACCACAATTCAAATTTCAAAGATAGGGACGATTATATTAACACCAAATCATCTTTTATCACTATTTGCCTTGAGTTACGTATAAAAGAAAAACCCTATGTTCTGACCTTATGTTCTGAAATGTATATTTGGCGTTCAGTTTTAGTATCAGTTATACTATTTATACGTGTTTTTAATTATTTATACGTATACAAAATTAAACTCTAAAAACCTATTATTTATTAATGTATTTTTACCTGGGGGCCAGTCGTGGCGCAGGGGCACGTGACTGTAAACGCGACTGGTTGTGAGTTCGATTCCCACTCGAGGAGTAAAGAAATATTAAATGTTTCCAATTCCTTCGCTCTGGTGTCGAGGCAAAAAGTGCGGCGTTAAGTTCCACCTTAACACACAATGCCTCCAAATTCGGCGAAAAGTGAGGAACGGAGTGTCTTAACACTAGGTTCCCTCTGCCTACCCTGATGTGTACAGGTACAGCATGAAGCTAATAAAAAAATACCTCATAATAGTAGTATTAAAAATATCTTCAATTTATTTATCTAGTATATATAAATAAATAAAATCACAATTGCCTTGAACTTGACACTCATTTAGATATCAATTCTTTTTGTGCTAAAAACACGCTCACGCCGAGTCTTATTTTTGTGTTTTTCATCATGTTTTCCATTGTATTTTTTAAAACTTTAATTGTAAAACTTAACCGATAGTCAAGCTAATTATTTTTTATTTTATAACAGATTTTTTATTATTGTAATGATGAAAGGAATGATATTTCTTTTTCAACCTATTTAGTGGCACACTCTGAAGGTGGAAGGTCTATCAAATCTTTATCTAACCAGAGCTGTGGGACGTAATTATTTAAAATTCAAGTATACGACTATCAATATCTAAGTGGGATTCGAACCCACAGTCAACATGTGTAATCTCACTATATATACTTACTGAATATTAGAAAAAAGCCCTACAACAGACATCCAACTTTTATTTTATCACAATAACAACGTACAATTAATCAAAGAAAAAGCAATAATGGGATGAAAGGGTTAATTTAATGAAGCTTTAGCGCTTAATTGTTTTGGTATATCAGGAACAGCCAGAGCCATTACTTAATGGGAATTGCGAACATTCCATGTATAGCCATCATAAATTATTTGACTATGTTTTTATGCAAAAACTACTTTAATAAAATTTAAAATATATTTTTTAATATCTTATCAACACTTTACATCGTGTCAGCGCACTTTGTACATACAAAGTGACATTTTATTTGTAAATGTTAGCCATTACTTGTAAGTTTTTTTTATCTTTATATTTTTCATGTTAAGTGGCATCATGTACAGAGAATCTGCTGTTTGGACAGATGCTGTTTTAGCTGTTTTTACAAATTTATAGAAACAGTATGTTGTGTGGCGGAGCCAAATTCAACTTTATTTTAAAATAGGAGGGGAAAATAGTTACTAAATATTCACTACATCCCTCGTGCCCAGTAAAAGAATTTTTAACAAGTAAGCTTACAGTCATTTTTAAGTAATAAAACAATAATTACAGCGAAACAACCTTTACAGAATTAAACATTAACCTTTCTGAAAAGGCCTTTATTTAGATTAAATGATATGTGAACAATTATGATATCGATACCCATGATATTCCCAAAAGTATAAGATAAATATAATCGTATTTATGCCAAACAAAAAGCACTCGTCGGAGCTCACATGATCCAGTAATATGTTTTGAAAGGAATGCCTCCGAACAAATTTGCTACACGTGTTCAGGCTTACGACATTGCTCATAAAATTTTCTTCCAATTTTCTTTCTTTACAAAATGTTAATATTTTTATTTACGACCGAAACTTGTTTGTGGATCTTACGGGGAATTGATTGGTTGTAAAATATATTTTATTCCTCTTAATATAGCTGCGTGTGTTTGATTTACATTATAAATTTTATTTATGTATTTATAAACAAAATATGTATGTTTTTAAACAGTTAAATTATAGTAGCCTTATGAGAATTAGTTTCTCTAGATTAGTCTTATTAGAACTCGTATTATTATATATTTTTACTTGAGGGTTCCTCTAGCGTAGTAAAAGAGAACCCTTTATAATATTAGCTTTTATTTACCTGCTCTACTTTTAAAGGTTTCATTTCACGTGTGACAGCGTATTGAACATATTATGTTTAATAGTTAAAAAGGAAATCCTACAGTACAGAATATATTAGAAAAAAATAGAAATGAAAATTACGTTGACGTGAATGTGCGATCGCGTAAAGTATATTGTGTATACAATCGGTTATGCTAGGGGCAGGTGCAAATACTGCTACGCTACCTTAATTTTATCGCGCCCTTACACACCATATGTGTTTGTACATTATTTAAATTAATTCACTAAAATGACTTAATTAATGAAAACTTTACATAACCTCACTCTGTACGTCACCAGGCAGGTTAAAAGTTAGTTGTAACATTTAAAATTAATTTATTTTAAGTACTTACTCATATATCAGGCAGTTTAAATACATACCCATATAGGCATCTTAATTTGTATTGTACTTTTATTTATAATGGTGGCCTTCGTGTAATGGTTGCAGGTTCGATGCTCCCTCGGGGGAATGATTATATTTAAGTTTTCATTTCTTCACTTTGGTACCAAAGATAAAACGCGGCGTGGAGTTAGCTACTTAACATGCAATGTTTTGATTTCGGACGGAAGAACTCTGGTCCTCTCACTATCCCGAAAAACTTGACGCTAAAAAAATAAAGTTTTATTGTCATAGATAACTACAAATAACAAACAAAATAAGCAACAGCGAATTGCGTTCTATGCTTTCTTCTATTTTATAACAAACGTATGTAATGAAAATTCAAATATAAATTTATATAATCTCAAAAATAAATATATATGAAAAGATGTACCATACTTTTAATATATACATAAGTAAAAGTCAAAACATTTAAAGTGAGAAAACGTTTTACACTCACGGGAAAGAATAAAGAAAATATTTTCAACCCGGATGGCACTGCAGGCGGTACGATAGTGAGGGCTCATATTAAACCTACTGTCATAAAAGTGATCATAACTAAACGTAGTAAATTCCGAAAGAAATTGTATTGTACATCCACTATTGTATAGCAGTGGACCAATTTAAAATTAATTGCATATTGCGTGAATTTATCTACAGGGTTAGTCAAAGAGAACCTAGTGACACTACGATCTTACCACCAGAAATCGAGACGATTGCGGAACTCAACGCCGCGATATAAATTTATATAGTTAAGCTTATTATTTAATTCTACATATCTTCCTACTAAATTTTTGATGATTCGATTTTATGTCCACATTACAAAAACTTTAATGTTAGTTAAACATGTATTGATGTTTTTGTTATATTTTATATTCATTTCTTATTTCATTTTATTTATTTATTTGATTTAAATTCAAGTAAAAACAAGACACAACATTTGATAGTAACAATTTAAGACTTAAACACTATGTTAGTATTATCATTGTTTCACCATCGCACTTGAATTGGCGCAGCAATGATTAACGTATGTACAATCAAGTTTATTACTTATCATATTTAAGATGCTCTTGGTGCTGTCCCTAAGTCTTTTTTAATAAAGAGACACACTTTTTGCGCATGGTAGTGAAGAAACAGTTATCCCGCGCTGCCGCGGGATATTAGACCCGAGGGGGGCCGATAAGGTTTTTGTGATATATATTTATAATAAATAATTGTTGAAAATATTGTCTTATTACATTTCTTTTACACATAGGCTTTTACAATGTTTATGTTTTGTTAATATGATCTTCCGAAGACATTCGTACGTCTTCGTTCGTACTTCACGTATATCTAGATTCCTATGAGGGTTGGAAGAAACCTAGCGTCAGGACGTTTTACTTTTTGTGTGTTTTTAATAAACTTATGTATAGCCTTAATTCAAGGCCCTTTATTTTAGTATTGATTACTATGTTTGATTTCAGTTATCTACTAAAATCATCGTACTTTTCGATATAGGCATGAGTTGAGCTTTTTGATATCTATTTATCTATGTTTGCTTAGAGTATATATCTTTTCCTAAATACTGTATTGTGTGATCTAGACGTAGACGAAAATCTATGTATTAGAATATAAATATTCAAAAAAATAATATTATTAATGAGTATATTTGTGTATCAAAGAGCGTTATTAATATTGGCACACTCCGTTAAAGTTACATAACTCAAAGCAATATTAATGAAGGGGAGTTGATTATATAATAAAATATTTACATTTTGTTTTTGCTTGCTAAATATTATATTAAACAAACCTCTTTGAAAGTACAAATCAATATTAATAAATAATACATATAAATATATACATAGATATGCTTGTTGGTATAATAATGGGAATATTATGTAACCGCCATGGTTGTGGGTTTGATTTCCACTTGAGAAATGATATATGCAAGACAAAGTGCGACCATAAGGTCCGCTATTTAACACGCGATATCTCAATTTAAAGCGGAAAGTAGGGAACGAAGTGTCTTGACACTAGGTTCCGACACTGCTATGCAGGAAAAAATGTAAGGCTATAAAACGAAACAAATTCTACCATCTCTTTAAGAAAAGCTTATGAGGGAAGGTATTTTTGAATGTCATGCCTAATCATCTCTTGACGTTGCCTCCTTAAGAACAGGCGTCTTCGCATCCAAGTAAAGCAAAGTCATTTCCCTTTGTGGTATTATAAAAAAATATTAAAGGAATATTCTTGTTCCTGTAATACATTATGGTATACCCACGAAATTATAAACAATTAAATGTTAATATTAATGTACGTACGCATGTGCCTCTAATTTGACCTTATCTAAAATTACATGACACGAGTTCGTGAGCTGACTTTTTATTCGTTGGTCTTATAATGAAATAAAATATTACAAGATTTGTCTCGTGTTTCTAGATAATGATTTTTTTAAAACCTTATCACATAATAGAAAAATCTAAAAATGTACCTACTATAAAACAGCGCCTGACTTTATTAAGCGCGATGGCTGGTGAGTTCCTCCACTTAACTCGCAATATCTCAAATTTGGGCGGAAAAGAAAACAGAGTGTCTTAGCAAAGCGTGAAGCTGTGACTGTGACTTTTATTTTACGCATCACTGCATCACCCTTAATGAGAAAGGAGAGTCTAGTAACATAACATAACATAATTGAACTTTAACATAACTTTGTGTCCATTCGATACATATACTGTACCTAGATCTAATAGAATGAAAAAAAATGTGAATTAAATGCCAATATGGTATATATTGGAAGGTAAAATATTTTTCAGTAAGTAAGGTTTTTTTGCAGCTTGACATTTCTTCTTCTTTGAACATTCGTTTAAGAAAATTCCGTTCTCCGTATTCTGTCATAAATTGAGATATTACTTGTCAAGTGGCAACTCAACGCTGCAGTCAATATATAACATACTATAGATATTTAAAATGATCTGTTTTATGCAAAAATCAGTTGACATGTACAATTTCGAATCTTTAGTGAATTTGACTAGCTTACATACTCATAATATAAATTCCCTAACATCTACAGTTACAGCTTGTTTATGTACGTATATCGATAAAGATAATGTTTCTCCCAAAATAAAAGAGTTTGACGTCAACATAACAAGATCTCAGATAAGAGATAAATATAGATAAGTGATAATGTATTCTCCAAGCTCATTCAAACGTTTTTCTGACACATGTGACATTGCTAAACGTAATACAATGTATACTTTCACGAATATGTATTCTACTAGCTGTTGTTCGTGGCTTTGCTCGCGGCTTTGCTCGCGTAGAATATATGTTTATATTTAAAAACAGGTTAAAAAATAATGTACCTACCTAATATAAATAAATATCAGGTGCGTTAACATAGAATGTTTTTTTATAGTACATACGTGCGTAACTTTCGTGCGCTAGAACGACCAGAATGGTCGCAAAGCTTACTCTCGAGCAAACTAAATAAAACTGCATAGAATCCGTGAAATTATTCACGAATTTTAAAGTACTTTTTTACTCTATACCTTACAAAAGGTTTCTAAATAAGTTATCTTACTTCTAATGTTACGAATACATATTTGAGATATATGTATTTAAGCAGAAGCAGCAGTACGTGTATAATTTGTAAAAGCGTTAAATGCAATGCATTGTTTCAAAATTAATGGACTTGTGTGTAGGATTTTTGGTACCAGTAATATAGATATTTACTCATTTTAAATAATTGATCACGTTTTCATGCTTCTAACATTAAAAGTGACTGACTTTCAAAGAAAGTTCCAACCTCTGCTTAACTTCTTTACGTTCCGTTGGGGGTTGACTTTCCAAAAAAATAAAAAAAATGTAAAGATAATGTAAAGAAGTAATGTAAAAATAACAATTTGCAAAATAGTTCAATACTAAATTCTCGCTGTTTTTCTCATAGTCAAAAATAACCTGGTGTCTCCATTTTCTGCCCGAAATCGAGACATTGCGTGAAAATCGAACCCACAATCATTGCGTTTATAGTCAAACGCCGTCCACCTGCGCCACGATGGTTTCAATTATAGCTACGTCGCAAATTTTATGTTTCCTTAGCAAAATAACTTCGTGAATATTTTTACCCTTCATCATACTTGGCGTATTTAAGTAGGAGATATGTCGTGTAAAGAGAAAATTAGATTCGTTCCTTTCGTTAGCGTAAAAATTGAATACGAAATTGAGTACCTTATCTTTCTCCAAATTATTATATAGAAATGTTATTTCACCAATTGTGAACGTCATATAAATTGCGAAAATTAGATGGGAGCGTATCGCATATGTGTGGGAGGCACAAAGTAATTTTAAGATTTCTAGAATATATGCTGAGTAGTCTATACTCATATGTCGTACAAATACAATGTATAAAATTTCATTATAAGTCTTATACTTCAAATTTACCTCTTAACAAAAGTAGCTTCATGCTTTTTCCTGTATAGCCGGGTAGTCAGTGACCAACCGAGTAAGTCAGTTCTTCTTTTTGAGCCACTGCGTCTGGACATTGCGTCTTGAAAGGCGAAACTCAATGTCTTAGGTACTAGAGCGTGGAAATGAAAATGATATATAATCATTCCCGCGAGTGGGAATCAAACCCACAACCATCACGTAAATTATAGGTACCTTGTAAATTTGGATTACGTATATATATTATACTAAAGTTGTTACGAGAGAAAAATAAAACACTGTGAGTAATGATTATACTACTGACTTTAGAGAAAAATTGTAGTATTTGGTAATAAAAAACAGCATTTGGAACGAAACATTCCTTATGCGACCTTCACACCTTTAATATTATTTTGGTAAAGAACAAGAATTTGTCGCCCACAGGTTAGTTTGTGTGGACTTTATGACCCTCTCCATACTATTACTATTTCTATTTTTAGGTAAATCAACTATTAAGTCTTCCGCCATATAAACTGGTAAATTTCTGTTGTCAATGCCCAGTTGTCAGTTTGTTAGTTACTCAGTAAGTAAGGGAAGAGATGATATGTACTGGTATTCATACTAATATTATCGCGATAATCTGTTTGTCTATCTTTTAAGCTTTCACGGCTAACGGTAGGATAATTCGAAATGAAAATAGTTGAAGATCCTGAGTCAAATATAGGCTACTATTTTTCCGAAAATATGTAATTTTTAAGTATTGATTGATTGATTGATTAGGTTGAAAAATAAGGGATATTTGTTTGTATGAAAAATCTAAACCACTGGATCGATTGTATTATAATAAATTTGACATAAATATTATTGATGACCCAGGGATAAACATAGGCTCCTTTATTTTTCAAAAATTCGCCAAAGGGCTGAACAGGCTAACGTAATACCTACTGTACTATGATAAACATAATAGCTACTAGTACATTGTAATAGAGTCTACATATTAGATATATAGCCATAAAAACAGAAACGATTCAGACAGTTAAGTGATACGAGAGAACTTGTCACGTACAACGTTCTTGAGACGTTAGTTGTTTTTACTCGTTGATAATAAAAAAATACTTTTCGACTGAAATATATATCTATAATACATACATATATGTATATGTTCAGTTACATATTCATATTTGTTTTATACTAAAACTAAAAAACTGACATAAAGAACTACACTATCCATTGTGAAACTCGCATCTTTAAATAAAAAATCTTCGTGGAAGATTTTTAAGAAAGGCATTGTTGCTGTTGTTTTTTCATGGCACCACTTCGCAAGGCTAAACGTTGAATATGCATATATTTATGAGTTATATACAAGACAGAATTAAAATAACATTTTTTAGTATCCTTGCAAATTATTGCGCTTCAACAATGTGACTCGGAAAATTAGGTCTTACTTTTTATTAAGCAAATTAATTAAATTTGGTGAATATTATGTTTATATCCATACTAATATAAAGTCTGTCTGTCTGTCTGTCATGTCTGTCATGGTTTCATGGCAAGCTTACTAGTCCGACTCGGATGGAATTCAGATCGAAAATATTTGTAGACCCAGGTTCAACAGGATACTTTTCCAAAAAAATCATGAATGGTTAAAATATTTTGAAAGTTTGAATAAAAAGTCTATTCAAAAAACAACTGCTAAGGGACTGAATAAGCGGATGAAAGTTTGTGTGAACATTATAATAATATAATAAGAATATATATTATTATAAGCACTCTTAACGTTTACTTTACACAGGTGAATCTAGGAGCGGGTCCCTAGTTTTGTATATAAAAGATGTTTCTTAAATATTTCCCAAAAGATAACCACATGGGATAATAACAATCATGACCTTAATACTAATAATCATCTATACATTCCGTCGATAGGAAACTATTACCTGAAGAATAACTCGAGGTCGACAAATAATACTACAGTAGCGTTAATGCCTTCCTTTTCGATTACCCGATTCTATTGAGGTCAGCTTTCCGTCTACCCTAAGTACTGTAGTTGCATTTGGTTACAAAGAGGGTCAGATGACAGTTATCTGACCTCTGAGACGCATGGAGTGGAACTAACCGTAACCGTATATTTAATCTACTGGTCCGAATTACGTAATCAGGTTGTAATTATCTCTAACGATTGTAATTTTATTATAATTCTTATCCTACAGTTGATCGGGCATATTATAAAACCGAAATTATATTTTTAAAAGGTAAAGATAAGTCTTAATTTATCATATTTAATAGCATTAAAAGCCTAGTGTCAAAGCACTCCTTTCTTCACTTTTCGCCCGAAAATTGAGACATTGCGTATGAAGTGGCGGAACTTAATGCCGCACTTTGTCATAGATACTAGAGCGGAGAAATGAAAATAATATATAATCATTCTATTAATAATGTTCATAATTATTTTAATTTATTGCAAGTACTTTATTTTAAATCAGAATTTTCATTAATATAAAATACCAAAGATACTGGAAGGGCAAATTGTGGTCTCGTAGATCCATATAGATAAATGATTGAACTTGTGATAAAGGATGTACCGCCATTTTGACGTCACTTATTTCTGACCAGTTCTTATCTACAGAATGAATGCTTTCCTTACAAATTGTATAGACAGGCTGGATAACAAATAAGGATTGTTTACTTAATCTTGTTTTTTTCAGTTCTCTTATAATTTGGACGAAAAGAGGGACGTATACATCAAAATGTACTTTTTCCTTTAGAAAAGTATTATAAAATAAAAATAGATATGAAAATTATATTTAAGTGAAGTTGTCAAAAAATTAAATACAAATGTTAAATAAATATAAATGTATTATTCATTATAATGTGTAGCATACAAAAACCAGAAACAATGTATTTTTTTAATTAATAATTATTACTTCAATGTAATGTTATATAAAAATATTAAAATGAATAAAAATAATCAAAAATCATAAAAATAATCCTACAACTTTCACTAGTAAGTCATTTATAAGAAATTCTTTACTTTATTGGTATAATAAAAATGCTTAAACGGTACCTTACTAATACTTGCTTTATATGTGGAGAAATTCCATGACCAAGAATAATGCAAGGACAAGCAACTCCATCGGAAATTTCTTAAACTAATACTCGACGGAATGTCGGAAGACGTACGCGGCCGTCACTCGCGGTCCGCGGGCGCGAACTGGCTACGGGCTACGAGCTACGTGCTACGCTTATACATTCTACATATTACTTAGCACTTCTATATGTATATGATTTAGCTTAATATTATATTATATGTATGTATATTTTTTTAAAGACTGTGAAAGGTAAGTAGTTAGGTATATAGTTATATTGATTTTAAAAGCTTTTTATGTTAAATGTTCTTTTCAAATATATAAGTGAGTATAATTTTTTCGCAAAAATAACTAGTTAAATATATTTTGAATTAAATTAAATTAAATATATTTTTTTATTTTTTCATGCTTATTAAATTAAAATATATAAGTAAAATAGATCTGTAGCGATACTCGTTTTGTCATTTACAAACTACTACTGTTTATTCTTAACGATTTATTCTAAAGATTTTTTGGGTAATATTTGGTTGAGTAAATACTCAACGAGCTTAATATTTTTTTTTCAGCATCTCACTTTTTCCAGCGTAGTAAGATAGTCAGAGAGAACCTAATCTCAAGACACTCCGTCATTGACATTTGTAAAAATATTTATACATTTTCTTTAAAAATGTCTTTTTCAATACAATTTTTTTCACTAAAAAAACATATTTTTTTATTCAACAAATAACAACGTATTTAAATGTAGATTCCATTGATAAAAGCTTACATGAAATATATCTCCATAAAATTATAATTCTAAAAGCTATACACGACAACATTGGACTAAAACGAAGCGTGCTAATGATTGTTATCTTGTTGTGGATATGAAGTGAACATGATAAAGTAAGTAATTTCCTGCGTTCGATAAACGTCAGAAAAATAGAGTCGGTTGATGACATGTGCGTTGGGCGTTGGGCATTTTTTTTACTTTTATGATTACACCTATACAGCTACTTAAATGATTATGATATACTTTATAGTGTTAGTTAGGCTGTCGTGGCGCAGTGGGATAGTGTCAAAGTAAACGCGACGGTTGTGGTTTCGATTACTACTCGTGTGAATGATTATATTTAAATTATTTTTATTTGTCCAGAATGGTAACTAGCGCAATGTGTGACATTGAGTTCCACTGACCCCACTCGGGGAAACAATTACTATAATTATTTAATTTCTCCGCAAAATAACAAAAACAGACAATGTCTGGCGGAATTTTAGCCGGAAATTGAAAAATGGATTGTTATGGCACTAGTTTCACTCTAACTAACCTCCCATGCGGTGAAAAGCGTGAAGCAGCTGAAAATATATAGTGTAAAATTGTCAATTACTTTGATAGCAATACAGTTATTTATAATAATAACGATTGCTGCATTTGAACCTGTGTATCTTTTATTATTATAGTTAGGCTGCTTATGTAAGCGCGTTTTATAATGAAAATATCAATTCTAAAACTATCATAAAATCTATACTAATCTTTGGGAAAATAAACTATGAGTAAAGTAAATATATTTTAAATTATTTTCTGTTAAACAGGAAACACTGATTTATTTACTCTTTGGTCCCGTAATTAAACTTTAAATTATAATTTCCAGAATATTTACTTAAAGAGTTGCCTCAGTCGGTTATTAAAGATAAATAATAAACAAAATATATAATATCCCGTTCGTTTATATTTAAATAGTTAACAAAACCTCTCTTTCTTATTCTGGCTTATTGAGACAGCGCCTAATGTGAGCACGATAGTTGAGGGTTCGATTTCCACTCACAGGAATTACGTTTAACTCTTGTTTCTGCGTCGCGGTGAAGTGTCTGACTGTAAAGCAATGGTTACGGGTTCAAATCCCGCTCGAGGATTTTTTATCTTTAAACTTAGATTTCTTCGCTTTGGTACCTAAGATAAAGCGCGGCCTTTTACCACACAACACATAAAGTCTTGATTTCGGGCTTCAGCCTGTCCACTTTCAAGTGAACGACAGAGTCCTCACACTAGGTCCTCTCCGAATACATCCAAAAGCGTTTTTCTTTTTGTAGCTTCACTCTGTACCCCTTGCGGGGTAGAGAATGGAGTGCCAAACGCTACGATCCCTGCATACTTCTTTCGCCTCGTCCACTGTCATGAACCTCTTCATGCACGCCCTCCTGGGGATTCTCATGCTTTTTACGTGACCTTCCTCCATTATCGTCAGCGCTGTGTTTTCGAAGGTAAACCGAGGTCTCCCCCAGCCTCTCTTACCACTCACCTTTGGTTCATATATCTTTCTTACCATTCTTCCATCACTAATCCTCTCGACGTGCCCAAAGTAGAGAGTAAAGCAAAACTAGAGAACAGAGTTTCTTAATACTAAGTCCATGCGTCTTGTGACGGTGAAAAGAAAAGTAAAAAAAATAAAGTTTTAATGAACCATCTGATACAAGAATCTCATATTATTCCCTTCTTTGTAATGCGATCATGCAGAACGTGTAATAATATATTCACAAACGATTATTCTACGATACGAAGTATCACATAGGATAAATAAACAAAGTAAAAATGTACATAATAAGGTTTTTCAATCTAAAGTTAATGGGTGGATTTCACAAACGATTCCACTTACCGCAGCCCTCGAGTAAAGGGCTTTGCCCGTTTTATTGGTGCTAAAGTTAAATAAAAAGAATGTGATGGATTTTCTGGTATATTGACACTATATCTAATTCAAGTCATATAGGTTCTGTGATTTCTTAGTGTGTTTTAAATGTGCTAGGAACAATATTTAAGATGAAACTTATTAGGAGATACTTGATGAGAAATTAAGAATATTCTCTATATCAAACAAATTTTATAATTCTCTTCCTTATAAGTCTTTGTAAAGTAAAAAACCATGTGACTTTCCACTAAGTTGCTTATACCTCCAAAATAATAAAAATGTGTTACAATAATAAACATAATATCACTTATTTAAACTTCCTAAAGAATCATTTCTATAGCTGTTATTCGCACAATTACGAATATGAAAATTATTTTTAGAAAACATAAAATTTTAAACGAAGTGAGATTTGAAACTATAATGCTCTTTACTTAAAGTAACAAAAATAAAAAAAATCTGTAAGCGATTTTTTCGTTATCTTGATCGATCAAGGACATCTATTTCCCGCTATAAAAATATTTTATCATCAAATCCGGATATATGTACTATTTTTTTATTCCCGTTTTTTTTACACTCAAAGATAAATAGATAGACGTATAATATTTCTATATACTTTTTGTAGGTAGAGAACCGATATTACACCAGTTGTAGAAAGTTGGTTTATCTGCTTTCCGCAAGCGAGCTTGTTGCCTTTTGATCGCAGCAGCATTGAATGCATATTCATGTGTTAGTGTTTGCGCCATCGATACAGGGTGCGGTAATGTATGACGTTCGCTTCCATAATACCTACTTATGCTCTTGATTGGCTAGGTTAGCCACGTTTACTTTGCTTTTAGAGATCTGAAAACGTTGCAGTACCTAATGATAATAAATTTAAAATTAATTGAAATATAACAATACTAGTTGTCCCGGCAAAATCGTACTAATGACATTTAATGAGTGAGCAAATTCAGATTTTTTCTTATTTCCTAGCAATATAGTCAGAGAGAATGGAGTGCCAAACGTTAACGCTTAACAGTATATTTAATGTCATTCTAAACACATACATCATAATTATTGTTAGGTCCACGCTTGTTTTCCCATATTTTTCGCCCGCAATCGGGACATTACATGTTGAGTGGCAGAACTCAAAGCCGCACTCTGTCTTGGGTACCACAGCAAATGAAAATTTAAATATAATCATTTGTCCGAGTGGGATCGAACCTACAACCAGCGCGCTTACAATTACACGACAGAAATTAACATTTGTTTAAAATTATAATTGTATTTCAATAAAATTAAAAAGTAATCCCAAATATTCATTTATTTGGACATACATAGCATGCACATATGGATTTCTTATTTCTTATATTTTATCCATAATTGTAGAAATAAATTACACTAGAATTTATTCTACGAACAAAATGGATATAATATTGAAAACTTCAATTCGAAAACAATCGGATAAATAAATACGAAGCTGCCCTAGAATTTCCAATTAGTGTCATTAACAGTAGCCGACAGATTTCTAAGTGCTTTAAACCTCCTCCCAATAAATGCGGTAAGCGCAGCCTTTGTATAAGTTGAATTCTTGGAGCGAGGAAGATTATTTATTGATACAATTAAATGCGAAAGTGGCATAGTGGGTCAGCTCTGACTAGAAAAATGATTCATTGTAGGTTCCGTTCCCCCTCGGCGAGATGATAACAAATAAATTGTCTGGTCTGGTACTAAAAAGCGCTACGTCAACACGCTACAAATTCAGGTGGAAAGCGGAGAACGGAGTGTTTGATACTTTATGTTCTTTGGGTTGGCAAAAAGAAGTACTACGCTTGAAAAAGTTTGAAGCTGATACAAAAAGCAAATAATAATACCATTTATAATCTCAATCACCAAAATTTCATTGTAATTTTAAAAACACTTGTAGTTTGCTATTTATATTCTTGTATACAGTAGGCTGTATAATACAATTGGATTACTACATTAAGATACGCGTTCGCAGGACAATATATACTAATATGTATAAAGAAAGTTGTCCTTTTTAAAATTATAATTAAGCACTTCACGCAGCAGCTTCATACTTACACGCACCTTCACGATTATTCACACAAAGCAGATAGTCGGGAACTTGTCTTTTAAATAAAACACAAAAAAAATGATACTAAAAATTATAAAGTAAATAAATAAAATATTATTTATGAAAAGGCAATAAATATTCCCCTAACATCCTACTTAGGGTGTATAAAGCAGAACGTGCTAAGATAAAATGTAAATTATCGCTTCCCGTTACAATGTTTGACCACACCTGAAAAAATAAACGGAGATAAAAACATGCAAATTTTGAAACATTTACTTTGTCTACATATATAATATATACGAGTACTTATATATGTGATGAGGTCGTCGCGGCGGAGTTAGATAGCGTCTGACTGTAAATGTGGTGTAATGCCGGTGGTTGTGGGTTCGATTTCCACTCAGTGGAATGATTATATATTTCGGCGCAACGACAAGTTAAATTATTATAATAGTTAGATTATTCGATATAAAACAACTTTTTTGAATAATAATTTGTCAAGTGTTCATATTTTATCATAAAGCCAATGTAAAAACTATTATATATAAATAGTGTGTAGTTTTTACTTGCTATTTACAGTTTAAATACGCCGGCATTTTCCAAATACGGGAGTCTCGCTTCAGTCTTCGGACAGTGCAGACTTCTCTGTGATTATATTACGGTGCCTAAATAATAAACTAGGCTATCAATAATATTAAGCAGTTTCATTGTTGGACCTATCGTAGTCCACGATCATCAAAATCATACGAGTGACGTCAGCGGTGGTGATGTCACTCATTTAAAACATAGCTTGGGCCATTTTTTTTCGACATATATTATTTTCATTTCTTTGCTCTGGTACGTAAGACAAAGCTCGATGTTATGTTTCACTACTTTGCGTGAATAAATAATAAAAAATAAAGTTTTTATATTTATAATATTATAAGTATCAATAACTAGCTTTCTTCATAAGCCGATGAATTATTACACTTCCTAGTGCTAAGTGATTATAAAACTTGTGACTTATTTAAGTTACACTTTAATATTGGGTAATAAGACTGTGGAAACGGCATTTAATTATGTGCGAGGTTTTGGTTCAACGTGCTTGCGTGCGGATATACACACGCAGCTAATTAAGCGATATTTGAAATTAATATAATTTATGTGATGTTTCCCATATGCTTATAGCTTACTAAATTTCATTTAAATCATTAGAATTCAGGTCATCTATACACGCAGTGGGACAATTTATGACTGTAAATTGATGGTTGTGGTTCCCTATTCGGACAAACGATTATATTTAAAATTTAAAATAATAAATATTAATTTAAAGTTCAAATTTTGACTGTAAGCAAAGTTCAATATCAATCGATACAAAAAAGTATACCTACATAGGCTTTTCTTTTTAGCTTCACGTTGTAACCCGCGCACAGGAGGGTAGACAGAAAAAAGCTAGTGCTAAGACACTCCGTTCCCCACTTCCCGCCGAATTCGGAGGCTTTGCGTGTTAAGTGGCGGATCTTAACGCCGAGCTTTGCCTCGACTCCTGAGCGAAAAAATGGAAATTTCAAATATTTCCACTCCTCGAGTGGTAATCGAACCTTTGGCCCCAAAATAGGTATTATAATTATTATTCCGTTTACAAAATAAATACCCAAACGCTACAAAACACATACAGGAAAACAAATGAAACGAAACAAATCATATCCGAAAATGAAGAAATTGAATCAGAATATATACTATCTCAGAATATATTTTACATATCCGATACAGTCAACGAGCTCAGTCTTATGAGACATGTAGCCATCAAAAGCAAATGTCACATTTACATGAAAGCCATAAATTTTTATTTTCGCTTCTTATATACTAGAGCTAGCTGTATGTTAAAAACGTGTTTCAGGTACTCTGAAATGTAAAGCAATTGCTAGCAACTAGGAGAAGGAACTTTTATGTTCGTACTGACGTTTTAGTGCCACAAAGTAAAGCCTCATTTGATTAAGCTATTATACTACACATGTATATAAGTCGTTTTTATTAATATTTTCTTTCTTTTTTTAGTTTATTTTGGTACTATAAATGTATTTTTTTCTTCATTATAAAAATATTACATATTTTTATTATGTGTTAAAAACAATTAAACGCTTTTTTTAAAAAGGAATGAAAAAACATAGATTATTACAGTCATGACTTCATTTAATTAACTGTTCCAATTCAGAGTTGCCTATGTTATCAATATTTAATTGTAATCTAACCGTAATTTTGCTTAGTTACTTTTGTTTATATTCTAAATCGATTTAAATAACGCAAAACATTAAGGTAAATAGCATTACTATCATCGATAGAGAAATTAAAAGATCCACAATGCGTTTTGACGTAGTTAATATAGTGTATTTGTTTATGTTTTATCATGAATCGTCTTTATGGCCTAAGTAATTGTATTACAATAATAATTACTTTTTATTAAAATTTCAAGTTCTCTGCAAGTCATATTATAAGCTGTATATACTATGCAAAACAGATTCTGTTTGTATATCTTTCTTTATAAAAATATACATAAAAACGATAAGGTATCCGGTGTGTAATTACACGGAATAGGGAAAAGGAAATAAGAGAGCGGCAACTTCACGGCCTACTCTCTCATTCTATACACGCTTCGTTTATTTCATCCGAAACGGGGAAGAAAAACGCGATTATACGATTCACAGGGCCTCAATCAGATTTTTTATTGAATAAATGTATCCCTCTAATATCCATAACAAGATTTAACACTCTAAAAACAAAAGAATATTAAAGAAGCAACCGTTTTGCTTTCGGAATTTCTTTTGCTGTAGTCCAATATGTGAAAAATATTTTTGTACTGCAAATGCTCAAGAATTTTTCTTAGTACATTTTTGTGTTAGCCGTAAGTAAATTTGGAGAAGGAATATGGAGCGATATATGTAAATTTCCTTTTTAATATATTTTAAACATTTGTCACTTTTATAAGGAAAATGGTTATTTATACTATAGCAAAATAAATAAATAAAAAACTTACTTATTATATCTGTAAAGATGTAACAAATAAACTTATTTTTATATACTTGAACACAATGATCCAAAAACACTTTATGGAATCGCAGCACGTTTCGCTGAAAGGGTAAATCGTACTCATATTGTAAGTTTCAATCAGGTTCTAAATCTTGATACGATTGTAATCTCGTTCTACAACTATTACGAAAATCAATTGTGAAGTACAATTTCTCTACTAGTAAGTACTTTTCAATATTATATGTAAGGTGCAGATGTAAATTTTAAATAGGGCTCTGAGTACAGGCATGATTACGTTAAAAGTAATCCAAAAATTGATTTTAAAAAGGTAAAGGTAACAAGCAATTTTTAATGTTTTTTTTTTAGTTTTACGCTTTTTCTCGCACAGCAAGGCAGTCAGGGTGAAACAAGAGTCAAGAAAGGGGAACTTTCTGAAACGTTGCGTGCTGAAAGGTTGATCTCAACGCCGCGCTTTGTCTTGTTTACTAGAGCAAAGAATGACAAAAAATACGATAATTTGACCGAGTAACAGGAAGAAGGGTCAAACCCACAATTAATTACGATTCTGTCCCACTGCGCCACGATGGCTTCACGCTGTATCCCGCACATAGCAGGGTAGACAGAGGGAACCTAGTGTTAAGACACTCCGTTCCCCACTTTCCGCCGAATTCGGAGGCTTGCGTGTTAAGTGGCGGAACTTAACGCCGCGCTTTACCTCGACACCAGAGCGAAGAAAATGGAAATATAATTTCCACTCCTCGAGTGGGAATCGAACCCACAACCAGTCGTTTACAGTCACACGCTTGTGCCACTGGGCCACGATGGTCTTTAATATTTATTAGTATACGTGATATCCATATTCGTCTTCGTTATATCCATATTCGTGTTATTTATTTACCTCAAAAAGTAATTAAATCTGTAGTTTTTACAATAATTTGAAATAATAGTAGGTGAAATTCAGGTAAACTTCGCTGAAATGGTCACGTATTATTTGGTAGTAAAGTTTTATCACAAGGAAAAAATACTTTGTTGATTGCTGTGCGCTGACCCTTACATTACATTGTTACCTTTCAATTTGGTCTCTCGGCTCTCACATTGGTTTTATTGTTTATAGTTGCCTATAAGAAGAAAAACTGGAACTTACTTATGTTACTGCCAGAAATACACTCCTTAGTAAATTTTATATAGGACCTGAAACTAAATTTGTAGTACAATAATAACATATAAAAAGTCAATAAAGCTGCAAGAATATATCTGTTTTTTGTTTCTTGAATTTCTTTACGTATCACCCGGAGTGGGATAAGCAAAGAGAGTATAATACTAAGTCACCTGTTTACCAATTTCTGTTTAGTTTAAAGACATCCAATTGGTTCGTTTTAAAAATGGAATTGAAAATTCCTCAATAGTGATCGAAACAAAATGACGAAAGTTAAAACAAAACGTAGAACCAAAAGTTAACTTTTAATATACGAATCTTACTTAATACTATTTTAAGTTAGTTCAAATTAGGTGATACCTTATTTCTTGATTCTTAACGTTTGGTCAGTGACGTTTGGTCAGATAGTCACCAAAAGCTTCTGCTAGTGATTAGTTCTTTATTTGTTTCACCTTCACGTTTATCCGCATAGCGTGGTAGTAAGAAAAGACTTAATGTTAAGCACATTCCGCCCAAAAGTCGAGATATTGTCTGTTGAGTGGCGACCCTCAACACAGTAATTTGTCTTTAATACCAGAACGAAGAAATAAACATTTTAATCAATCGTTCCCTCGACCTCGGCTTCTATAGTATAATTAGTTGAATTCGAATTATTGTGAGTTTAATCCCCCAATACATTAATATGGAAATGATTACGATAGTTATTTGATATCTCTGTCCACAGCGTTGATTGCTTCCATTCAACACGTAATGTCTAATTTTTAGGGAGAAAGTGGAGAATAGAATGTCTTGACACTAGGTTCATTCTTACTTTCCTATTATGTGGGAAAAGACAATTTTACTCAGTTGCATAAGCTTTAAACAAAAACGCAATAACTTGAAGTAGTCATGAACACGAACAAACATACGTTTCATTTTAGTCTAGGTTATTGATGACGTACTAGCAATTTTTGTAATTCCCACAGCCAATACTACGTACAACTGTTTTCACTGTTTTGATTTAGTAGTTGCTAGTAGTTTTCCGAATCAGTGAACTGGCAAGTGTTTCAGTATTAATGACGATCTCAATTCTACTGTGACACTGCGGTACATTTTAATATCACCTGAATATTACATGCTATTATTATCGAGTCTACCCAGTAAAAGCTATTACAATTACTTTAGAAATAAATAATTCAGTTGGTGAGCACCTGATGGCATATGGCATGACGGTTGTGAATTCGATTTTCGTAAAAAAACATATGCATTTTAAATTCATTTCATTTTTATGTTCAAGTTCAAAAATGAATTTTTTTCAGCCGAATTATGTATATTTTTTGTATTCACAAATACATTTTAGTAAATCTGTCGTTTCAAACACTTTACCGTACTATAACAGGTGTACGAATCACCGAGTTTTCTTAAATGTATTTTTCGTACCAAAAAATTACGCGACTACTCCGATTAAAAATTGATATTTTTTTACGATGTTATATTCAAATTATTTCCATTTACCCGTTCTGGTAAAACAAGCTGCAGAGCTTAGTTCCACTGACCACGCTATATTTAGCTTGTCTTGTTCTATTGTGTATTTTAACATTATTTTCATTTTGCTTACCCGCATTTAGCAGGGCAGGTGGTTAGATATGACTTTAAAAACAAAAATATAATGTTTTTAAATAAAAATATTAACGCATAATTTATTCTTTTATTAGCTTCACCTTTATATCTTGTGACTGTAACGTCAATCTATAAACCATGGCTCACTTACTTGCCCGTTCCAATAGTCCGTTTATGCGCTTAAATGACAGCCACGGATGATGTAGTCAACGTGACTAAATACGGGGAAAACATCATTTGATGAAACTATATTTAATTTTATTATCATAAAGATAAATAAAAAGAGGCTGTGGTGGTTTAGTGTAACATTGTTTGACTGTAAATGCGATAGTATTGGGTTCAATTTCCAATCAAATGAATAATTATATATTATTTTCATTTCTCCGCTTTGGTACAAAACGTGGCGTTGAGTTCCGCCACTTAACAAACAACCAATTCTTTGAAAGAGACATTTAGAAGACGTATAAAAATTTGAATGCAGCGGGATTCAAACCCGCGCCTCCTGAATACCGTCCAGGCTCTCTCACCGCTGAGCCATGTGTTTTACTACCAGCTGCGTCGAAATTCTAATACGCTTTATTACAATTTATTTTTGTTGTTAGCATCTCTTTAGAGAGATTTTTACAAATTTCTGCTACCCATTATTATTATTCTATTGAAAAATTTATTATTGGATTATTCTATTGAATATAGTTGATAGAGAATGCTATTTATTAAATACTTTGAAACATTTTTCAAACGTTGTTCCACACTTAAAAAAGTTGAAAAACCCGAGCCTTCTAAATACCGTCCAGGTCCTCAGGAGGCGCGGGTTCAAATGCCGCTGCGTTCAATTTTTTTACGTCATCTAAATGTCTTTTTCAATTTTCAATTTTCCACAGAATAACACTTTAAAAATATTTTTTAAAATATAAAAAAATAATTAGTTACTTTTGTAACTAATGATTTTTTTCACTTATTATTGTTATTGCCTTACAATTTAGGCTTGCTTTTATAGTTTACTATATATAATTAAAATTGTATATTTCGAAGCGATTATTATCTTATTAGAAGCTTACCATTCATATACAGAATAATATAAGATTACGTGACCTTCTTGGAAAAAATATAATATCAAAAACAACTATAGTAACACATAGAATTCCAATACAATTTAATATCGTTCTCTTGTTATATTTTGTCGACATATTCAATATATTGTATTATTCACGGATCGTGGCACACATTGCTACGGGTGTCGTTTACATATACGTTATATGTATGTAGGTTTTACTATTGTAATATTTTCATTTCAGAGCTTAACATACTAATATTATAAATGCGAAAACCTGTCTATCTATCTGTCCTTCTGTCTGTTATGCTTCACGGCTTATCTATAGGCCCAATTTGAATAGAATTCAGCATGAAAATAGAAGAACAGTACAGCCATTTTTAAAAACATATCCCTAAGGGTCCGAAATAAGGGGATACAAATTGTAGGTGACTGAGGCTTAGCCGCAAGTGGATCGCAAAATATATAAAAAAAGTATTTAAAAAAAAAAGTGAACAATTTGAGAGTATTTCAAATATATTCTCTTTATTAAATTTTATTAGTGTCTCTAAATTTAAATACGATAAAACTTATATAACAATATTGGTCCTATAAATTATAAATGCTTTGAAAGTCACAGGCGTGAATTGTGGTTGAAAACTCTACCGCAAATTGTAAATTATTGTAATAAATGTAGTATGCGTTTTATGTAATGATATTAGAAACAATAACTCGACACTAATATATACCTGAATTTAAGGGTAGTATAGTATATAAAGGCGAAAGCTACCGCTTCTAACCAGTTCTTAATATTATTTATATTTAACCTATTTAACGTGCATTTAGTGAGGCTAAAGTAATAATCGTACAATAAAAATAACGCACATAAATATTCATATGTCAAATAATTCCCAAAAATTCCTTTGAAACTATTAAAAACACATAAAGATAGATTTTCTAGCTGAATATCTATTTTCTAGAATACGTTAAATTCAAAGATTAAGTGCCGGACACCCGTTTCCCATGTTTCATCGCGCTGATAAAATTCACACGATCGCAGTATTCCACATGGCTGCGGTTTCTCAAAGCTTTTTTACATAAAAAAACGGATATCCCTTGGTGTGGATTAAGCAGATTTACTCGGTAATAAATGGCCCAATTCCAAGGGCAATGCTTAAAAACTTTACTGGAGCAATAGCTTGAATATTTTGTACTTCCTCGGAATCGCAAACTTCGTCCATCAAAACATACTTTTTTTCTTTAAATCTGCATTATGAATGTTTATAGAGCCGTTATGAAAATGACAAGTGCTTATTTACGGTCATTACACTTTAATTTTTTAAATTAAAAAATTGTTTCAAGTAATTTGAATGCTTTGAAACATTTTTTGTTTGTGACAGTTGTGATTTTTGATTTTCTTTTTCACTTCCTTTAGTTAAACTTAACGTTAAGAGTATTTTACATAAGAGATAAACTTTTTTTACAAGAATAAGGTTTTTTTTTAATATTATTTTATTTATCTTCACGCATAGCAGAATAGTCAGAAAATAATAGTATCCACTACTATTTTCTGAAGGCCCTCCTTTCCATACTTTCTGCCCGAAATCAAGATAGTTGCGTATTAAGTTGGGGAACTTAGCGCCGCGCTTCTTAGGTAACAAAGAAAAAAGAGAGGAAGTAGCATTAATACTACTTTCTCTGCCAGTTTCAATGTCTTATGGTTTTTTTTTGCATAACTTACCTTTCCTTGAGTACTTACAAAATACCTTTCCTTGAGTACTTACAAAACAAATTAATAACGAGGTCAATACTCAATATCTATTACCCCATTTTTAAGAAAAGAAACGTAAACACATTTTGAAGCGCATTAAAATCTCATTTAAATGTAATCAATAAAACATTTCAAATATGAGCACAGATTATTGGCGATGTAATTATATCAACATTTCATTTATAATGTTATTCATATCGCATAATATGTGAAATAGTTTAAGTTACAGTTTTTGTTTATAACATTCTTTGTATAATATAATAAAGTAACATTTCAGAATTATTCAAATTTAATAGGAAAAATAAGAAAATTAAAGTGGAACACGGAATTAGTTCTTCCCGTGGGGGGACGGGTTAAGAATACAATTCCCCCCCGCCGCTGGGTAGCGTCCCGTAAAAGGCGGGTAACCCAGTAGTTTGGTGGTAGGAGATTCGTTCTCCGACTGGCTCGCGACCACTATCATGTCAAAGACGAACCGCCAAATATCTTATGATGTGTTCCGGTTCGATGGCATGTAAGCCAGCTCTCCCTATTCCCACCATTCCCATCCTTCCTCCCTCCTTCTGTCCTATATTCTCAAGGCTGGCAACGCATCCATAACTTGAATGTTGTGGATGTCTATGGGCGAAGGTAACCACTTAACACCAGGTGGGCCTTCAGCTCGTTTGCCTCCTTTATTCAATAAAAAAAAAAAAAAAATTCTGGCACTAGGTCCACTCTGGCTACGCCGCTATGCTAGAAAATGTGTAAAGTTGCTTTTCTAAATAAAAAGTATAGAAATTGACATAACAATATTTGAACCTGCTTCTCTTGAAATCTGCCAAAGAATTCTAACCATTTATGCCATAACGTTAAGAACGTTAACAAGTTGTATCGAAATACTTATAGCTTTACAAGTCTTGTCACACTTTTTGTTGTTTGCATTTCTGAAGTGATATATCTACTATTTTGATTTACTAATAGCTTTTTATTCTTTAACTATACAAGAAACACTGTAGATGTTTTGAAATAAAATTATTTTAATCAGATTAATTGCGTATATTTTTGGTACTCTTTTTTTTTTTTTTTTTTTTTTGTTTTTTTTTTAGCTTCACGCTGTATCCCTTGCGGGGTAGTCAGAGAGAACGGAGCGCCAAACGCTACGGTCCCTGCATACTTCTTTCGCCCACAGTCATCAACCTCTTCATACACGCCCTCCTCATCCTTTTTACGTGACCGGGGGGTCCTCATGCTTTTTACGTGACCTTCCTCCAGTATCATCGATACTGTGTTTTCGAAGGTCAACCGAGGTCTCCCCCTGCCTCGCTTACCACTCACTTTTGCTTCATAAATCTTTCTTACCATTCTTCCATCACTCATCCTCTCGACGTGCCCAAACCACCTGAGCACGCCCTTCTTCACGTCATTCTTACTATGACGTTCTCGCTAATACCTGCCATTCTGTGTATCTCTTCATTGCGGATTCGGTCAGCTAAGCTGACTCCACACATTTTTCGAAGAGATCTCATCTCCACAGCATTCATCTTTCTTTCATTCTTCTTCTGCAATACCCACGTTTCGCTGCCGTATAGCAGCGTCGGTACCAGCACTGCATTGTGCACAGCTAAACGTGCGGCTATGCTCACGTTCCGCCGTCGCTTCAACGCAGCGAGGGCACCGTTAACCCTGTTACCGGCAGCAATACGCCTTTCAACATCCATATCATACCTTCCATCTCTGCTAAACATACTTCCCAAATATACCACCTCATTCACTTGTTCTAATTTCTTTCTGTTTGGTACTCGAAAATACATTTTCGAAAATCCGATGTTTTGAACACTGCAGTAGTATGTGGTCTACCTGTGGCCACGGACTACTGTAAATTATAAAAATTGCCACAAGAAAACATCTTATTACTGTAGATAAATACTTAGTATACACCGAAATGACTTAATTAGAGTTCATAAACGAAAAATCATGGCTTGTAAATTCCGTAAATAACTTCGGATTTAATTGGATTTGAATTTAAGCGTTTCAAGTGAATAAGACGCGTACACATTAAAGAGAAATCTTTCTAAAATATGTTTACGTAATCCTTACAAAACTTTTGTATATTTTTTCTAAGAACTATATTAATATTTTTTTTAGGGTTACGCTATAACCCGCACACAGCAGGGTAAGCCGAGAGAATCTAATGTTAAGACACTCTGTTACCCATTTTCCGCTGAATTTTAGAGGTATGGCGTGCTATGTTGCGAAAATCAACGCCGAACTTTGCCTCGACTCTAGAACGAAGAAAATGAAGTTATAAATATTTTAATTCCTTAAGTGAGAATCGAACCAGCAACCAGTCAAACCTTTACAGGCAGTTTAAAAAAATATCGAAAATTATTTTTTGAAGTCAGCGAGTGAGTGTAGTTTGAGAGAAACTAGTGTCCAGGCACTATGTACTCTACTTTTTCGAAAATCGACACATGTGTTGTGAGTGTTAGAATCTAGCGCCGCGTTTTGACTTCACGTTAGAACAAATTTAAAAATATTTCAAATAGGAATCGAAGCTTCAACCATCGTGTTTACTATCAGAAACGTCACACTTTGCCTTAAAAATATATACATACATATATGTATTTATTACCGTATAAATAAAGCTAATAAATACATATTATAATATTCTCCTGGTATTAATAACATTCATGTAAAGCAAAACTTATTATTCAGTAAAAATATATTTGAAATCTTAATCTGCCTTTTCACTTACTATACAAAACATAAATTTACTAAATCTCAACATTATTAATCCCAAATATGGCAGCTTTACGATATAGTTTGACCCACATCAATGGAATGGTAGCATTTAAATTACAGAGGTGCAAACATTTCTCAAATAAACGAATAATGCCAAGCCTTAGGCTACAAATGCGAATAGCTCCTGCTCTCGAAAATTTTCGGGTCACGTACCTCACTTAATACTATTGACCTTGAATTCACATCGGTGAAACGTGAATGTAATACTAGAGATTTCATAAACCTCAATTTTCATAATAATGTTTGTTTAAACATGTTCGTATACAATTCATTTATCAATTGTTACTGCGAATAATAAACATTCAGTACAATTGTTTTTACAATAATAGCGTAAAATATGAAAAACTATTGTTGATCACCCTCAATGACATATGATCTCTGCATTGGGTCCCTACAGAAGTACGTAATGAAGAAGATACATTCAACAATACTTCTATTTATTATAACAAAACTAGTATTCTCAATAGGACTTACTACATTACGTAGATATAGTTATTTTGACATAAAACAAAATTAATAAGTATGTTATTTCGATATAATTTTACAGTCATGTCTATAGATCTACCTACAAATAGAATTACTTGGACGTAGATACTAAATTTATATAAAACATTTATACAAAACTTTAAAGGTTTTACTTCTGTATGTACTTTTCCTTTACTAGCATTACATTGCCATTTACCAGTAATCAATCATTTCGACGCAATGTATCTTGTCTGCACAGTCTACCGATTGCGAGAAGAAAAATGTTATCTGACAGTTCCTATACATGCATTTCAATAATTGATGATTCGATTATGGATTAAATAATTTTATTGAAAGTTTTAAAAAATATTATGTTATTATAAGATTATTTATTTATTTATTCTCTGTCTATATGTCACAGACAGAGAATAAGAAGCAACAAATATGCAGCAAAGTATATTTTAAATATTCTAAAAAGTTAAATTAAACTTGAAAAGTTAAGAGTCCTATGTTTCAAAGCTCCTACTCGACGGTGAGACAGCCTTACCTTATGATATGCGAAATGATACGCTGCATATAAATTGGTTATTTTGTGACTCCCCCTTACGTACTGAGCTGTTTATTTCTTGTCAATATCGTTACCAAAGATACAAGGATATTCGTAGCATGTATTTCATGATATGTTTTAAAAAATATTAGCGTTAACAAATAAAATACGTTGTGAGTTCGATTCCCACTCGAGAAGTGGAAATATTTCATATTTCCATTTTCTTCGAATGTGCAATGCCTCTGAATTTCGGCGAAAAATGTGGAACGGAGTGTCTTAACACTAGGTTGCCTCCGACTAACCTGCTTTCTCTGGGATCCAGCGTGAAGCTAAAAAAAAAGAAAATATATTTGTTAATTAATTGTTGCATACGTACGTACGTAAGGTACCTAAATCTTTTTCTAAAAGTAAAAAAGTAAAGTAAATGCGCGGGAAGATTCATTCTTATACCAAGATAATACTGTTCTTCACAAAGCTGCTACTATTACTTCGCCGCTTTGAATCGAAAGCTTTGTTTTACTATTCTTTAAATTTTAAGTTTTTGCTACTTAAAAAACGAAGTGATTGCGTCATTTTAAATGGGATTTTATTTTTTATATGAAATTGTATAAAACATGATTACGTAGTGTGTTTAATTAACATTGAGTGTTGAGCCGCTTAACCCAACGCCGAACTTTGAGGTGAGACTAGGGACACTAAGATAGTTAATAATTTTAAACTTACCATTTAGAAAATGTTCGCTATTAATTGCAATAGTATCCTTTTAACCAGTAATACAATCAGGATATATTAAAATGTTTGGATGTTTTATGACTGTATTATTTAAATATTTTTTTACTACGTTTTTCTAATGAAATATATATGAAATAATATTATAAAGACTTTAACAATAGCACAAAAGAACACAATAAGAACATATCAAACTAAACATATCATGAAACTTAGAAAATATTATGAGAAGCCTACTACTTTTGCTTAAATAGTACTAATATTTACTATGTGTATGTTTTTGTAAAGGTATCTTAAGTAGGTATATATTGACTTAATCAGCAATTATTTAAATAAAGAAAGACAAGATGAATAGCTTTTCTTTTTCATTATTAAGTAAATACCGTCGATCATTTTTGTTAAGCTAATTGATGATACGAACATTGGTTCGACGTCCTATATTCTGGCAGACTGCCAATATATCAACCTAAATTATATTAAATATTTACTAGCTCTGCTTATTTTTGTGCCTTATGAAGCTTCTTTACTAGGTTAAAAGAAAATTTCATTATTGCATAGTAATGTGCAAAAATGTTAATGTTGCAAAAATCTGTAATAATAGAAATAATCTATATATTATCGCGTGAAGAAAACACTTGCGATCCCTATTTTTTAAAAAAATGTGGGTAGATGAGGATGAAAGCTATGTGGATTAGCTGTCATTATTAAGAGCAAAAAGGCAATCTTTTTACTATTAGAAATACATTAAAGTAATATAATAAATATTTCACAAGCTATCACGTGCTATATGTGATGACATACACACTTTTACATAAATTATTTGCTGAAGCAATATATTATTGCAAGGAGATTTTACATAAAGTAGGGACGTATCTCTAAGCCATACTAAACTTATGAATGATAAAAAAGTATCATTACTAGTGTAAATACATACATATTAGATATCTCTTGACTGATCATTATGATCTAGAGTTGATCTTAAAATAGTTTTTTTTAATAGCTTCATGCTATATCCCGCACACAGCAGGGTAGGCAGAGGGAACCTAGTGTTAAGACACTCCGTTCCCCACTTTCCGCCGAATTCGGAGGCATTGCGTGTTAAGTGGCGGAACTTAACGCCGCGCTTTACCTCGACACCAGAGCGAAGAAAATGGAAATATTAAATATTTCCACTCCTCGAGTGGGAATCGAACCTACAACCAGTCGTTTACAGTCACACACTTGTGCCACTGGGCCACGACTGGCCACAAATAGTTTAATACAATTATATATAGCTTATCTTAAAATAATTTAAAACGAATTTAATACGTTGTGATATATAAAATCCTTATAGAACTTAGAAATATTAAAATAGGCTTGTTACGAGAGTTTGCGAGAGCAGGATAAGTAAAATTCTGAAATATGAGCTCCGAAATACCACAGCGTGGTAATATTACGTTGTTTATCATTTTGAGATACGCTTACAATTTTACGAAATTTTGTTTTTTTATTTACATATTAATTCTACTAAATTATTTTTCATTAAAGAAGATTGCATTTTTAAGTACCTGTTTCATTCAATATTCACTCTAGCTAATAGTTGCCACATGGATGTAAATGGGTTAATTTAAGATAAATATTATGTAGGTTTTAAATCAATTTTAAGAGTACACAATGAAAAATGATTTTGGTATATATTCATAACTCGAGAGTCATTATTATTTAAAAGAAATATATCTAATAATATTAGATATATTTCTTTATAGTATTTCTTTATATTATACATTATAGTATATATTTATTTCTCTCTATTCTAAGACAAATATAATTATACTCATAAGTCGAGTTGTTACGTAGCTGAACAAACGCCACGCTTTGTCTTAAATAAATCTATATATTTAGTATCTCATAAGTTCAATAGTGCAGTTTTAATTTTAATTATTTTTATACATATTTTATTATATTACCATATAATTTTTTAGTCATTTTATCATATAATATATTATTTATGCTATGTATGGTGTCCTATTTCGAGTCCCGTGACCTGTCAAGTGACATCTCTATCTTGTAGATTAAAAGCCACGCTGTATCAAAAGCACTACTCGTTTACCTCAACACGTTAACTACGAGTATATTGAAAAAGTAGAACATTGTATTTTACTGCTTCCCCCATATCATGTATGCTAATGTATTTTAGATGATAATGTGTATCTCAAGACTTAGATAAAGATACATCGTCAAATATTTAATTTATACAGAAATAAATTATTAATACATCTTCTGTGTTCAAAGTTCTGTTCTGAGTTTCAATTAAAATACTAATTCAAAGTTTTGCCATAGTAAACAAGATTTTTTGTCACATTTTTTATAAAACTGATACGAAAAGAAAAAGTAAAAAAACAACGAAACTGTAATACAGTATGTATTACAGTACTTAACCGTACTATAAAAGTACCATACAACCTTAATAGTATCATATTAACAGCGTTTTATGGTTTTCTATGTTTTCAAAACTTTAAATTTCCACTTGTATACTGCTACAGCTGCTAGCTGAATATTTCTTTTAGATTCAGAACTTTGGTGAGGAAAACATGTTAATGTTTTCGTTCTCTGTTGGAAATATTCAACAGAATATGGTCCTGTGATTGCCTAAAAGAACGGCGCGTCACTATTTGCAATTCTTTTTATTCTTTGCCATACATATCCCTCTTTTCAATCGGGAAATTCTTTCACAATTCTGCAACTTTTTCATAATCTTTAAAATACCTTTTTTGTTTTGCCATTAACAGAATAATGGCTCCATATGGCAAATTATAAATTAAGATATTGCTTTATGGTTATATAATTTTGCATTTATATAAAAATTATAAATACCTATCTATTACGCTTACACGGCTAATTGAAATGCGAGATTGAAGTATCGGTTGAAAGATTATATTTAAAGTTTTATCGTTAGGCGAGCAAAACTGCGAGAGATACTTAGTATTGTATATAACAATCACAGCTTTTTCTCAATAAAATTTCATAACAATGAGTGACAAAATACTCAACAAGATACGAATAATCGATTGTCATTTCCAATCATCCTTAAGTTTTCAACTCGATTAACCCCAACCGTTCCTTCAGAACTCAATTACTTTTCAGGAAAACGAGTTAATGAAACAAGGCAGACCTGCAACCATCCTTGACTACGCTGATATCATTAATTGTTTAATACGTCTCGCTCTAGTACGCGCAGATATTCAAGTATTGTTTCGTTGTATATTGTTTCATTTGCTCAGATTCTTCATATTAATAGACTAGGTGTGCCCGCATCTTCGTCTGCGTAGAATTAAACAAAAAAAATATAATTCTAAAATAAAAATAGTCAAGTTACTTCTTATTACATCAACCATCTGCCAGTGAAAGTTTGATTCAATGAGTGAATTAGCCTGGGCAAATAGATATACAAAAACTTTTCTTTTTTTTAGCTTCACGTTGTATGCCGCGCACGGCAGGGTAGGCAGAGGGAACCTGGTTAAGACACTCCGTTCCCCACTTTCCGCCGAATTTGGAGGCATTGCGTGTTAAGTGGCAGAACTTAACGCCACGCTTTGCCTCTAATACCAGATTTGCGAAGGAAATGGAAATATTAAATATTTCCACTCCTCGAATGGGAATCGAACCCACAACCAGTCAGGACTGGCCTCAAACATTGTAAACAAAATAAAATTTTTAATATATATGTATACCGTGTACACATGCATTTAGTAAAAAGCGATTATATTAATTTTATTGATTTGTATAGATGATAGACAATTCTAAGAGTACATTTTATCTTATTTCACTAGACTCGAAATCAACATATATATGTAGATATAACTTGGCCCGACAGTCTCATTTTTTTTAATAAATAATTTATATACAAACTTTGAAGTTAATATCGTAAGTACTAGTCTAACATGGTTTTACTGTACTACGATGCCGTCTTCTAAACAAAAATAAATATTAACGTTAATATAGTATACAGTACAGTAAAATATATATTCCACTTAATTTAGTATTAAAAATACTTTCAATCAAATTGTTGCGAAGTCAATAAATAAGGATTTACGGAATAAATGCTGGGGGAGATTTATCCGTTCTTATACTGAGATTAGACTGCTTCCCGCAAAGCTCAGTCCCTTTGTCTAAATTAGGTTTTTTACTATTTTTAAGCAAATTGCCATTTAAGTGATATATTTTATTTAAATGAACTCACTGAAAGCTGAATCCAGGTTTAACGTCATTTAGGTAGATGGTACAAAATACACAATACAAAAGAGATTTTAAAAGATTACATCCTTACTAGTATTGTAAAAACCAATGTCTGCCTGTCTGTCTATTTGCTAAGCTTTCAATATTAATCTACTAGTTTGATCTAGATAAAACTCTAATAATCCAAAAAAATAAAAATAAAATAGTTGAAGGTCCATGGTTGAACACATGTATGTTACTTTTTTTAAAAATTAATCCTGAATGGGTTGAAAGTTTGAAAAACCGCTTAACCGATTGTAGTGAGTTTTTTTATAAGTATACTTATGACTATATAGACTAACTTATTATATATAGACTAATTTATTTTACAAAAACCCACCTTAAAAATTTGCAATATAACGAACAGCTTTAGTTGTTTAGTTCTCGCGGCAAAGCCGCAAACGATCCGCTAGTGAAATATAATTTAAATCCAAGTCTGCTACTCCAAGCATCTCAGTTTTGCCACTTAATATTTCTGTTGAGACAGAAAGTGAAGAGCGGTTAGTGTACTGCTAAGCTCTATTCGTCTACCCTGCACAAAGAGAAAAGATTAAAAATAATACAAATCACAAAGGAAAACGCATCACCGTATTTCGGAATAATATACTATTTTATTATTTGCTAGCTGTGCCCGCGGTTTCGTCACACATGGAATTTAATATAAAAATTACAATTATAAAATAAAAGTAGCCTAATTTTACTCCTTATTATACTATTTATCTCCCACCAAGAATCACGTCAAACTGGGTCTTGCCATTCAAGAAATTAGTGGGAAGCAACAACCAACGATAGACAGACAAAAGTTGTAGTTGTAAAAGTTATTCGGTATACATACTAGGCATTTAGAAAACAAAGTTATTTTAATATTATAAACACATGCTCCAATTTTATTTATTTATATAGATTTGTTTAATTTAATTAAATTTACTTAAATATAAATTGTTCGTGTATAATATATATTGTTTGTGTATATTTGTCATTTTTCTCTTTTATATGTGTATGACACAAAAAATATTTCACATACCTATATGAATCTAACAATGGCTAGTCTAAGGGAGTACGAATGCATAGATGCTAGAAATTGACTTGCAAAACAGTCCCGAGTGGCGAGCCAGGGACACTCGCTCGACATTGTGACGACAGCCTGCAAGTTTGCTGGAACAGTATTCTCAAAATAAATTTATTTTAGACATTTACAAATATTGTACGTTATTTGAATAAAAAAAAACTTGTAGATTAATTTTGTGTTATCGTGATATTAGACAGGAGGTCCGCATGGAGCTGTATAGTTAAATAGGAGCGAAAAGTAAAGGTGATGGTTTTAAAATCGAATCCCTAGCGGAAATGAAAAAATAATATTATTCCATTCTGATACATAAGACGAACGCGTTAATTTCCGCTAGTTAACTACGCTAGTCGACTTCGGGCAGAAAGCGGAGAACGGAGTCTTGACTTTAGAGTCTGTAAGCTGTGATGTTATTGGTGATATGCGTAGTAAATGCTGCTTAAATGATTAAATTGTATTTTTTATTTTTTTAACTTCACGCTGTATCCCTTGCGGGGTAGTCAGAGACAACGGAACGCCAATCGCTACGGTCCCTGCATACTTCTTTCGCCTCGTCTGCTGTCATCAACCTCTTTATACACGCCCTCCGGGGGGTCCTAAAGCTTTTTACGAAGGTCAACCGAGATCTCCCCCTGCCTCTCTTACCACTCACCTTTGCTTCATATCTTTCTTACGATTCTTCCATCACTCATCCTCTCGACGTGCCCAAACCACCTATAGTATGCCTATATAAATAGTATGTCATGTACTATAAAAGATAGTTGCAAAAACCCGAGGGTAAACAATACAGAAACTACGTCGAATCCAAATTATTAATCATATTATGTCAGGGAGAGCACAAATAAAAGTTAATATTGACGCGTCCAACACTAGGCATTCCGTAGGGACCGCTTCCGTTCTAACTTTTCAGAGACCCTCCTCCGCTTTGATCATTACTGTATGTGTTAATTAGAAATGTGTGTATTTTCTGTATTGACATACTCGTACCGATGAGCCTTATAAAGACGTTTCTTCTCATGCCTGTAAATTATTAATTTTAATTTCACTGTGGCAAGGCGACTGTCAACGCCATAGTTGTGGTTTCAATTCTTTCTTGAAGTAATTATTTGTATATTATAATGTAATATTATAATATTTATTTACATTATTTATTGAGAAAACAAAGCTGCAACGTTTCAATATAAAAAATTCAAGTTTCTATATAAACAAGTCAGGAAGTCAACGGAGTCATAATCACTAAGTTCTATCAGTCCACCCCTCGGTCTGCTATACGGAGACAATATGAAGGTAAAAAAAACATTATAAAACATAAATTTATTTTTGTTAAGCTTGATACTGCGTGATTAGATTACATTTAAAATATCGAATAATTTGAAGTATTTTTCTTTTTCTATCATTTATAATAAAAAATACTATATAAAATACTAAAATCTTTATGCATATTTCACTATAGTTTTTACTAATTAATTCAATTTTAAGAGCACTTGAGAATAACGCAAATACAGACCTTATATAGTTCTTGGTTGGTTTATTTTCTTATTATGTAGATTTATCACTAACTCAAGATGAAGTTGTTACATCTAATCTGCAATCCCTTTCGCCACTTCGAATTGAGAGCTCTATTTTATTGCTAGCGCGGAGACCCGTGTTATTCTGCCATAATTCACAGAAGTACTCATACCATTCTTTTATTAATATTAAGATTATTTTATATTGTACTAAATAAATCTATTTAAATATACGTGAGACAATCGTGGCGAAGTGTGACAATATATGTATGACTGTAAAGGCGATGGTTCAATTCCTACACGGTGGAATGATCATATTTGACAAATAGATAAAGCGCGGTGTTAAGTTCCGCCAATACGTTTATTGGCGGAACTTAACACCGCGCGTCCGAAATCAACTTGACACTCTCTTGACACTAAGTTCTCTCTTACTACTCGGCTAAGCAGGGAAAAACGTAATAAAGCTTTTTATATAATTTAATATATAAGTTTAATTACGATTTTCACGTTTTCACTTCAGTTAATTCAAACGCTTCGCTTCTAATGAAGGTCTAATTATGATCTTTGATGATACTGGGATAATGATACTTGTGTTTAGGCACATCTCACAGTTAAATATTATTATTAATTGCCAACTTTATAATGTGGACTTAAAGGGCATAACAAATCCGTAACTGCCCAACTGTAAATATAATTTTGATCATGGGTTCAATTTCTACTGTGTATTTAAATTGTTTACGTTTCTCCGCTCTTGTTAGGTAAAGTTGGTTCCACTGCCTATCATGTGACTTCTCAAATTTGGACGTAAAATGGAGAACAACAGATCGTTGTATAGTATATTCAGAGAAAACCTATTTTTAGGTTTTCTCTGAATATACTATACAAGAAAAACTGTTAAGGCGCTTTGAAATATATTTTTTTCTTAAATTAACTTGAATGGTTTTGTTTCGTGTTACTGATATATGATATAATTTCTCATTAATTCAAAATAAATATTATTTCTCACTGACTAAATAATAAAGAATTCCGGAAAAAAAGATTAAATTTAATATTTAATTTATTTTTAGTAGCATACTTATGATAAGATACAATTACAAAATTAAAATGCTTTATTTTGTTTTTCATGTCCTTGCAGCATTCGTGAAATCATTTTAAAAAAACGGGATTTTTATAAGGAAGACGTAAACAATAAAATGGTCGTTTAGTCTCCAGTCGTAATCGATGCCAACAGAAACAATCTCGTCTTCGCTACTACCATCGTAAAGCTGCTATAAAACCCGACGAGCCTACGGTCCATATGTATGTATATAGATTTCCAATCTTCGCAAGATGTCGGGCGATGACAGTCAAATTCTGATAACATTAAGGTCAATGTCGTAACACCGCTTTCAGTTACCTTTGGACGTATCAAGACGTTTTAGTAGAGTAAACGATAGATCCTTTATACTTATTTGACATATTATTATAGAGTAAGGATTTTCAATATACTTAATGCAATAGTAGATTAGTCAAAAAAAAATTGATGTATAACTTTCTGCCACTCCAGTGTATTGTCGAATATGATTTTGAATAAGTGACGATAATTCACGCATGGTGAATATTGCAGATTTACAAACAAAAATATTTTCTTTGTAAAACGATATATGTATATATTGAAAAAAACTTTTTGAAAACAAAATTTAACGCAGCGGGATTCGAACCCGCACCTCCTGGAAACCGTCCAGGAAAGCTGTTTTTATACGTTTTCTCAACGTCTTTTTCAATTTCCTGAGTATGTATATTTCTACAAAAGCATATAACACGTAAGTATGTATATACTTACACACAACGTCAACATAAAACAGTTGAATTTTTGGTTAAATTTTAAATTACACACCTAATAAGAATGTAGGTATATTTAAAGTTGTAAACATTTATCACTTCATTGCTATTCATTAAAATGTCATGTGTTCTTCATTCGCCAATATAGTAAGCACTACATTATATATTATTTATATACACCTTTATATAATACTAATATCTGGTAAGCACTATTACCTATAAAATATATTATTTTATAAAGGCAAGTATCGTTTTCCGTATAGCCCTTTCCCACGTTATGGTGGCCATAAAACTCAGAAAGAATATCATTTGATATGAATGTCTTGTGGTGAATCCAGTTAAGTTACCGTATATAGCCGAGATAAAGTCAGGAGATGCTTTTATTATTCATACGACGTATAACATATATTCTTTGACCTTTAACATCATCATCAAGATAATAAGAAAAAGCAAAGATAATAAGAAAAGTCACTCTCACAATCTTTTTACTATTTCTTAAGTTATTTGCATTATTTGAAGTGGGTAACGGAGTGTCTTAACACTAGGTTCCCTCTGCCTAGGATAGGCTGTGTGCGGGATACAGCGTGAAGCTAAAAAAAATTGTATTCAGTTTTTTTATAGTTTTTGTAATATTGGTGATATTTATGTATGTTACAAAATTGTACTGCAACAAGCCAATTATGCGACACTTGTAAATGCATCGTAGTGTGGTTGGGGATGGATATAAAACTGCACGCTCTATTTTTTTTACTCTATAACAAAGACTACATATGTTACTCCTTATATATTTGTGGTAAATAAATTTAGAAACTTTTAAAGCTATAGATCCCCTCTGGGAGAGTTATATTTATATTATTTGTAATTCTTTACCCTGGTAAGAAAAACTATAGCGGGCGAATTATGGAGAACGGAGTATTTTGACTCTAAGTAAAGCAGAAAAAAGATTAAGAAAACATAAATGTGCCGTTACTATGAATATATTATAGAAATCATTGTTCAATCTAATGCTAAAAGCAATATACAAATACAAAATTTTTCTTCGTTCTACAAGTATTAACTACATATTATAAATATGTTAAATAATATGTCTTTTATTTTACGAATGCTCCTTCTCAGATATAGCCATATGGCTAGACATAAAATATAGCAGGCAGCATCCATTTTGAATCGCTGCTTTTTGCTTTAATAAACACTCTTGTCGTTTAAGTCTAATAAGATTTCGTATAAATATAAAAGAAGATGTATTGCAATGTTGTTATTATATTATATATAAATTTTAATTATAGAGAGTTGAATGACAATGAAAAATTTTATATTTCAATAAAGAAAAACCTCCCAGTATTTACGTATGTATGTAGGTGTCAAGTAAAGAGTTGGAAAAATGTATAAATTATGTTCTGTAAGATTAAAGGTTGCTGTAAGACATCACTTCCAGTGATAAGGCTGCCTTTGCACCGATTTATCTTTATTATAATTGTCAAACCATTTTGTATTTTTAGTGTAATTAAAAGTTTTTTTTTGAAGCTGACTTTCACGCTGTATCCCGCACACAGGCAGGGTAGGCAGAGATAACCTAGTGTTAAGACACTCCGTTCCCCACTTTCCACCGAATTCGGAGGCATTGCGTGTTAAGTGGCGGAATTTAACGCCGCGCTTTACCTCGGACACCAGAGCGAAGGAAATGAAAATATTAAATATTTCTATTCCTCGAGTGGGAATCGAACCCACAACCAACCGTTTACAGTCACACGTTCATGCCACTGCGCCACGACTGGCCCATTATTATTATTATTAAAGGTAATATATTAGATGGTTTCATTAGTGTTCTTTTTTCATGTAAAAGTAGCTGTTAAGTCAACCGTCGTGCCGTATATGTGTTGATGTAAACTACCAAACTTATATTTAAAAAAACACGCTTCGAAATCAGTTTAAAAAATGATTATGATGTTTAAATCATATTATCGCAATTCAGTGTAGTCTTTAAGCTAAAAGAAAAAACATCTTGGTTGTCTTTTGTACTTAATAAGTAAACAATGTTTTATGTCGTAAAAGTTCCCTTGAAATGGCCTCAATACTCTCCGAAATGTAGGCTAAAAAAATTAAGCAATTTTTCCTAACACCATTAAGGTCTAATTTCACTTAGTAATTTTAATTCTCAGTGAGAAGGAAAAAATACCAATTAACTTCTAATTCTTTCGTACTTTCATTGGAGCTTAAGCTTTTTAGGCCAGCAAAGAAAACATAAAACAGAAACAAATTTCATAATTTAAATCTTAATTCATTATGTTTTAAGAACAAACACAAAACAGCCTGGAAGAAATATTTTTGTTAATGTAAATGTTGATAGATTCTGATCAAATATTGTTCCCGTTTCAAAGTTTCCACCCTTTTAAAATTGTTAGTGTTTGTATTGAAAAAAACATTTAAAAGTAAACAAAGTTCTTTGCAAATATTTGAACTGTGCGTTTATAAGATATTTAATCATTTTTGATTTGGTAAAATTTATAATTTCATTTTAGCGTCGTGGAGCTTTGCGTTGCGTAGCGTTGGACAGCATGGACTTACTTTGAACATGGATGGAAGCTACGACGATTCGGTTCCCATTCGGCGGAAGCTTATTTTTCGACTATTTTCGTTTTCGAAAAATATACAATATACTGTGCTGTAATTCGGCACTCATCTCTTAATAAGGTTAATATATTTAAAGCTCTGTGGAAATTTTGAAAACACAACCCACGACTGTCGTATTTTTCTCGATCGTCCGACCAACCGACCGACCGAATTTTTCACTTATTTTTTACTCGAACAGATTATAACTGTGGTAAGCCATTCGTTTTAAGCTTATAGTTTTCATGTAGCTTCAAGCTTTTCCACATAACAAGATAGTTGCAGGGAATCTAGAATTAAGGCACTCAGTTCTCCTAAAATCTAGACATTGCGCGAGTGATGAGCAATGAGTGGTGGAAATCAATGGCGCACTTGTTAAATTTTTGCGCGTAGTTTTTCTCTAGCATAATTAAATTGTTTTCATACACTAATTTCATGTAGAATTATTCATATACTAGATTAAAGTGTTCTCACCCCTCACCTGTACATTCATTACAATGTAAACTTTGTATGTTGCGTATTTAAATGTTTATTTGGTTACTATTTTTGATGTCCTTGTTTTCTTTTTAAAGCATTTAAAAATCTGAAGATGTGACTTCTATTAAGTGACTTCTATTTACTTTCTTAAGATCTTTTTTATGATAGTATAACTTGTAACTTGATGCAAAAAATAGAGAAGGGTTTTGTAATGTTAAGTTTATTTCGTGGATTTTCTTTTTTTTAGCTTCACGCTGTATCCCGCACACAGCAGGATAGGCAGAGGGAACCTAGTGTTAAGATACACCGTTCCCAACTTGGACACAATGGATTTTCAATATTATAATTTTCAATATTAATTTTTTTCTAAAATATACAGCTTAAATTTGGTACAAAAGAATGTATTTACAGACGTCACACAGTTGAGATCTGGTCAGGAAACTAGTATATATGTAAATATTTTTCATCTACAGTCCAATTTAAAGAAAAATATGCTTGTATAAAGTATAGTCTAAAAGTATGTTAAGTTGTAACCTGTCAATTGCTTTATCTGTATTAGACAGTATCGGAAAATTTTTTGTACGGCAGTGTGGTCCAAAAACGTGTCGTTTCTATTTTATTGTTATATTAATAAAATAAACGTGAAATTATATAATGATCATGGCAAGTTGATGATTGGCCTAATTATCCTGTACTTATTTTGATATCGTCATAACACCAAAAAATGATGTAATAAAAATTGTATAATTTTCGACGTACCCAATAGCAGGACGCAGGGCTTAGCTGTCCGAGTGCTTAGACAGACTTGAAGAGACACGGGTTGGAATCCCCCTGCGTTCAAATTTTTATACGTTAAAAATGTTAAAAGAAATACGAATATTGTTATATATTTTATGAAGTGATCTATCAAAATATGATAGTCTTAAAATGCAGCTTAGACTATTGTATTTTGGTATACTTTCTGGTATTTTACGGAGGCGAAGCCGTAAGCGGATAAATTGACATACCAGCGGCCAGCCCGCGGCTTCACCGCAACTGGTATGACCATGAGTGTTTCGTTATGTTGCAATCCTCAGGGGTGGATTTTTCTAAAATAAAGTAGCCTATGTTTAACCTTAGATTATTAACTATATTTATGCGAAAATTCATTATAATCAGTCAAGCCGTTTAGATTTTAAATATAATATGATATTTGAAAAAAATAAGTAGCCTATGTTTGACCCTGGATTATTTACTACTTTCATTCTGAATTTCATCCAAATCGGATTGGTAGATTAGCCGTCAAAGCGTCACAGCTAATCTACCAATCCAACAACAGATCGACAAACAAACATAACGACTTTTGCATTTATAATATACATATGGATATAAAAGAATAACACTCAAGTATTAAATCAATATATTTAGAAGAAAAGAAAATAAGAAACCAATGTGCTTAAAAATGTATACCTAGCGTTAAATTTTGATTTAAAGCTTTCACTCCCAAATATTCCGAAAATTAGCTGCAATAGAAATCTGGACCATTAGGTATATTGAAACAATTAGCCAGTTCATTGAAGCTTAAAATTACACATTGATTAAATTCCTACTAAAATTGTTCATATTGTTTCTTATAGAACAAACATTTTCAGTAATTGCACCAGCTTTTCCCTTTTTTCCACATACTCGTATCAAAGCAATCAGAAGAAACGTAGTGTCAAGTCACTCCGGTCCCTACTTTCTGCCTGAAATCGAGAGTGAAGTAGTTGTACTTAACACTTGTAAGCGGATAATAGATATGAATTAATATTAATATTTTCAAGCGTTTTACTGCAAAACGACTGGTTGTGGGTTCGATTCCCACTCGAGGAGTTTAAATATTTAATATTTCCATTTTCTTCGCTCTGGTGTCGAGGTAAAGCGCGGCGTTAACTTCCGCCACTTAACACGCAATGCCTCCGAATTCGACAGAAAGTGGGGAACGGAGTATCTTGATACTAGGTTCCCTCTGCCTACCCTGCTATGTGCGGGATACAGCGTGAAGCTAAAAAAATGATATTTTCATTACTTTTTAGTAATTCCTATAATTTACCCGATTGCATTATTATACACTTTTGTAAAATATGATATTGCACATATGAGTAAAATAGAAAAATAAAGGAGATTTGGCTTCAGTCTTATTATAAGTATAAAAGATAACGTCTAAAAGAATAAGCAGTAAATTCTTAAATTCAATTTCTCGTTGAATTGAAAGATTAAATTAAGATAAAAAAATCCTTTTGCTAAAGGGACTGATCGACTTTCTTCACTAGATTCATTTCCAACTTCCAAGAGAAAGCTATAAAATGTGTTTCTTTTTTATCATAAAAATGAGATAGGGTGTCCATTTCACTTATTTACTTGTTTAATATATCCTAATTAATGACAATAATAGAACAAAATAACCAAGCGCTTGGACACATAGCAATTATTTAATCCTAATATGGGGAACTTAGTTATGTGCCATTAGCCATATTTTTTAAAGTAATATAATTTCAAAAGTGACTTATTTATTTATTTATATGACACTTCTCGAACTCAAATATAACTACTTAAATTTATAGTACAAAGAAATGGCTATAGCAAAAATATGGGTACATTTTACCTTAATTCTGTTATGTTCCTACAATATGTATGAAAAATTTACAGGCTTTATTTTTAGGCAACTTTTACAAATTAAACATTCATGTCACCATATACGAAAATATAATAATTACATACGAAGTAAGATAGGAGATAATATGGAGAGCGTTGGTTTCCCCGAGGACAAGTAAATCTCTTGTTCATTACCCCACATGTGCCGCCTGACGTCGCGGGATATCAAGCCATCGAGCTAGAGGAATCTAATCTCACTTTGATTAAACTACGCAAATTGAAATAAAGTGACGACCGCATTTAATGTTGTTGTTATGAATTAGTTTTGCCAAAATCTGAATCGTAAAAGAGAGAATAAAATTAAATTTTAAGGAGAAAACTGCTTTGTGTATTATGAAGCGTTGTATGAAGAATATATTTATGATTTAGTGTTTAAAATAACATCATAAATAAAAAAAAACTTTCCTTAAACCTGCTAGTATTTAACGATAGCTAGATATTTCTTAATTTTCTGCCGTAATTATCGTTAATACTTTATTTTATAGAATAGACATAACGAATTTAATATTTACATGTTCTATAAGGCAAAATATGATTTTTAAATATTTATTAACTATCATAAGTAAATTCTCCTGTTAATGCTAATAGAAAATTACCCACTTGCCAAGGATAAATATGATTATGAGCATATTCCACTGTCAGCTCCCGTGTATCATCGCAGGGAGCAGGTTGCTAAGGTGTAACTGAAAAACCCTCCCTCCCCCCTCCCTCACAGTTTCGATATTGGTATATTCAAGGGGCGGATTAATAAATTCCTCAAAAGCCGGCAACGCATTGACGGTTCCTCTGGTGCTGTGAATGTTTATGGGCAGCGGTAATCACTTAACACCAGGTGACCCGCTAGCTCGTTTGCCTGGTCGCAAACATAAATTAAAACTGAAAACCAGCGATGTCAGAGGTACTCACCTCAAGCATCAAGAGCTGAGTTACACCTTTTGCCACAAGCTAGAATTATTTTTTTTGGTTTCATATATATTGTTTTCTTTTGTTTTTTCTTTCTCTTATGTGTTTTATTTCTTTTTTATTTTTGTTTTGGCTATGCCTGAGCCGAATGGCAAAGCCTAATAAACGAACATGCCTTATACGTAGATACATAAAAGGAAAAGGCAGCTTGAAGATCTTCATAAATATTTGTTCCATGGAAGTACAGAAAAAGTAGTAGTAATGGTTACGAGCGAGTCTGATGACACTTGAATAGCACAAACACGTTAACACTGTTACAATATTTGTTTAGTTCATATTTCCGGTTTTTCGTCACAGAAGCGTAAATATCTTATATTTACGCCAATATTTTAAAGGACTTTAGCACTATCTTCATTTTAAAAACTTCACATCATAAAAGTAACATAACTAAAAACGGATAATTAATAAAAAAGATACTTAAATCTTTGTAATTAATACATTTTTACGCTACCACACAATTTACGCCAAATATCAGTCATTGGTTCATTTCCAATAACCAATCACAGAATTGCATACTTCATTCATAAAAAATGATAGATCAATCGAAAGTTGCAGTTTTTTGGATAAGGATTCATTATTGATATTGAACATTCAAAAATAAGGGAAAAAGTTGTATTAAAAAGATTACACATACCTCTTATAGACGTAAGAAACATTTGTCGTCTTGTTACACTTTTTTTGTCTCCACGCTTTTTGTTGGCTTACTAGACAGGGAGAACCTAGTGTCAAGATACTCGACTGACCACTTTCCACCAGACTTCCAGACATTGCCTTTATGAAACTCAATGCCACGTATTGTTTTGCAATTTTAGAGCAAAGAAATAAAAAAATGATAAGAAATCTGAAATGAGAATATAATCATTCCCAGAAACTTGAATCCAACCTCGTTTATAGTGTCAGTTCGCCACGATGACATTTTTGTAATTATTTACACTTGTGGTTTGCCGACTTTATTTAATTTCTACACGTAATGTTGATAGTTACATTTTCCACTTTATATGAAAATAAAAAAATCAATATTAAAATATATATATTTAATTATCTACATATAATCGTATCTATATTCTATCACGGGGTGAACAAAGAAGTACTAGTGATAAGTTTCGTTCTGTTTTCCCGCTAATTAAGCGTTTAAGTTGACATTGCGTGCCGGCTGGCGAAACAACGCCCGTGTTATCAAAACAGAACGAAAGTATAACATTTTTTAAATATAAACATTTTCACAAGTAAAATTTCATGAAATATTTAATATATTACAGAGGCCGTGGTGGCGCTATTGGACTGTCTCCAACTGTAAACTGGATGATTGTAGGTTCGATTCCCACTAGGAGATATTTATATATTATTTTATTTTTCTCCGTTCTGGTGCCTTAGACGATGCATGTCGTTAAGGCAAGCAATGTCTTGATGTCGGATGGAAAATGGAGAAGCGACTGTGTCGACACTAGGTTCTCTCCGACTAGTGACTTAATAATATACCAGTTGTTACTTACAATGCTTAAGAGGTCTTGATAAACCATATCATACTATTTTCAATTCAATCTTCTGCTGCTTCGTCTGCAAAATATACAATCCCGTTTTTCCGGTTCTGGAAAAAAGTTTCACGATTTTTTTTTTTTCATATTCATCTTTATACCTAAGGAACCTACATTCCAAATTTTACCATTCTACACGCAATAGCTTAGAATCTGTTCTGTGACGGTCACTCAGTAAATAAGGGAATATTTATATTAAATAAAACACTTTTAGGAAACGTATAAAAAAATGAACGCAGCGGGATTCAAATCCGCGCCTCTAGAATCTGTCCAAGTGTTATATTGGTCTAATACGGAGATAAAACATATAAAAGTGAACAGCATTACCAAAATAAACACTTACTTATACAAGTCTATCACAAAGCTAGCGTAAAATTCAATGAGCTTCTATCGGGTATTTAGGGTCCATTCCGATGTTGTGGGACAGTGGCCGATAACGATTTGAGTCTATCATTGAGGTTATTACATCATGCACTCACTGATAGTACTATATTTTAAGACTGGTCAAGGATTGGAGTTTTAAATTACGCCATTAGAAGACTGCTTAATGATTATAAAGATATTCGGTACGATTACTTTTATAAAAAATAATATTTTAATCAACAATATATTTAATTAATAAAATAAAATATATGTTAATAATGTAGTAATGAATTCTACACCCATACCATAAAAATAAAAAGAAAATTAGAGGATGTCTAATTTTTGCTTTATATGGATAGCACTTTACCCTTTAAAGTGCATTAAAAATGTTGCAATCGTGCTTTAAAAATTTATATATATATATATATATATATATATATATATATATATATATATATATATATATATATATATATATATATATATATATATAATAATTTACTCGTATTTATATGTATGTACAGCTGCATAAAGCAGTGCATGTTGTGTATCAAAATGATAAGAATAATTATTTGGCTTCTCTACCACGAAGTCTAATGTAAAATACTTAATTTAAGTATTATTACAGAGTAATTTCAACACTAAATAACAATTTAAAAAATGAGAAAAAGATACTAACTAATTCAAAAAATAACTTTCTTAATTTCACCTTCTCTATGCGATATTTACAGACACAAAAATAAATACTTTTATATACTACGCAGCATGAAACTTGACTTCCTGATAACAAAAACAAAGATAAATTACATTTCTCCTTTAAAAGTAGTTGAGATTGTTCATCATTTCTATAGAGTAGCGGTCAAATGTTGGTTGGTCATTGCGGTTCTTGGCGATCCGCCAGTTAGTCTCTACCGCAATAAAAGGGTATTTAGTTTTTTCCTCTTTTTATATTATACTAGCAGACCCGCGCAACTTTGTCTGCGTCACAAAAAGAATAGATTTTCCGACCGTTTTGCAACATTTTTCGTTGATAATTCGTTATTATTGGTCGAAGCATGACCTTAAAAAAGCCTCTTACTAGCCTATTTACTGACTATAGATAGTACCAAATACATTTTTCAGCTTCATAATAATAGATGAGATACATATGGGAGATACATAGGTATGTATCGTAAAAGTTCTATGGAAAATCAAAACCATTTTCAAAGAAAACTTATGTTTTTCTTTATATAAACTTATGTTTATCTCAGCATTTGTCACAATTCGAAGTTTTATAATAACATATACAAAAATCTAGAGAGTTGCTACATTTTTTTTTTGAAATTATTTAATTAGCATTTAGGTATTTATACTACTAATAAATATTGGAATAAATTATAATCTTCAGCTTGAATTGCACGTCCATCGCGCAGTTCAGCCCAAAAGCTACAGATTGTGTTTAATTGCAACGTAGACCAATAATTATATTTTTCACGTATAGGTATATTTTTACGAACATAGATATTTTACTTTTTAATAGATAAAAGCTTTTCGTTACTCAGCAATTATTTTCTTTTAATGGACGTCCATTAAAGAACGTATGACTTATCGTTAGTCTTTCAAGTTACTTGTTACAAGTGGAAGATGGTGAAAAATTTTGTCAATAACATTACTGTAGCAACTACTTTAGTAGCTTTAAGCTTTTCCAACGTAGTCAGAACTTCTACTTCATATTACAGATTAAATCTTAATATTTTTATAACACTCAAGCTAACAAAACATGTGATGGTAGGTATATAATTTTTACAATTTTATATAGTATGTAGATGTGGCAAAGATCAAATAAATTACATTTTCAATATGAAACCGAGCTCAAACAAAACTGGCGAATTAATATGCTACACTTGATGATAGTTTAACAAATAATTTCGACGTTATATCATATATTTTACGCCAGTTAAACATGTAAAATGGTAATTTTGACGTGTTTCACGCGAAGAGCATTGAACGAATTTTAGTGAAAATTAACACTACATTACTTTAAAAGTTATGGCCTTTAGTTAACCTATATTATAAGTTCACAATACTGTGTATTGTCAAGAGACAAATAAAAAAGATAACATTTTCCTCTTTTATGTCGTGACATTCTACAACGAAGTAATAAATTTTATATACTTACTTACATATTATAATAATTTCGTCCCGAAACCATTTTTTGTTAGAAGTAGTTTGTATATGGTAAATATTACTTTAATAGAGATTAATCATAGCTAACGTTCTTACGTTATCTTCACTGAGTGAATGAACCTGAAAATGAAAACAAGACCTGAATTTCACTTGACTTAAGAATTCAATTATGATTTATGAAACTGTCGTCGCAATTAGATTAAACAATATGAAATAACTATTTTTTACAGCTTCACGCTCTTTTCTGTGTCATTAGAGAAACATTTCGTTCTCCACTTTCTACCCTCAAACGAGACATTGCGTGTTAATTTAAACAACAGGATGCTGCGCTTTCAATTTATTGTTAACAAAAACAATTAGACACTTAACTCATCCCGGCTTCACCTTTTTACTCCTGCATACGAAAAAGCTGAAACTCAGACACAAATATTTCAAATATCTTATACGAAAAAAAATAAAACTACTGTAAAGAATAAAAATGCATTTGTGTAGCGTTTGTCTTTAAAAAAATATCATTTGGAATATTTACATTCCTAAGTAAGAGCTGTCACAGAGCGGGAGAGCTTAGTCATGTGAGATTAAAACTCTAGAATGCCCTAAATCTGGCACTCAGAGTTGTTGAAATGTTTGCGATTTGTAATTCCATTGTTTTAACGAGCGACTGCTTCTGAATACATTTGTTTTAATTTCTTTTTTTTAGCTTCCCGCTGTATCCCGCACACAGCAGGGTAGGCTAAGGGAACTTAGTGTTAAGGCACTCTGTTCCCCACTTTCCGCTGAATTCGGAGGCATTGTGAGTTAATTGGCGGAACTTAACGCCGCGCTTTACCTCTGACCAGAGCATAGGAAGTGGAAATATTAAATATTTTCACTCCTCGAGTGGGGATCGAACCCACAACCAATCGTTTACAGTCACACGTTAGTGCCACTGCGCCACGACTGGCCTGTTTTAATTTTTGTAGATATAAAAGGTTGTTTACTTTTTAATTTTCACAAACTAAATAAATAGGTCGTCGGCGTTTTAATTTTAATTTTAAATAAATAGGTATATATTTACACAATTTAATTATCAGTGAAGTCAATTAGTGTAACGCAAAATTAATTATTATAATGGATATAGTTATAATAGCAAAAAAAGAATAGAAACGTTCACAAAAAAACTAACTCATTGAGTGTTCATCCGTTTATTTTCTGTTATCACGCAATTAATTTTTTCACTTAAATTTGGTAAACGATAGTATTACAATTAACATTCTTATTTTGACTGTGTGTAATCAATTAACATAGGCACACTACTAAATCACTAATGTTACTAATTAACTTACGTACTTGCTAAATTCATAAAAGAACACAAATTATAAAAGATAAATCCGATACGTCGCAGAACTGCAGAATAAGCGACGAACAGTGTAAGCTAATTCTAATACTATAAATTAACGACAATTACAGAGCAAGTGAATATAATTACCAGACAGTCGTGTCATTAATATATTTTTCTACAAACTTTGACACATTAGCCGGAGTAAACGTTACGACTTTAATATTTGAACCTACAGAAATATACATAATTATTTGTTATATAAATTAATAAGTGTGACTGTAAACGTAACAGATTGTGGGTTCCATTCCCACTCGAAGAGTGGAAATATTTAGTATTTCCATCGTCTTTGGTCTGGTATAGAGGCAAAGCGCAGCGTTAAGTTCCGCTACTTAACACGCACGTCTGCAGAATTCAGCGGAAAGTGGGGAACGGAGTGTTTTAAAGTCTTAAGAGTTCAAAGGTAAGGTTCCTTCTGCCTACTCTGCTATGTACAGGATATAGCGTGAAGCTAAAATGCTAAATATGTAAATTAATATAATATTCTTTTAGACTACAACCTCGGTGTGGATTTTTCTGTGTCGCTTATATAAGTTGCCTACTAAGGCAGCTTTAATGGCTTAATTAAAACGCGCCTTTTAGCAACAATGCAAGCATTTAACGTAATTTCAGGCAACAGCTGCAGTTGCACTCGGTCCAGGCATTTTAGAAGATGACAGTAATTACAGACGCTCATTAGTAATTCTAAGATCTTTTGCCGTTAAAAGAACCATTAGGTATCTCAATAGTATCTTTGTTGCGCTTCATTGCCATGTGTGTTCACTATTGTGTATGTATGTATGTTTATTGCTACGTTATAAGATACTTTTATTTTGTATTTTTACTCACAGTAGCATGATTTTACAAATATTTATAGAATTTTTATATTTACCTGTTACACAATTATTACTAAGGCAAAGCGTTGAGTGCTGTCACTTATTCAATGTCTCGAATTGATGCAGAAAATGGAGAAGGGTACGGTTATTATTGTATTACTAAAAGTAGATTACTATGCTTCTGCATAGTTATCTAGTATGAGAAAATGTGTGGAATTAATTACTGTTACTACTTTACACGAAAAATAAACAAAGATCAGAAACAAAAAAATTAGTAAATATCTCATCTCTTCTCTCTTCTGTTTTGACCTCTTCTCCTTATTCTGAATGTCCTTTTTTCTATTATTGAATTAAATCACAATTTAACACATTAGATATGTATCTACGTGTTTTATCAAAGATATTACTATTAATTTAACTTTCAATTCAAATTGTACAATTTAAAATGAAAGTAAAGTTAATAGCAATAACTTTCATTGGCTACTAATCGATTTACCAAAGCAGTTAGAGAAAATTAATAAAGGACATTCAATAATAAGGCCATCAATTTATATCAATTATATTAAATTAGTCTAGTCATATTCTTCCTACGCAGCGGCATGGCTATCTTACACGCTTCAGTGCGACTTCAGGCAAAACGGCTTTCCAGCGATAAAGCTACATTTATGTTGCTTTTTACAGTCTTTTTTTGTACGGCACATTTAATCGGCGCGACAACTTGACTGTGATCACAAAAAGATAAGTTAAATAGAAATGACCTTTACCCCCTGCTGTGTAAAACCTCCTTTTCACTAGATACGAAAATTGTTTATGTTAGTTACTTTAGAGCATGCAATTTTTTAATTCTGTTTTGTTTATGGGCTAGAAGTAAAACTACGATAAAATATATAAAGAAAGGAAAACTACTGTATAAAAAGTAAATGATTTCTCACAGGTGAGTAAATTCTATGGTTGATTTTGTAAATTTTAATATATTCTTTGAGTTGAAATAAAAATGTTCTGCTTAAAATTTAATAATTGTTCTAATTAAAACGTTAATCAGTACCTACTGATTAGTATACTTTACATAAATATTTTTTAAACTGATTTCATGGTAAAATTTTATCGCAGTTGACCTTAAAACAGCGTTGAATTTATTACGTTGAGAAAGAGGTGTTTTAATGTTAAATGTATAGTGTATAAATTATAAGAACTCTACTCTACTCATTTAAAAATAAACTTTGATATTTTTTGTTTTTTTTTTTTAAACTTAAACCCGTTTATTTGATATTTTCGGTGAGTTGTCCAAAAGTTTGCAATGTTGCCATTTTATTGCGGCAGCAACTGATGGTTTTAGATTAACAAAAACAAACAGATTATAGTATATAATTGAATTGTCATCATTACTAAACTATTCCAAACTTTTGCATCATTATTGTCGTCGTCGTCGTCGTCATCGTCGTCGTCGTCGTCGTCGACATCCAGCAGTTGTTGTCGAATCGACAACAACTGCTGGACATAGGCCTTCCCCAGGGATCTCCTCGACGTTCGGTCTTGCGTTTCCTGCATCCAGATGCATCCCGTGATCTTGACCAGATCGTCGATCCACCTGGTAAAAGGCCTGCCCACTGAGCGTCGCCCGGTTCGTGGATGACACTCGAAAACATTACCACCCCAACGGCCATCCTCGTTATATGTCTTGCCTACTGCCACTTCAGCTGATATGTAGCGCAAAAAATACAGGAATCGGCCCCGATTCCGGTTTTAGGTTTTCCCATATCACTCTCTGAGAATCACGTCAGTGGGACTGTTCAACCTTTAACAAAATGTAGAAGTGAAGAAAAAAAATATAGAAAAGAAGATATTCATAACTCTCAGGAATACTTAAAAAGAATCATCTGACGACGTAACAGTTATTTTAGAACCCTATAGTGAAATTCCCTCCAGTTTACAATTTCCTTCATATAGACTAGCAGACTTTTTTAGTAGAAAATAATAAAAAATAAGGTCATAGTGTTAAATAAAACAAAACTATATTTCATTAAACGGGGAATAGCATGAATTATTTGATTTAAATCATGTCTGAGAGTATTCGTGTCAGTATTCGTGATAAAATTTTTAGGGTCACATTATTCACGTAGAATACGTGCACAGTATAAAAACAAAAAACATTTTTATGTAAACAAGCGATATGTTCCTCGCTAGGTCAATTATAAAATTGTTATATTTCAAATTCCCACACGTTCTTCAATTTGTTAATATATCAAACTGTGTGGTCTTGCTTTAAGACATAAAATAATTGTCTGAAAAATATTTGAGTCCAAAATTTATATTTATATATTTTTTATTTATATATTTGAAAAGAGCAACTGTCGAGTTTCTGGCCGGCTCTTCTCAGCAGAACTGCCTTCCGAGTCGGTGGTAGCTTTATGTACATTTGACGATACAAAAGTGCTTACAAAAGTCTATTTGAGTAAAAATATTTTGAATTTGATTATTTAGTGACTTTATAGATATATTTTTCTATAATAAATACCTACAGTATTTTTTATAGAAGACAGAAGCCTTATGTATCATGATTTTGTACCTTGCCGACTCCGTCAAAGTAAGACAGGACATCTGTACGTTATTAAGATTTATCTAAATTAATAAAATTATTACGTATTGATTTCACAGCTGCACTTTGGATAACAAGATTAGAGAAACCAAAGTTTATTAAACATGAATGTTCCGGATACGTTCCAACCCACCACCGTCGCGTGCTGTTAGTGTTACCTACATAATTAATATTTTCAATGAATTAATTAAATACTCTTTTATAAACATTAGTGATCATAATGATTTTATAAACATTAGTGATCATAATGATTGGCACTTACCTAATCTTGAAGCTTTTAAAAATATCATTAGAGAGTAAATTTATCGGAAATATCTAGGTTTTTTTTTTAAATATGCGTCTTATTCTAAGCTGGGCTGTCTACGTCCCTGTAGCTCCTCTGGTGATAAACGGGGCCGTGGGTGTGGGTGTTCACCTAACAACAAGTGACCCGAAAACTTGTTTGCTTTCACCATTTATGATATTAATATGAATTTCAAAAACTGCTGTTATTGTTTAACATTTGAGGATTTTACCAGAGAAAACAAAATGTGGAACGATTGGACTATATCTTTCTTTTAGTTGTAGATTAAGAATTAGTCGGCTGATTTTACTTTCTTAATATTCATTTTATTAACGTCTTCCGATTTACGATCTGCAAATAGCCGTTCTAATTTTATGTTATGGCCCCATATAGTTTTATTACAGCAAACATTTTTATATATTTTTGACGCAAAGATTGTTGCTTACATTGTAAATGTAGGATCAGACTACACTTAAACACTGCTTTGGAGCTTACTTCAAAATATAGTTTTTCAACAAACAGATGTTTATGAAATATATAAATGTTATATAATAAGTAAAAGAAGTGTATTCGTATTGAAAAATTATACCTACGTAGCTGACATATACTTACTGTATGTAAAAGCTACTGTACTGTAAAATGGACTTGAGTAGATTATTGCAAATAATTGTATTCTGAACAACATAAGACATACACATACACACACATCCTAAGCCGTCGTGGCACAGCGTGACAGCGTCGGACAGAACGGGGCGTTGAGTTCCGCCACTAGACACACAAAGGGCGGCGGCAATTTACATAAACATACAATTCATAAAGAAATACTTATAACATGTACCTACAACATTTGCGTTGTGTAAACAATATATATAACAATTGCGCTAAGGTTGGTAAATCTTTTTATTACTTGAATCATATTAGAGACCAGTACCACAAAGCAGAACAGTGTCTAACTGTAAATAACACTACAAAATCGATTCTCCCACAAGGTATATATAAATTATTTTTTTTTTTTCTCTGTAACTAGCTGTGAGGCAAAGTACGGCATTAGTTCTGCCACTCGAACATCCTGCTACGCAAATGAAAGGCGAAGCGACTGGTTAACAGATATTTAAATAGTTTTTATTCAAACAAAAAAATAACTATTACACTAATTCTACAGGATACGTACTCGTATACATATATAGTCAAACTTTAATTGCTTTATACATATAGTCAAACTTAAATAGTTTTTTACATTTAAATTAAAACACAATTTACAATCGTCATTTTACATTTATTTTATTCGACATAACAAATTTGTCACAATATTCAATTCATGCATTACAGAACATTAATCAATACATAAACATGTAATTAATAAAAAATATTAACTTTCTACAGTCAAAGCATTCACATAAATAAATAGCAAAATTAAAAATTGTAAATTCATATACATCCTTACATATAGTAAGCATAACGATAGGACATTATCAATTTTATCACATCAATTACATATGAAAGCTGTATTATTTTTTTATTAAGCTTCATTTAACTTAATTTCATTTAAGTAGGAGTCTGATCCTTTGTCAGTTGAATGTCATCAATTACGTCATCTTCCATAGGAGGTAGATTGTCTTTTGTTTCTGTTGTGCTCTGAAACAAATAAAACATACATTTTAATTTCTTTTATTTCCATGTTTTTTATTTTATAAAAAGTAATCATTTACAATTTGAACAATATATTATATAACCTATTTATTACATGAGCATACAAATAAATCTAAAAAAAATACTAATTTATAGAGCGAAAGCAAAAAGTTTTGTCTGTTACAAAGCTGTATTTGTAAACAATCAAACAAATTTGCTCTCGAATATATTCAATCAACTTGATAAAAAACACTTTTTATTAACATTACTTATATTAAATGGTACTTCACAAAAAATAGACATACAGCAAAAATATATAGAAATAAAATATATAACATTAAATTATACATATTTTTGCCAAAAAAGTCATTCAAAAATGTAAATGTATAGTCCACACTTATATTATAAATGCGAAAGTCTGTGTGTTTGTCTGTCACGCTTTCACGGCTAATCTACCGGTCCGATTTGGATGAAATTTAGAATGAAAGTAGTAAAAGTGACTGGGACAGGCTACTTATTTTTTCAAAAATCAACCGCTAAAGGGTTGAAATAGGGGATGAGAGTTTATATGAAAAATCTAAACCGCTTGTCAGATTATAATGAATTTTGGTATAAATATAGTTCATAAACGAAGCAAGCATGTAGATCACGCGGCGAAGCCGCGAACGGGCCGCTAGTGTAATTAACTATACCTCAATTTTCTTTGATTCTGTGTCTGTCTCCATTTTATTGGAATTTCTCTTTTTCATTTTTTCAGCAAGCTTAGCTTCAAATTTCTTTATAAAGTCACTCTGATTTGTATAATCTTCCGGCATCTCTGACATATAGTCGGGATGCAGTGTAATGCCTGGAAATAATTTCAAATTTCAATTTTTATTACATAATTCAATACACATATTTTACTATTTTCTTGATTTAATATAAATGTTAATGCATTTCCAATATTTTACAGGTTGGTCAGAGATTTGTTAACATCGCTCCCGCATCTACGTTCAAGAGGTGTTGAAATATTGTTATAAAACTCAATTTGTCATTTTCATTAAATATATTGAGAGGAAAAAGAAGAGAGAAACGAAAACCCCGAGAAAACGAATAAATCGGACAAATTTAAGGTTATAATAAAATTAAAATAATTGACTTCGAATTAAATCAAAATAATAAAGCATTGCTTGCTATACTTACCAGTTCCAAGTACTTCAGGTATCATGTATGGGTAAAGCCAACCAACCAAAGGCGTCTCTCCGGCAACATAGTGCGCCCTCTTGTGGTAGAAGAGTAAACCATCCAATGGAGGTGAGTTGTCCTCGAATTGGGGATATGTGCTTAATAAACTGAAAATATATTATTTATATATCAATTATATAATTTATACTTGCTTTTTTTACTTTGAGTCTATATTACTGTAGTTCTTTGAGTTTGAGTGGAGTATGCAATGCCTTGATACTAGATTCTCTCTATTAACAAATATTGCTTTTTAAAAATTTATACACAGTTTTTTTGTGTTGTTTTATTTTGTCAATTTTCACATCAACAAGTTTGAACAAATGAATGTCCACACCCAGGATAACTTGAGTTTTCTGTATTGTTTTGTGCAAAATTTATTTTTAGATAAAACTTAATAAACATAGTGTTTTCAAGTTACTTGACCACAGCAACTACCTAATCGAACATTACTTATAATACGGATGTACTAGCACTAGCCCTGCTAGCGTAGAATGTGCAAAAGAGTTATACTTTTAAAATAAAAGTAGTCAATATAAATAAAGAGTGGAGTATGGCGTGAGTAGGTAATATTGCAGAAAATATTATATTTTAATTACTTACAATGTCAAAAAGTGATCTGTGCATGGCATCATAGGTAATATCTTAATAATAACTTTGTTTTTTTTGCTAATTGTTTTAGTATCTGGAAAGTCTTCTAATTGTGTTTTCATCCAGAAATGTCGAAATTCAGTCTAGAATGGATAAAAAGGAAAGATTGCCTTTAAGAATGAAATATATTATCTTAATTACTTATCAATTTAGCAAATAAAATATGTATATAGTTGGAACAATTTTTTATGATTGGTTATATATTAATAGTATGGTAATATATACAATATTTAAAAAGTTAAAACCATAGAAAATAACCACACTAAAAGCAGCTTTATTTACACATTTAAAAATGTGAAAAATAAATAAAGTACTAAAATCTGCGATTGAAAGAAATCAACACATGATTTCTTTCAATCTGAGATAATATAATTCAAAATATTCTCATAATTAAATAATAATATATTTCAAAATCTCTCCAATGTACTGAGAAAAAAAAACAAAAAAAAATGTTCATGTTCATATGCAAATGTTGCATAAAACATACCTCTCCATCTGTCATTGGTTGATTATTCCAAGCAAGCAAATCCAATAAGTACAATGTATTAGTCTTTTCATAGTAAAAGCAGTCTAGTACACAACAGTTCTTGCGGAAACAATTGTAGGGGCTTCCCCCTGGCAGGCCTGTGTGGCACTCAAATTTGAAGTGACCAAATCTTGTGTAGAATTTTGTGGTACCCTGGAACAGAAACATTCATACAATTTTACATATAAAAACAAATTGTTTAAGAAAGCTTATAAGTACTTGTACATAGATCAAAACATTTTAGGGTCAAAGATACAAGTGATATAATAAAGGAGACAAGTTTTATGGTATTTGACCATTTCTTATGTATAATTAATTAATGGATTTCTTTAACATATATCCAGAGGAATATGAGGGGTGATCAATAACTAATGATAATCAATATGAAACAGAACTATTAGATTAAAAAAATATATATTTTTTTTCAACATAGTCTCCTAGCAAGTTAATACATTTAGTGTATCTTTTTTCTAAGCCCATGATTCTGTTAGATAAAAATTCTTTGTCTTGACCCCCCCAAAATGCCTCAACAGCGCCATCTCTTCACTATTGTCCTGAAATTTATAGCCCCGGAGGTGTTCATTGAGCTGAGGAAGGAGGTAGAGGTCACTGGGAGCTAGATCTGGCGAATAGAGAGGATGTTCGAGCAGTTCGAACCCCGTTTCTTCAATGGCAGCCATCGCAACTGCAGCTTTGTGAGCCATGGCATTGTCTTGGTGAAACAGCACTCCAGCGCGCAGTTTGCTGCGTATTTTTGACTTAATAGCCTCTCGCAATCTTCTTATTTGGTCTGTGTAGTAAGAGCCTGTTATAGTGTAATTCCTTCTGCATCCCACATAACAGACGCCATAACCTTTCCCGCTGAATTTCACACTTTGAATTTCTTCGGCGTTGGTGAAGAAGCTCGTTTCTAAGTCATTGATTGTTGTTTGGTTTTGGGATCAAAGTGGTGGATCCAGTTCTCGTCCATGGTCAAAAAACGCGACAAAAAAATTTCCTTATCGGCCTGAAACTTTTGAAGATTCACCCTCGAAATGTCGACTCGTTTCTTTTTCTGCTCGTTGGTTAACATTCTCGGCACCTAATGCGTAGAGACCTTTTTCATATGAATTTTGTTGACAATGAATTTTTGAACACTGCCATAGGAGATCCCTGTGACCTCAGCTACATGCCTTACGGTCACCCTTTGATCGGCCAACACAATTTCTTCCACTTTTTTACATTTTTTCCAGTAAGGGATGTGGAAGGGTGTCCCTCGTAATGTTCATCTTCAGTGGAGGTTCTGCCCAGTGTGCAACTGTGGAATATGGAGGAGCAGACTTCCCCAATGTTTTTCTAAGTTGCTGTGTTATGTCTTTGGTAGACATTCTTTTTTGGCAGAGGTACTTGATGACAGCTCTTATTTCATTTTTCTCCATTTTGATGTATTCTCTTCGACAGTATGTACTCAAGTGATTGTATCTCCTAGTAATGGTGTTCTATTTATACAACTTTTTGAAGCTGAAGTAGTGGATATATAAGTAAGCAGAAAAAAAAATAATTTGGGTTTTTGTATGTTCTAGAAATACTTGATTATCATTACTTATTGATCCCCCCTCATATATCAAATTCGAGTATTGCTTGTTAAAAAAATGAAATTTAAAATACAATATTAAGTTTCTAAATATATATAACACAATTATATATATACATTATAGAACACAGAACTTACATGATTAGCAATAGCCAGTAGTCTTACTCCTTTAGGACATGGTACAACATACCAGTTCTGACTAAAATCTCCTGGCTTTTCAATCATCCACTCTGATAACATCAAAACATTACTGTATGTAAGACATGTTTTATGAAAACCAGAAACATAAATATTTGGTTTGTATGATGCCTGTGAAAAAGAATGTTTTCTATTATTAAATTTACAATTTGGCTTTGTTAGAATGCTTACTCTGATAATGCTCAAATAAAAAAGACATAAAAATAATACTGAAATAAGCTAAGTTACTGCAACATGAATTAAGTATATTTTCATTTTTATTATTTAGTATACTTACCTTCTTGTAGGGTTTGAACAATTTATTATCTTCATCAGAGTTTGCTAGTTCCAATATTCCTCGGAACTTATCTATTTTGTTGTTTCTATTACTGTAATACACGATATAATCTATTGAAATGGTAAAAAGCAAACTATATGTTTATCTACGTAACAAATTTACGTTATGAACTACATCATGTATAAATATTAAAATTATTGTTAGTAACACGTACCTTTTTTGGATTTCTAATAGTTCTTTTCGTCTTTCTTCCTGATTTCCTAGTTTTCCCCAGTTTTTATAAAGTCCTTCATAACTGCTGGCCTGGTTTTCTTCCGTTTCTGAAGCCTCAAGGTTTAATAACGCTTTTTCTAAAATATCTAAATCTTCTTCCATATTTTCAAAGTTCAAATTACAGCTACAATATAAACATAAACAGTAATTAATAATTCACATTAGCTTTGTAAATAGATTACAATAACCGGCATGTATCTTGCTCTGAGCCACCTTGACTGTTGACTGTTAACTTGCTTGTCAAATTGACATCTTGACATATAAAGTCAACTGTATACTATAAGACACAGAACACGTTAAACCAATGGGAATTGTTATAAGACATCTATCTGCCATCGATAAAATTAAAGTATATTTAAAACCCTTAAAAATATTGATCTTCCATATAAAAAAGCTAGTCACAAACAGGTGAGACGAGACTGTTATCAGAGCCAAAAAGAAAATAACTTTTACAACAAATATAAATTGTTTACTTAAAGCTATTTTATAAATAGACCGTTTAAAAGTATCTCGTCAGGGTATTTAAATTACTATTGATAAGTAACAATTTTAAAAAAAGTTTTTTTAACATTTACCGTTACTTTATTTTCAAATCTTTTTTGTTTTAAGCGAATTAATTACCTTAAACGTAACGTAACACAATTTACCCTTTTATTTTTGTTTATTTAGTGTGTAAACAAAATCATGTTATACATAAATCATATGACTATAAACGCCACTGGTTGTGGGTTCGATTCCTACCCGAAGAGCGAAAAAAAATAATATTTCAAAGTGTGGCGTTAAGGACCGCCACAACACGTAATGCCTCCAAAATTCGGCAGAAAATGGGGAGCGAAGTGTATGACGTGAGGCTAAAAATAAAAAAAGAAAATAATTATAATTATAAAAACTATAATTTAAATTATATTATACGTATTTACATTGTATAACCCAAAAACAAAAAGAAGTTACTTACAAAACTTAGTCCTTAAATCTATATGAGTCTATATAATAGAATCGGTATATATTTTAAAAAATTATTTTGCGAAAATACAGGTGCAACGCTTAAACCATAACAAGGTGAAGCATTATATTCCTTAGATATATACCTACCTATATGTAACTTTGTTTAAATTAATCGATTACATCAATATGTATACATTATTAAAATTATGCGTTAAATAAGCAATTTGGATTGTTTATAGAAAAAGTTTAACTAATATTTTACAAGAATAAAACTTACTGTTTCGATACACAGCTAATTTCAGGGTAACGTAGTAATGTTTCTATTTTTATTTATAGTCCACTGAGGCTATATTGTAAAGCGCATGCGATCAGACATGCGCGCGAATGCAAGTGGTTGCAACTTAACATCTGGGATATTCGATTGTAAACCAATCACTCGATGTTGCTATGATGTTAATGTTTACACTATTTTAGATTTTATGAACATATAAATAAGTTTTACTATTGTATATACACGGTGTACAGTCATGAATAAGCAATGGACTACTGTAACATTATTCGTTTCAGTGATACTATGCATGAGTTTAAGCTAAGCCGCTATGTATATATGTTGCCCCTGCAATTCGTGTACAGCAACATCTTAGCAATATGTTACAAAGTTGTTTTGAAAATAAATGTAAAACATAACAAAAATGTTATTCCACGATTGAATTGCAATATTAAAATGAAGTAATAATACTTTGTGAACGTAATAAGCACTATTTTTTTTGTTTCTATATTATATTTGCTGTCACAACTTTATTATTATATTACCTATCTATATGTATTTAAATGTTGGTTAATCTATATCTAAGCATATAGCCGATAATATATTTCAATATTAATACGATACGAAATAATAGGATTTGAAAAATTTGTGAACTACCACCCGCTGAGATTTTCATGCGGGATAGTCTTTAGTTTTAACTACTTACATATAGCTTATTATACAATATATGATGTTTCGTATTTCGTTGATGTCTTTACGATTGTTTTACATATAAATTCATATTCTTCCATAAATAAATAAAGTATGAAACGCTTTACGATACTATTACGAATGATTATTGCATCAGTTATTTTATATTTTTACTATTAATAAAAAGAGTTTTAATTATATTTTTTTATTATACGAGTTATGAATATAACTAATCGCTTCATCTCCATCCAAAGCAATTCATTCTTGTAATATAGTTTAATATAATGTACTTTATAAATATTCATTTAGATCATAACGGTTAAAAAGATAATGTTTCAAACCGTCTAAGCAACAAAGCGAATAAAACCGGCCGTAATAGTGACATGACATCCTGCTTTGAAATATTTTCTTAAAACATATTTTATGAATAATACGTCTCATATATAGGTTTTTCAAAACGATTTTGTAGAAATATCATTTAAAGTATTAAATATATTTAATACTTCAAATTATATTTTTACAAAATCAAAATTTCATTTTTATCTACTCAGAACTATGTACTCTTCTTCTTCCTTTTATGGGTATAAATAAAATATTTTAAAAGTTATAAAATCAAGGAATAGGCCTTAAAATAAAAGAAACACATTGTACTAGTTGTAACTCAACGCAATAACTATTCAGGAAAATAATTTTATTGAACCAGGGTAACATAGAAAATTAATAATTAGGTAAATATAATAATTATATAAAATAACTAGTAACCCGCTCGCGGCTTCGCCACGTAAACTACATACATGTTTCGTTATATTGCTATTTCTCAGGAGACAATTTTTGATAAGTAAAGTAGTAGTTTGTTTTACCTTATTTAATCAACTATATTTATCCCAAAATTCATTACAATCGGTCAGGCGGAGTAGATTTTTCATTTATACTTTCATTCATAGGTGATGACTGAACCCTTTAGGGGTTGATTTTTGAAAAAATAAGTAGCCTATATTTGACCCAGTAATTCTTACTACTTTCATTCTAAATTTAGGTAGATTAGCCGCGAAAGCGTAACAGACATACAGACTTTCGCATTTATAATATAAGTATGGATAGGAGAGGTTTTCATAACCCTATTATGTGCTAATTCATATAATAGGGTTCAATAATTTGAACATGATATTTTATGAACACCCAATTAGCAAGCTTCTGCTCGCGGCTTCGCTCGCGTGATGAGTCGATGAAAATTAGCGTATGTTCTTCTTCTTCTAAAGCTTTTTAGATAATCCCTGCACAAATTACACCACCAATGACTTGCTTGGCGGATTAGTAGTGAAGAAAGTTGAAACATACTTTACACAGATTAGCAAACGGCGGGGCAGATAGAGGTTTATCGGAGATTTTGTTTTTTTTAATTTAATTAGCATATCAAAACACTGGTATTTATATTTAAAATCAACTCTTTTCTCATCGTGGGGAACGGGCTAAGAATACAATTCGCCTTCGCTGCTCAATAGCGTCTGGCTTGCGACCACTACCATGTCAAAGGACGGACTGCCAAACATCTGATGTTGTATTCCGGCTTGATGACGTCTAAGCCAGCTCACCCTATTCCCATCACTCCCTTCCTTTCTTCACCCCCAGGCCGGCGACGCCTCTACAACCACGCTGATGTTGTAGATGTGTATGGGCGAACGTAACCATCAAGTAGTCCTTCTGCTCGTTTGCCCCCTTTTTGCAATAAAAAAAGAACTATAAAATGTGAAAAAGAAACAAATACTACAACATATCCCGTCCTTTCTCATAATAATCATCTTTAGGGGAAATATCTTATGACTGCCGTGTTTTATATTTGTTTCATACGTTGCATTACTTTAGAAGTTACTTGAATTGTCACCATTAAATTATTTTTTGAACGATATTGACACATGCATGGTTAACAGCACTCTAGTCAGCAAGGTAGCAGATTATAACAATTTGAAGTTAATAGCACTCCGAAATTTCTTAACATCTACAGATAGCGACTCTCCTCTTTTCTTGTGCTAGGGATGCATTATTTTTCTTACACACTAAAGTAAGCCCACAGTATAATAACACGGCGGCTATTTTTTATTACTTAATGGAGGGAAACAAGCTGAAGGACCACCTGAGGGTAAGTGGTTACTGTGTCCATGGATATCCATAACATTAGAGAAGTTGTAGACGGTTGCCGGCCTCGGAGGGTGAATGAGGGACGGAGGGAAGAAGGATGGGGATGGTGGAAACAGGAAGAGCGGGCTTATATGTCATGCAACCAGAACACATCAAACTTATTATACGTATTATACGTTCTTATTAGGCGTTATTTAACCCGATTATATACTATTTGCCATCTACTACTGATGTTTTTGTAACTAAATAATAACAATGAAATCTATCAAAACATCACTAAACAAGAAAAGAATGCGTTTAAAATAAAATCTACATAACATCTTCTTATTCTATCTAATATATATAAATTAATGTAACAAAACAAAAGTGTAAAAAAGTGTATATGAACATTAAATATAGTTACAAAAAAAAAAATTAAGTTAAATATTAAGTTGATCAGATCTAATGAATTCTATGATTTGAATATTTTTTCAACAATATTTTCATTTATTGTCATATATTTTTTCTTCAGCTTTACGCTGTATCCCACACAGGGTAGGCAGAGGGAACCTAGTGTTAAAACACTTCCGCACGCAGTACCGCCGATTTTGGGGGTACTGCGTGTTAGGTTGTGGAACTTAACGCCGCGCTTTGCCTCAACACCAGAGCCAAGAAAATGAAAATATTAAATATTTCTACTCCTCGAGTGGGAATCGAACCCACAATCAGTCGCTTTACAGTCACCCTTAATATAATAATTAAAAAACGATTGTCATATTATAATTAAAAATTTGATAAATCTGTTGAATAACTCCGTGAAGTGAATGTATAAATAATAAATAAATTAGGAAAAACATTCAGTATAGGGGCAGTTTAAGCTAACAAATAAAAATTATATTTTGCAACCATAGTGACGCAACGACACATAGTCTTCATGTTTTTCTATCATATAAATTCAATGTCAACAGGCCGTAAATGAAAGCAGTACATTATAAAGTCATAAAGTTTACACAAACGTAGTGACATACATTAACTAATTATAATTATATTACGTAAAATAAATTGACAAATTTAAGGGAGTATTTTTTTAGAAAAACCTTGCGCAGCGACTACGTTCATAAGATGTGCAGTGCACTGGGGCTCTGGAGCTTAGGAGGGGGCCAAGAGCCAAAATATTTGAGTAGTACTTGCCGAAAATGAGAGCCAACATAATTGACTGGTAGTGGAGTTGCAAAAAAAAAGAGGAGAGCCTTACCTATAATCCTCCTCCTTCTTCGATATTTCTTTTTTTTCAATTAAAAGCGTTTGCCCACTACTGGTTCTAGACATTTAGCTAGGTTTCGTTTCTTTCTTTCAGAAAATATCTTTTCCTCCGTATTTTTATTAAATAAAAAAGCGTCAATCATATTTTATATGATTAGTATACGCCTGTCAATTTCGCATTGAGCGATGACGTTGTAATAGCTCAGCTATTTTAGCTCAGCTTTCAGCGATGTACAATCCAGAAATCCACGGTTCGATTCTGATGTCAAGCCAAGTATTTTTTGCTTTAATTTATTATATTGTTTTATTTTATTTCTTTTATTTGCTATATTACATTTTTTATTATATTTTTTATATATTATATCATATTTTTTGTATAATATTAAATAATCAAAATCACGATTTACCAAAGAGAAATGCCGAGCGGGGCTCGGTCAATAGATATTTAACTTTAACAAACAAAATTTAAATACTTTTAACTTTTTCATTTATACTGTATAGTATAATGGAAATTATTAACGGATTTAATAATTTAACACTGAATGTTAAACGGATATCTGTGTTGAATAGTCAAAACTTAAATCGGTTGAGTTGTTTCTGAAATTAGCTTGCATGTAAAAGCACATACAAATAGCACAATAATGAAAAGCCCTTACTGCTTCTGCTACACTGATAAATATTCCCAGTAATATTATTTCTCATCGATCTTCCATGTACAGACATCATTTACTTTTTTATGAGATGTATAGATTTAATTCTCAGAATATTTTCTTAAACGATAATCTTAAGGATATTATGATGTATTCTGTTTTGTGTTCGTTATTTGAAATAAGATTAATAGACCAAATAGAATTTGAATTTATAGTAAATCATTATCATTCTGGTCTTTTATCGTATACGTCTAGTAAAGTAGAAGAAAACCTCATTTATCCTGTATCCTTCTAACCTTCATCATTGGCTAAATCTTGGTGGAAACCTGACGAACATGTAAAATGTTTTCATAAAGTAAACGATATCTCTGACAAATTTATAATGAAAGTTTTTCTCAGGAATTTAGTATCCAATATTGACACCGACTCGACTATTTGACTTGACTTGGAAACACAGTATTGGAAATGTCGGCTTTTAAAATTATTTTTCAAGTAAAAAAAGTACGCCTTAGTCTGTTTAAAGAGCTTTATTTAATAAAAACATTATATTTTTAAATCATTTTTTTATTATATTTCCTTAACATGAACGTTTAATATTATTTGACTAAAACTATTTAAATTGACATCGTATTAATCAAAAGTTGTTGCTTAGGTTAGATGGATAGTGCCAGGGCGCGTGATCTGTATTTACGCATCTTGCGGCATGGAGAAATAAAACGTGTGGTGAAAATATTTAATTTATAGCCTAGTTATTTAATAATAAACAAAGTTGTTTGTTAATGGTGAAAATTAACATGATTTTTGCGTTAACAAAGAAGAAATATTTATTACCGGTGACTCTGTATCAAATAAGGTTTTTTTATAATTATAAGAAACAAGCAATATACGCTTATAACAATATACTCTTCTTTACTGAGAAATGTAATTTTGTAATTTTATGATTTCTTAAGTAAACAAATTTCTTAAGTAATCAAGGAAAACCAATAAATTGAATAATAGAATTTATAGTTCATTCATTAAGAGCAGCTTGTTTTTTACATATACTAGGAGAAGTAGGAGTTACGACTTAAGAATGTATAATATACATTTAAGTATCTATTTTTTATATGTATGTATACTATAAAAATATTAGAATATGATTATGTTTCATAATGAAGTAATCATGTCTGATCACAAGAATTACGTTATTATTTGACCTACAACAATTATGATGTCAATTTCAAATTTTGAATTTCCCGCAATTTTTGTACTTTATAACTATTTAAATGGTAACTGACTCTATATTTAAATATTAATTTTAGGTAATTGATAATAAATTGTGATTGTTTTTCCTCGAAACTCATGATATTTATACAAGGAAGATAATGGAAACTACTTTTAGATTCACCATAATATCTCTTGTTCAGTTCTTTCAATATTGCCATATAAGTTAGATGTTCCCATCAAAGCAGTATAAATAATTAGTAATATATCAAAGTAATAATTTGCTCTAAAATAATATGTGGCGTGTATTGACGAATTAATAACATTAGACTTATCCTAATTAATTATATTTTTTTTGTTTTTATGTAATTTATTTTTATATTGCCCTTTATGAACATGCAGTGAGAATAGCTCACTTAGAATTACAATCCAACATTTATTTCAAGTTAACACTTCAATAAATCAACTTTCAATTCAATAAGTAAGCCTAAGAGGAAAAAATAAACATGTCGAAGATACGTAGGTATTACATATAGGATGTATCTTAAAAATTTAGGGAGCCGGGTATTTATAAAATGGCAATATTATAGTTAGTTCCGATCTTTGCCGATCGTTTTTCTATTGGAGGCCGAGAATATCCGAATGTATGATTAGGTCACGTGGTACTTTTGGAGTCTTCGTGGCGTAGCTTGTTCAGCTGCTCGTCGAAGCGGCTGTCGGACGGTCGCCTCTCAGCGAGTCTGCGTACAATGTAGCAGCCATTTTTGTTCTTGTTCATAATAGCGTGCGCATATTTTAATGTATTTAGAAGGATATTTAGGAAATTTTTCACGATGACTATCATAGTCTTTTTAATAGATACATCTGCTTCTATGAACCAAAGAGCTTATTTGGGCGGACGCCCAACGTTGCTCGATGTAGCCAAGGGCGCTGTGGAAACGTTCGTAAAGGTACGTGCAGTGTCATCGACTCCTCAAACCGCCTCGTTTTGTGATCGATTTGTTTATCGAGTGTATAGTGTGTGGAACTTATTCATATTATGTCCTAGGTTCGTCAACGATCTCCTGAAAGCAGAGGCGATAGGTATATGCTTCTAACTTTCGAAGAGCCACCCGCGAACATCAAGGTTAGTATATCAGAGTGAACACGTTTTTTGGAGATATTCTTGTAATTTATTCGTGAATAATGATAGCGAAGGCTGTCCTGTTGTGTCTTTATAAAATGCACTGTGATCTGGAAACTAGAACATGATCATACGTTGAAAATACGAATTTTACTGAAATATAAAACACGACGTAAACAGGACGAACCGCTGCCGTTGCTGCCTTCGCGATATCGCTCGCGACTGCGCTTTCGTCGAGCGCTCATTGGTCGAGAAAACGTATATAACGAAATGGCGAATTGGGGGGAAATATGAAAGGATGAGTGTAGAGGAATTTGTTATGCGATTGCGGTTTCGTTTTGTTTGATAACGATTAATGATATCGCGGCATGCTTATTTCCTAAATAAAATGTATATGAATAACAATTTTTGTTATTAAATTTACAGGCTGGTTGGAAGGAGAATTTAGCAACTTTTATTAATGAACTTAAGAACCTGCAGTGCCTTGGATTGACAACAATGGGTGCTGCTTTAAAACATGCATTTGACGTGCTCAACATTAATCGAATGCAAACTGGTATAGATACTTATGGTCAAGGAAGATGTCCTTTTTACCTGGAACCATCTGTCATTGTGGTCATTACAGATGGAGGAAAACTGACAAGCAATGCTGGAATTCAGGAAGAAGTAAGTATACATATTAGAATATTTACAGTTTTATAATAATAATAATTTATTGTAATTTGTCCAATATTTTTTAAAAGGCCTAGGTCTATGGATTTTAAATCTTATAAGAATTTTGTATAATATACATTATTAATATTATTATACATGTATTCTCTATTTACAAAATATCAACACAGCTACATTAGTAATTAAGATAACATTCATTGATTTAATATTTTTTTAGTATTCACTTAATCACTTAAGTCCTTTGTGTGATTCATATTAAATGTTTAATTTAGTAAATTCAGAAACAAATTTTGGTTACACATCATGTTTCATAAAGTGTACTTTTGTGTTAGTTTAGTTATGATGCAACCATTTACTACTGCTCATATCTTATCTATTTAGTTTTGTTTGGTTACAAGTTAACTTAAAATTTTGGATGCTTTTTTATTCCTCTAGTAATAATATTTACTTTGTATAGGTTTGTCTTACAAGACATTCTTCCAGGGTTAAAATTTTGAAATGATTTTTTGTTTTATATGTATTAAACCTTAAATGAAGTATTATTTTTTTACACTTTTAACCTCGGCTCCCATTTTTATTTTACACCTCTTCCCATATTGTTACCGATCAAGCTCATACTTTTTTTTTACTTGTTTTACAAATATCATATTTAAAGTAAATCAATCAGAGAGAAATTCATAAAGTGTTCTTTGGTCAATTTTTAACTTTTGGTTAATTGATTTTCTTCATGGATTATTAAATAGAAAAAAGACCTACCAAGTTCCATGTGCTAGTTCTTCTCAAATCTGAGGGATTGCCTTTAGTAAACTGGTGGTAAAATTATTTTACATTTACAAAATGTACAAGCTGGTAACAGCCTTAGTTCATTTGTATCTCATTTAAGAGTTATTATTTAGTTTTATAAATTATATTAATTGACTAACACCATAAGTGTTTTACAAGGTCAACCCTGAGTTGTATATGGCGATATTCCAGAAACATTGACTTAGTTCTGTTGAAACATACAAATGATTTTTTTTTGAAAATTGTTCACAATCTATATTAATATATACTAAGTATAATAATGAACTGTTTCTAATTGAATAAATGTCATCCACAGTTTAATCTGCCGATGAACTGCCCTATACCTGGATCTGAACTGACAAGAGAACCATTTAGATGGGATCAGAGGTTATTCTCATTAGTGTTAAGGCTGGCTGGTACTCCTGCGGTAGAAAGGGATACAGGACTTGTACCATCTGACTCATCGCCTATAGATGCAATGTGTGAAGTTACTGGAGGTTAGTGAATATTTTATATAAGCTTTGTTTTTTTTCTTGGAGTTTTAATTTTTATATTTTATAATTTTGTATCTAATACATTTAAATACTATATAATACATTTAAATTATGTTTATTTTATTGCCTTACATACATCTACCTAAAAAAGATTTTTCAGATAATCATTTATTTTTTATGTATATAACATTATTTCATAAAATTTATCTGAATATAAACCCATATATGGTTGATGGTTTGAATCCTCCAGTTGGTTATAATTAAAATATTTTCAAGTCACCATTCTGGAACCTAAATAAAACGCGGCGTTCAGTTCCGCCACTCAATACGCTATGTCTCGATTAAGGGTGGAAAGTGGGAACAAGGTGTTTGACACTAGGTTCTTCCTGATTAAAGTAAATATCTGTAAAAAAAGTAGAATAGTCATTTTAGACATAAAAATATATATGCTATAAAACAGTTCTTGTCTAGATAATTCAGTATAAATTGTTATCGACTTTTCTTGCAAATGAAGCAATCTGTTACATTACTGATTTTAAATGTAGTTTTTACTCTGTACAGATTTGTATTTATTTATTATGCTAAATAGTTAGTAAACAGGGGTGACATTATAGGCCCTTTACAAACCAGTTTATCGAGTTTTTTCGAGTAGAATTCTCATTGAAAATTCTTGCAACATAATATTAATTTACAACTTAACCTTTACGGGATGTCTAAAATTATATTTGTGATATTTTATTTTGTTAAATTTTCATATATAACCCGAAAATAGTAAATCAGACGGAAAATTTTATATTAAAAATAACTGAGCTTGAGTATCCACTTCCGCGCTTTTTCTTATCAGATCGAATATGACAAAAATATAGGATAGACACCAAGCTCTTCTTATATACGTTCGAATTAAATACCTATTTAGCTCGAATTTAATACCTATTTAGTTTAAAATATTTAGTTTCTTAATGTTTTTTGAAATTACTGCTATTTTGGACGGCAGGCAGTCAAGTAATCAAGCTATTTTATTTTGGACGGCAGGCAGTCAAGTGGGACAAAGTCTAAACACGATATTTGCGGGTTCAATACCACTCGGGGAAATTATTATATATTATTTTCATTTTTTTCGATACCTAAGGTGTCGAGTTACGCCACTCGACACCCAATATCTCGATTTCGGGGGGAACAAGAGGACGGAGTGTCAAACTTCTTAAGTTTTCTCTGACTACCCTACTATACGGAAGAGAGTGTGAAGTTGCTAAATGAAAAAAAGCAAAGAAAAAAATTCACAATAATGTCTCATAATTTTTTAACAATATCGCAATGTGCCAACAAATTGCGAATAGTGAAAATTAATAAAAAATAATATACATTCCAGGTCGTTCCTACTGCATAACGTCGCATCGTATGCTAATGCAGTGCATCGACAGTCTAGTACAGAAGGTGCAAAGCGGTGTTGTTATAAACTTTGAGAAGATTGGACCTGACCCACCTCCTATAGATGGAGGAAATAACAGAGAGGGCGAGGAGGATGTCAATCCGGAAGGAGATAAAGAAATGGATGTGGATGGAGATCGAAATGGAGTGAGTATATTTATTATTTTTATTGATTTTATCTGTTACTTTATATTTACATACTTTTCTTTGTATGTTGGTCATCTCGGTGCTGTGTGACAGCCTCTGACTGTAAACGCAATTGGTTGTACGTTCCACTCCCACTCAAAGAAATTTATATTTAAATTATTTTCATTCCTCCCTGGTACGTAAGACAAAGCACTATGTGCTATGTCTCGAATTCGGACTGTAAGCTGCGAATGGAATGTCTTGACATTTAGCTTCTCTCTGCCTACTCTTCTTTGCGCAACTATTTTTAGTGTTTGAACTAGAACATCCATTGCATAAGTGCAGAATGCACTCCATTATTAATTGTCAAATCTATCTCAGCCATAATATAATAATTATTAATATTTCTTGATTCAGTTATAATTAATGAAATTACTTGTAAGCAAGTGTATATTTTATAAGCAACGAGTTGCCTGCCTTTTTTTACGTAAACTTTATGACCCTTCCCATATTATTCTGGATTGTCTTAAATAATTGGATTTCTGCCTGCAAAATGTTCCATCTCGTTTATTTCTATTCCCATTGGAATTTCGAAATCATCGCTTTAAGTATTTTTTTTTCACAAAACAAGTGTCAATCCGTCAGGTTTTTAGGTTTTAGTAGTTTATTAAGACTATCCAATATTGATCATTGCTCACAACTGCACAAAATAATCAAAATATCAATATAATATAGATATATGTTTAAATTTTAAATTTCTTCATCCTATTATATGGTACAGTGAGATAAAGAGTTACTATTGTTCGCTCTTTAACTTAATTAAAAATATAATAAAAAATGAAAAAATATATATAAATCCAAATTCAATATCTATTGGAATATAGAGGATCTAGCGTCAATATACTCTCTTCACTTGTGAAACATTGCTTGATAAGTAGTTGAACTTAACGCCGCGTTTTGTCTTGGGTAGCAGAACATAGAAATGAAAATAATATATCGACAATATTCACCAATCAATAAAACTCATCACCATCCATCACGTTTACCACCTCTATACTACGAAGCATTCAAACTAATTATTCCCTTAACATTTTCAGCGTTGGAATGGCGGTTCTTATCAAACGGGAGTTCCCAACCAAGCGAGTGCGCCTCAAGCGTGGCACTCCTGCCGACGTCTCATCTACGTACCCCGTACTGTATCACAGAAAGGCTTTGCTGTTGGCTTTTGGCCAATACCAGAATCTTTTAGACCTGATCCTAATGCTCCGTCTTTGGTGAGTATTTGTTAAATGAAAATGTGACAATTGAAACATATTAAAAAAAAACATTTTTTATTATTTTATAATAGCAAATTAAAAATATTCGTATAAGCACACTTTATTATTAACAACAATAAATATTCATATAATAAAAAAGCAGCGAAATGTACAATAAATGTTCTACTTATAGAATAAGGTCGAAATTTTTATTATATTAACATTCCGTAGGGAACGGACTTTCGACGGTAAATCCTTTCAACCAACGACTTAAACTGGCTTCTTACTTTTATGGAACAAATAAAAAATAAACATCAATACAACAAACAAAATTAGCCTAAAGTGTAGTTCTATAGAATTTACAGTTCAAAATTACGTTAAATGCTACTTTATTTAAGAAATTGAAAAATAGTTTATAAATTGTCAGTCATATAATATACAATATTTACACAACTTACTAAAATATATTATTTTATGGATTAAATCCTTTAATCAAGAAAATTCACATATAAGACACTTCTAAGAAAAAACATTTGACAAGTGGCATTTATACCGTATGTCATGCTTTGAATAATTATTTATGGTGAAAGCGTAGATCCTCTTCCAAGCTCGGAATGTGTATCGCACGGAAAGGGTGACATATACACCGGTTAGGCATTAATATGATAGCTGAAATATAATTTTGTTTGTGTCAATATCTACTGTGCGGTAAAAAATGTTACTGTCATACTGTATAAAACAGTAAAACAGTATAAAATTACTGTTTTACTATACTCTTTCGCTTTATTTGTTATTATATCATTTATATATTAATTAACCTGACTGAAATGTCAATTTACACAGGCGAAGTCGCGAACGGGTCGCTAGTATTATAATATTTTCAATATCTTAATAGTTTAATTTCTATAAATTTAATATCAGTTGTATATTACATGATAACTCTTTGTTCTCATTTAAGTTGGAATATAAATTTGAATATATTTGTATGCAATTAACTACAGCAAAGTATATATAAAAAAACAATCAACTGTGTTAAAGATATCCAAATGATGGTCATGCATATTTATTCCATAAGATGAAACATAAATTAGCATACATTGACTTGTAATGTAAATAGTTTTTGTGTCATCCGCTAGAACAAAAAACATGGCAAGCAATAGCTATTGGCTATTGTCAATTTTAAACAAAGAATGGTCTAAGCTGATAGTCAGTTTTCCTTTGCTCATATTTTTATATTTTTAGTTGTAAAAATTTAGTATGGAAATATTTTAAAGTTATAATAGATTCCTTCTTGGCACAGTGGAACATTGTCCAACTGCAAACGTGATGGGATATGGGTTCAGTTCCCACTCGGATATTCTCATGTATACATTTTTTAGAAAACATATAAAAATGTGAATGCAACGAATTTAAAAAAAAAACATTTTTTTTATAAATTTTTATACATTTTCTAAGTGTAACACTTTAAAATGTAAAAATGATTATTTGTAAATTATTTTCATTTGTCCACCCTCATACCAAACTGCAAACAAACCAGACCAAACGCAGCGTTAAGTTCCGCTCATGTTCAATAGTGTCTTGAAAATAGACTCTTTCTGACACGCGAAAAAAAAAAAATAATCTTTACTTTTATAATTCCAGCCTCCTCGATCTGCTCATCCTGTAGTGAAATTCACTTGTTCATCTCAAGAGCCAATGGTAATCGACAACCTGCCGTTTGATAAATACGAACTCGAGCCCAGTCCACTTACACAGTTTATATTGGCGAGGAAACAACCAACTATATGTTGGCAGGTATGTATTATATAGTGAGAATAATAGTAATATGGTAAAAGAAGACTAGAAAAAACGTCATGTAAATATAATAAAAGTAAGAATTAATTTGAGCTTATTTGAATTAAATTTATTTGAAACCTATTTGAATTAAAATCATTTGAAACTTATTTGAATTAAATTCATTTGAAACTTATAATTGGTGTAAAATGTATCTAAGCACAATACTCATACATACACTGAGCATATACTAACATTGCTAATCTTTACCATGTATGTTGTGTACCATAGTAGCAACATTATGTTATTAAACTGTTTCAATTAATTAATAATAATGTTATTATAAACATTTTTTGATGTTATTTTGTCTATAGTCAAACCTAAAATATAATGATATTTTCCTTTCTTCTTTAGGTCTTTGTAGCTAATAGTGGCTGTAAGAACTCCGAAGTCAGTCACCCCTTTGGTTACCTAAAAGCATCTACAAACCTCACATGTGTGAATTTGTTTGTGCTCCCATACAACTATCCGGTTCTATTGCCGTTATTGGACGATCTGTTCAAAGTACACCGCTGCAAACCTACGCCCGAGTGGAAACTGGCCTTCCAACAGTATTTGGATAGGATGCCTTCGTATTATGTGACGGTAAATATTTTTATTATTTAGTAAGTAAATTATCAGAAAAAACATTGACTTGGCAAGTTTACATTCTGAGCCTAAGAGAACCTAAGTGATAAGACACTCCGTTCTCCAGCTCGAAATGGAGGTAATGCGTGAAATTAAACATCTTGCTTTATCTTGTTAACCAGAGTTGAAAAATAATAAAAATAAATAAATACACATTCCACCAAGTGATAATCGAACTCGCAAAGGTGATTAACACACACACGTTGACAGTCAATCGTTGTCCCATTGCGCTATGATGGTGGTATTTCTTTAATCTTGATGGTGTTTTTTTTATAATCTTAATCGTTCTGTCTAGTCATGTATCACACGCATTTATTCATATTCATGACATCATTGTGACGCAACTTAAATAGTTATGAATTGGATTCCTATTAGAAAGAATGTTTGTATTATAAAGAACAAATTAGTTTTCTTTGATTGTTAAGATAACATTTGTTTTTTATTGTCACATTATTTTATAATAGCTGATAAGTAGCTGATGAGTGGTATAAGAGGTGTATACAGTCTATGTACACTGTTTTAAATAGCATCTCGTTTTTTACCGCATAGCAGTGTTCAAAACCTTCGTCCTCCATTTTCCAAAACTGAGACGTGTTGGGTGGCAAAAGTTAACGCCGCCTTTTGTTTTTGGTATCAGAGCGAAGAAATTAGACGGTATCATTCCCCGAGTGTAAATCGAACCAAAAAATGTTTTATAATTAATATTCATATACTTTAGTCATCTCTTTTAAATAATTATAAAACAAGGCAATCGTGGCGCGTTATGAAAGCATCTGACTGCAAGCAAAATTGATTGGGGGTTGGATTTTCACTCGGAGGAATGATTATAAACTGCTTTCATTTCTTCTGTTTGATATTTAAGACAAAACCAGCGTTGAGCTTCTCCACTCGACACATAACGTTTTAATTTTAGGCGGAAAGTAGAGAACGAAGTGTTTTGACACTAGGTGCTCCTGCTATACGAGAAAAAACGTGAAGGTGTAAAAAAAGTCTAAAAAAAGTCTCTTAGGAAATTGTTCACCTGTAAAGTAATCGCTTTGCAAAGTGTCTCATTATACGTAGGGCTCGGCGATTTAATTAAATAAAACTGTCATTAGTTTTCATATCAACATAGGTATTTTGTAAACAAAATGTTTTCATACTAAAACTTCATCTTGCCTTTCTTTGGCATTCTGCCAACATTAACAGTCTTCACTGTTTACAAGCGAAATTTGTATTTTCGTAATGATTATCAAATTGGATACGACGTATTCATTCAAAATGCGAAAATTCACATTTTGTAAAATATTTTAGAACACATTAAAATTTGAACGCAGCGGGATTCGAACCCGCGTCTCTTAAACCATTTACATTCGGCTAGAAATAAGAATAAATAGAGATATAATAACTTGGAAATAGGAATATCATATATTTTTTATATACATATTTAGAAATATAGAATTAACAATAAATATACAAATGATAATTTATGACATTTGAGTTTTTACCATGTACATTATTTAATGACATGCATGGTTGAAATTTTGCCTCAGTTTCAAATCCAGCTGTTAAGACTTATTGAATATAGTTATAACTAAATTGTAATTTTTACATAATACTGTAAAACCTTAAAGTTCAGTACATGCTTTTGGTTTTAACTGTTTCGTTTTTTACGTTATCAATTAGAAGTTGTTAAATACTTTTAAACATTTTTAAAAACAGAAATTTTTAAACATTGATCTTGGAGTGTTATCACAAAAATCACCAACTACTTTTTAAAATAATCTTATATCGAATATATCGTAATTCATTGAAAAAAATGTTGATTAGATCTATATATAAATAGCTTTAATCACTTTAGGTTAAAACATATCATTATTAGTATCTTATCGTATTCTTTAATTAATTACATATAAATATTTGAGGCCATTCTGGCGCAGTAGCAGTGTCTGACTAAACGACATTGCTTTTAGGTTCAATCCCCCATATCTGCTGCAACAATAATATGATAATATTTGTTCCTTACTCAATTTTGCGTAGAAAGTAGAAAATGGAGTATTTTTGACATTAGCTTTTTTCCACCTACTCTGTGGGAAAAAGCGTCAAATAGAAAAAAAAATATATAAACGACTATTATATAAGATATCCTAAGCGTTGTGTGAGATATAACATATTGTTAACATAAGTTATTTAATAATTTGTAAACATTTAAAATTAACTATTAAGTAAAGCTTTATTTTTATTCTTAATATTTTTTTCAGCCTCTTCGTCGAGCTCTAACAAAGATGGGAGCGTCTACACCACTGGTTCAAAGTTTGATTCCCGACACTCAAGATAACTCTCTCAGCTTCTCAGTACTGAATTATCTTAAAAGACTGAAAAACCAAGCCAAGATTGAATTTGAGAAACTGTGCGCTGATGTCATCAATAAAGCATCTAGTGGGAATAATCAGAAGGTAATTAGAAGAAAAATGGAAAAATAAATGTAATATATGTATTTGTTTTATGTATATATATGTTTTATATATAACAAGAAGCTATGATCTATGTTCACCAGTTGGTTATAGTTAAACCACCACGTTATATTAATATTAATAGTTAATATTAAAATTATTACTTTAAACAATTTATGGTTGGTTTATATTCAATACAAACATTCAAAGCACCTCCAGTGTAATTTTATATTATTGGTATCATTTAGATACTTTATATCAGGTAAAATTTCACAAGTTTCAAGTTCAAGTTAAAAATAACATTTAGAACGAAAAAAGACAGATACATAATGTTTATTATTCTTACTTATATATAATCAATATGCCTTTCAGATAGCGGAAAGTGTTCGTGTAATGCCACGGTCGCCTCTCAAGAAGGATCTCACGACGCATCCAAGTCTCCAAGACAAGTTCACAGCTTTGAGAGATCAGCTCAACGAGTTTGGTGGCTTCGTAGTGGGCTTGTCCCGAGGCAGGCACAAAACTCAAGCGCACACTTATAGAAACCCCTTTGATATACAGCGGCGAGATTTGTTAGATCAGGTTATTATTTGTTTGTATAGCTTTTAATTTAAAAAAATGTTGCTTTTTGAGGTGTAGCGGGGTAGTCAGTCACATGGAATCTTAGTGTCATAACACTTCATTTTCCACTTACTGTCAGAAATCGAGATTTTGCTTGATGGAACGTAACGACGCTATTTGTCCTGATTCTGGAAATAAATGAAAATAATTTTGATATAAAATCATTCTTCCGAGTGGGAATTGAAGCCAATCAATCGCGTTTAGTGACAAATATGGCGACATGTGTTCTAAAAATTTAACGAATTTGTATTTTAAATATTTTAATGTATACTCTGTAAATTAAATAATTTAATGTAATTAATATAATAAGATTGAAATCATATTATAGGAACCATAGGTTCAAATCCTGCTACTTCAACATTTAGTATATACTATACACTACATGTATGAGGTTAGTCTTGGCTCATGGCCACTAAGTGTGACTGTAAACGCGACTGGTTGTGAGTTCTATTCACACTCGAGGATTTGAATAGAATTCAGAAAAATGAGCTTTAAAAAAGATTCAGCTCATTCAGCTTTATAAAAAACAAAAAAAATTATATAAAAATATTTTATATTTAGTTATTATATAAAAATGTATTATTCTACATTGCTTCTTAACACAAATTGCAGGTAGTAAGAATGCGAGCTAACTTCCTCCAGCCATCACTCGCGCACACCCGCCTCGTGGACGAGGACAGCGTGCACTCGATGCCGGTGGCTCAGATGGGCAACTACCAGGAGTACCTCAAGCGCATGACGCCGCAATTGCGTGAGATCGAGTCACAACCAGTCAGACAGCACATGTTTGGGAATCCGTTTAAGATTGACAAGGTTTTTGTTGTTTTACGGTATTTATATTTTTATGTATAAATCATTGTGATCGAGAATAAACTGGGTAGTCAGGGAGGATATAGTGTCATATGATTACGTTCTCTACTTTTCACCCAAAATTGAGATATGGTGTTTTGTCTGAATTTGACGATGCAATGCGAAAAATAAAAATAAAATATGATTATTCTTCTGAGTGGAAATCGAACCCACAACCATCGCGTTTACAGTTAGATGTTGTCCAGCTGTGCCATGACGCCTCGGTAATTTGGTATATAACGTAATGTGTGAAATAGAAATTGTATAAACATTTTGTACATAGCACAACTTACTAAACATAATTATTTATGTTAACGCTGCAGCTATAAGCATATACATGTCAATGTGTGAAAATGGCGGTTTTTCAAATTACCGCTAAGTCATTGGTGTTTCTCTAAAGATTTTATTTCTTAGTAGAATTAATAGTTGTACTATAATTTTCCTCCATTTCTTCCTTTATTTTATATGAAATTGCCTGCTTTTTCCAGTAAATAACCATTTTATTACTTTAAAAATAAATATTTTGAGTACTATTTCACTACACAACATATATTTATAAAACCTTAAATTTCCAATTCACAGAGAATGATGGTAGACGAAGCGGACATAGACCCACTAGGCGCGGTTCGAGGTAGCGCGGGCGGAGGGGCGGGGGGAAAGCGGGGATCGGAAAGCCCCCGCGCGGCGCCCCCCAAGCGCAAAGCGGGACCCCTCCCTCCCCATATAGTAGCGCGTAGGCCTTCTACCCCCGCACCGGTGGTGATCCCGCCCCCGGTGGTACCGCCGCCAGCTGCCCCGCTCAGTCCGGTTAGCACGCGGAGGCCCACGTCGCCGTTGGCGCCTGTGCCGTCTGATCTGCCGTCTGGACGACCGCCTGAGGTAATGAACGTACTATGTAGACCATATTTTTTTATTTGAAAAGTAAAATTGTGAGTATAAATATTCTTTTTTTTAATTTAGTTTCTACTGTATCTCTCACACTGCAGGGTAGGTAGAGGGAACCTAGTATTAAGACACTTTGTTCCCCATTTTACCAAATTTTGGAGGCGTTGCGTGTAAAGTGACGGAAGTTAACGCCACGCTTTGTCTTGATACCTGAGCGTAGAAAATGGGAATATCAAATATTTACATTCCTAGAGTGGGAATTAAACCGACGACCAGTAGCGTTTACAGTCACACTTTGTGCCTTTGTGTCAATTGTTTAAATACATATTTATAATCCTACTGTTTTGTATCTATCAATGGTATCCATCTAAAGTACAATATTAAAAAAAGTATAGAATTTTTTAGTAATAGAAAAGTAAATATATTACACAATTGCCCCATATATTGATATCAATAGTTATGTATAACCGAAGGTTATGTTAAAAATACAGATTCTTAAAATGTATATTTGTAATTTCTAGGAACCTCCAAACGTGGAGCCGGAGGGCCCTGCCCCTCCTCTGTCCCCGCAGCCCGCCGCGCCTACTAACCTGCCGCCCGTTATCAAGCCTTTTCTCAACGGAGGTGTGTATTGCTGATCTTTCTGTGAATTGCCTATAAATAAATGTATCGTGCATATCGGTTTATATAATACTAAGCATATGTTTGTAGCAAAACAAACATATATCCCAAGATAGATAATATTGAAAATAACACTGAAATAATGAAATACGATATATTTAGATCAATAATGATTTAATACTAAAATTATAAATATTAAGAAAATAATGTAAAATTGAGAAGAACGAAATTTTGAAATGTTCGTAATAATTTTAATCAAAAATGTGTAGTTCTCGCTGCGAAGGATTAATCAGGCCGCTAATCTAAAATAAAATCTAGAATATAAATAAATCAAAACATTCCCATAACAATACAGATGCCTACACAACAATGGGTAGTAAAATGCCGCGGTCCCCCTCGCCGCCGGCGGAGGCGTGCATGCCGGTACCTCTGCCGCCGCCGCACGACTCTCAGGAACTGCAGATCAACGCCATCTTACAGGGTATAGCGGCTGAGAACAATTTTATTGCTAGGAACAGACGGAAGAAACCTAAGGTGCGTTGTTGTGTTTATATAAATGTAGATTAAATTGGTGTGTCTGTTTGTTTTAAAATATGTGCTATTGACTAATTGTATATGTAGTACATACAATTTTTGTCTGTATATCCGTCTTCTTTTCTTCTTTCTCTCTGGCTCTGGGATGCATGGAGTGATTTTATTGTGACTGTCATTTGATAGCTGATACAATGAGTGATTTATTTTAAACCGATGTATAACTTTTTTTGTGAAATTCTATGTGGATGAGATAGGGCTCTAGTTGAGCCCAATTCATCTAATTGTGTCCCAACTAGGGTTACAACTAATTATACAACTAATTATACAATTATACTAATGTTACAAGTGAGGGTTTATTTTAATTATAATGTTGATTGATTTTCAATCCCAATATACTAATATTTTAAAAATAATAATAAATGTCAAATGGAATTTAAACTATCAATCATTTTACAATAGTCTTACTAGAGTAAAAGTCAAAGTATATACTTAGTTTAATCCCAATATACTTATAGAATAGAGTCTATGGCGGCACAGCATCTGATTTTGATGTGATTATCGTGTGTTCGATTCCCACTCTGAGCATATTTAAATTATTTTCATTATTTTCACTTCGTTGTTCACAAGGGCGAAGAACCAGACTTGACAAAGTGCGGTGCTGTATTCCACTACCGCCTTGTCTTGATTCCGGCGGAAAATAGAGAACGGAGTATTGACATTAGGTTCTCTCTCTTACTGTAAACACGATAGGTCGTGGGTTCGATTCCCACTTTGGGGGTGTTGATATTTAAATAATTTTCGTATCTTTGCAATGATATCGAAGATAAAGCTCAGTGTTAAGTTCCACCTCTTAAAACGCAGTGTGGAGAAATAGCGAACGGAGTATCTTGACACTGGGTTCTCTCTGCGTCAAGCTAAAAATAACTTTTTAAAAATCCATAATATTTTTTTTTTAATAGGCCTGGACAGTTTTAAGTAATGTAAAAGTAACTTTGAATGTAATTTCAACACTGAATTCATAAAATGGTTTCTGTTAAATTTGTTTGAAACACGTGCTCTTTATAACAATGTAACAATGTTATTATTATGAGGGCGACGCTTTGTTTGCACCTTATAAAAACTTTTTCTTTGTATTATTACTAGCTAGAATTCGCTGAAAAAATAATACAGTTTGTTTTATTATTATTCTTTATCTGTTATATGAATGTTTCTATTACTTTCAAGTGAGTTAGTACATGTAAAAAACTTCCTATTCATTTAAGAAGTTTTAATTAAAAATATAACTGATCCCTTTCTGTTCATGGAAGATATACGAGATATACTCGTATGAGAAAAAATATCGTTGGGGATTTTGATCAATTTAATAGATCTTAAAACAAAGATTTATAAATTGCTTTTCTGTTTATCTGGGCGTTTGTGCAAGCTAATATAAGAAACTGCTTAACCGATATAAATGCAGTTTTGACTATAGTATTTATTGGTAATCTTTTCTTTAAATCGGTAATGTATATTTTAGTGGACAAAATTAATATGTAAAATAAGCAAAAATTACAAATTTTGAAAAAACCCACGACGGTGTAATTGTAATTAAAAAAGGATAAAATAACTAGAAATCCCCCGCCTAAAAGAATATATGTAACGAGATGATGGGGACGACTTCGTCGGGGGCTGTCATTACTTTAAGTTTGCACAAACCTTCTCATAGGTTTTCATATTGTTAAAACAGGTTTGGCAAAAAAATTAAAATATTAACATGAATTTACAGTTTTGATAACTGGTATTCCTTTTTAAAAACTTTAAAACGAAATCTATACTGTTAGCTACTATATTTAAAATAGGGATTGCAACTGGCAGCCCCCAACGAAGTTGTCCCCATCATCTCGTTACATATATTCTTTTAGGCGGGGGATTTACAGTTATTTTATCCTTTTTTAATTACAATTAAATCGTCGTGGGTTTTTTTCAAAATTTTTAATTTTGCTTTTTATTTTAAACTTTTTAAAGTGAATAGATACACATTATATATTATTACATAATATCGAAATACTTTATATTAATCTTCATGCAAATCCAAAAGAAATTATAAACCCAATGCTTTCTGGTTATCAAATGCTTATTGCAGCATTTAAACCTGAACCTATCGCAGAAAACCGCATCTAAATAGGTTTCACATAAAAAATACAAGCAAATGCTTACTGCAGCGCTCCATGGTGAGGTGTCACCATGACATATACACGAGAACACGCGTTAATTAAGCCTAATCCTATCTTTGATAACTGCATCCAAATGGGACTTGCAGTTTTAACTTTACATAATTAAATGTTTAATGCAGCGCCCCCTGGTGAGTTCTTAACGTAAAAAAAAACTAGAGACATACACCAAGTTAAGTTAAATCTAATTGTACAGAATATGTACAATCGTACTACTCGTTTTGGTTTTACACAAAAAAATAGAAGCAGCTACTTACTGCAGCGCCCCCTAGAGAGTTGACACATACATTAAAATATGCACTAAGTAAACATACATGACACATATATGAAAATATGCACTAAGTAAACTTGAATCTATCATTGAAAACGGCATTCAAATCGGACTCGTAGTTTTAGTTTTGCACAAACAAATGTACTTACTGCAGCGCCCCCTGATGAGTGGTCACCGTAACACACATATGAAAAGACGCAACAGTTAAGCTTAAACCTATTCTTAAAAGTTTCATTTAAATCGGACTAGCAGTTTTTGCTCTGCATAAGCAAATGTTTACTGCAGCGCCCTCTGGTGAATTTTTACCCTAACGAAAAAACAAAAATCTTAAAATATGCATCTAACAAAATTGAATCTATTTCTGAAAACTCTAGCCAATCGGATTAGTAATTTCGGTTTTAGACAAATAAATACAAGAAAAATTTTGGTTTTACACAAAAAAACTCAAACCAATGCTTACTTCAGCGCCCCCTGATGAGTGATCGCCATAACGCATATATGAAAAGTCGCACCAATTAAGCCTTAACCCATCCTTGAAAGTTTCATCTAAATTGGACTAGTAGTTTTTGCTCTGCATAAACAAATGTTTAGTGCAGCGCCCCCTGGTGAGTTTTCCCGGGAAAAAAAAAAGAAAAATCTTAAAATATGCACCAAGCAGAGTTAAATCTTTTTCTGAAAACTCTTTTCAATCGGATTAGTAGTATCGGTTTTAGACAAATAAATACAAAAAAAGTACAAATAAACGCTTACTGCAGCGCCCCCTGGTGGTTTGACACGATAAAACATAGCTAAGAACATCCACCAATTAAACCTGAATCTATCACTGAAAATCTATCGAAATCAGACTACTATTTTTTGAGATAATTGAAAACATTCGTTTTCACGTAAAATGCTTACTGCAGCGCCCCCTGGTGAGTTAAGTCAATAAGACATATCTAAAAACATAGGCCAATTGAACCTAAACCTATCATAGAAAACCGTATCAAAATCGAACTTATAGTTTTGGAAATAATTGACATAGTAATTTGCACAAACACACAAACAAACAAACAAACAAACAAACAAACAAACAACCTCTCACCCTAAACACATATACAGTCGCCGTTCCGTCGCGGGTAAAAATAATTATTTTATTAAATTTGCTGAAACTTCAATGTACTACAATTCAAGTATGTTAATATATAATGTATTTTTTTACAGAACGAAAGGCAGGATTCAATATTACTGCCACCTCAGCCGACTCGTAAAGAATTGGCTGAAATAAAGAAGCATAATCTCGAAGTACGTTCGGAAGTCTATCGGGCGGTGCGAAGGCCGGGTAGAGGTTGGTATTGGATTTTTTAGTTTATACATTTACTTTTATAACATTTTCGCTTATAACATACTGGTGGAAGCCAACGTAGAACAGTACAATAATGTCTTACTGTAAACGCGATTGGTTGTGGGTTTGATTCCCACTCGTAGTAATGATTATATTTGATTTTCATTTACTCGCACTGGTATCAAAAATAAATCGTTGCGTTGAGTTGAGAGAAGTGGAGAACGAAATGTCTTGACACTAATTTCTGTCTGGACTCGAGATGCTATGAGGAAAAGAACGTGAACCTGAAACAAAAACAGTGTTAATTTACTCTGTTAGTAATTTTAACAATGTTGCGGTTGATTCGTTTCTAGTATCATTATATGGTCACACTTTTGTTACAAGAATATATATCTTTATGCACAGTTATAAAAATTGTGTAAAATTTTATTATAATGTACAAAGATTGGCCATTTTTTGTTTATTTGGAGATGTGACGTTGGCAATAATCTGAAAGTTTATTAAAATGTATAATACGAGTTTCAACTGCATTCGTCGTCAGCAGTCGTCTATTTTATATATACTTGTAATAAATTATATTTTTTCTCAACAGATTTCACAAAGCTGTTCGAATACTTAAAACAATTGAAAGGTAGTGTGGATGTTAAGAAGGAAGTGATACGTGACGTTATTAGTGAATCTTTGCGTTTCAAGCGGAAAGCGCTTGCGAAACTTCTAGAAGACTTTTTAGCGGGACTAGAGAAGAATGGAAACAGTGCCTCAGTTAACTTGAAAAGGATAAACACGAATAGTCATAGTTAGTGGTTTGTGAAATGAATTCAAAGACTCTGTGTTCGATATTTTCAAATGTATATGTAATATCAAATAATATATGTAAAAATGGCACTGCCAAGTGACGTTGTCGGTGTTAAGTGGTCGGACTCCATTTTTTTTTATTATATTTTTTTTTGTTTCACGTTTTAACTTAGGTTAAACTACTATTCCAGATGTAGTTTATTTTTATGCATATTACGATTGGAATATATTTTTTATTAGTTAATGTTGTGTTGTTTTTATTGTTCTTTTATTAGGGCAATGTTTTTTTTATTTTAAGTATCTAGTATGATTTTTTAAATTAAACATTCTTTTTATAGCACCTGTCTGAAATATGACGTCTTCTTTTAATGATGCATTGTATAAAAGTTATGGAAAAATATTTTAGTTGAATACATATATTCTGTAATATGGTTATTATATCATTTTTGAAGTGCTGATTCCTGCAAGTGTACTTGAAAAAGATAAAATTGAATTTAATAAGTACTGGACATAATAATTACATTTTTTGAAGTGTTAGGTTATGATGCACTTAGGAAATGTAGAAAATCATTTTTAGAAAACCGAGTTAGTTTCCAAAAGACGTGGGCTTAAATCCTGTGGCGTTTATTTTTTATGTTTTCTATAAATGACTTTTCCAATAATATAATCATTTAAATTTTATCAATTTGAATGAAATTGATTTTGTTTGATTTCTTTCGAAATGACTTCCACTTTATAATATATATTTTTATTTTATAATAAAATAAAACAAACGTTAGACCACTTTTACACCGACAGCATCAAATATAATTTGGAAACAAGCTATTTTAGAGATGCGTCGTAATCGCCTCGTAAGGCTGTGAACATTTCTATGTACAGGGCGGCTAAGCAATAGTGAATGTTATAAAATTATTTACACGCATTCATGTTATTGTGATAAATTATAAATGAGATTTTAAATGTCATTTTTTTTTCTATTTAACTTTGGACTTTGATACCGCCACGTTTCCGTTACCACTTATAAGCATTTATATAGCATCGAATACGAAATTGTCTGTGAGAAATGATTTGGAATAGCAATATGAAATGTATTTTGAACTGCGATGATTGATTGTGTTTGTTTCTTTGTAAATAGAATTGTAAATATTAGCATACGATCGGATGTAGGATGCTTTTAGGCATCTCTGAATACGACTTTTAGTATGACCGGGTATTAAAATCTAATTGAAGGCGACTATAGTATTATTTTAAACATAGTTATAGAATAGCAGATGTATTGGTAGGAAATTATATTTTAAAAATGCTAGATCATTTTAAATTACCAAATGCTTTGATTGGATTACAATAAAACCCTGTCGCTTTAAAAGTCGTTTGGTCAATTGTAAAGTGTATATATCATTTTATAAATAAATTATGATCCTTATTGGATTTTTTATTTTGTGTTTTATTGCCTTTTGTTATGTACCTAATACTTATATTTATTGCGTAACTAAAGATTTTAAGTGCATATAATTATAAACTTTAATACCTACATGCCTTTGCTATTTTCGTAAAAGGATTTTTTCTAACTTTTATTCATATTTTTATTGCCAATTAAGACGTTATTTATATCCACGATGCTTCTTATGTAATAAAAGGAATATATGATTAATAATTTATCTCACAGTAATAAAAACAATAAAAATATTAGGTCTACAACTTTGCTCCCGCCGTTTTCTAAAAGACGACGTTAGTAGCCAGTAATAGTTCAAATAAATAAATCACAGTTGTTTTCCATAAAATAAAATAAATATAGGAAGAAAATAAGCTTTTGAATAGTAAAATATAATACAGGTAATAAACAAAAATATCGTCCAAAAATGAAAGGAAAACAATATCGAGACAGTTTTTCCGTATAACACGTCAGAAATAATTATAGTAGTTATATTCATAAAATAGTGGGGAACGGAGTGTCTTAACACTAGGTTCCCTCTGTCTACCCTGCTGTGTGCGGGATATAGCGTGAAGCTATTTAATTTTATTTAATTTTTTAATTTATTCTTAAAATGCACGCCACTCCACTAAATTTGTTTATTTTAATGTGTAAAACATGTAAATATCGCAACACTTGTGTGCATATTGCTGTTTTCTGCAAATCGGAACTCGCCCGCACGTTAAAGAGTAAACTAATCGATTTATTAGTCTATCATTTTTATGATTATTAGTATAACTTTGTAAGGCGGCGAGCTCACGTTGTGTACGGAACCTCACGTCCTTTCTGCAAAAAGTTTTTAGACATATATGCAGTAGTTGGTTGATAAGTCCGATCCTCGGAAGAAAATAAATGCGTTTAGGACGGCTAGTGAGTGTTGTAGGAGCTGCTCTTGCTTTCGACGTCACCACGTTAACGCCACCACGCCCTGTACGTGACAATTGAACTCCATTGAGCCCAAGAGTGCTGCCTTATTCGGTTTTTGTACTAATGCAATGTCGAGATTCATCTGGTCCAATTATAAAGACAGCTCTAGCCTTGGTCCAATATTTGGATATACCAACTCGTTGTCTAACAGTCAAGATAATGTCGTGTCTAGATTTTATAAGGAATTCCGTGATTGTAAAACTTTTAATTTAGGTTTAGCATACCAAATTTAATTCCTAACTGACAACTGCCTGAATTTGAGCCAGGACGGCACGGTGTTTGACCCCTGAATTGAAGCTGCCAATGCAGTGACAACGGCTGATATCTTCTACATTAAAATCTGGTAAGGGTAAGCGGTCACAATAAGTAAGTAAGCGGTGGGCAGGTAAGTGGTGACAATGATTTAACTATCATAGTAGTATTATCTTCAGCTTTAGTTTCCGGAATACCATGAACTTAAATAATCTTCCATCTACTGCACATTTCGAACCGATCTTGTTGCTCACTAGGGCATTTCACTTGAAGCTCCATCATCCATAAGGAGCAGAAAGTATAAATGTTCTAAATGAACTGAATTGAGCGGCCAAGTTTAAGATTAGACTTGTAGCAGGAATTGTTATACATAGACCATAGATTCAGCCATAGTAGAATTGAAATGCAGGGCCAGTTCATTGATAGGTTGCTTGATGGAATCCATTGTATGGCAGTTAAGATTGAAGTCGAATTTTTAAATATACCTTGTGGCAAAAGATTGCAAAGGAAAGTATTTGATGGAGTAACTGGCTAATTGTTTTTAGCACATGTTAAGTACACAATCACTGTTAAAACTATTTATATTTTAAAAAATAAAGTGGGGCTCAGAAAAGTACAAGTTGATCATTTGTGCACGTACTCCTTGTTGTGGCCTCGGCCTTCGTCTTCATTTCGCTTCACCATCGTTTCATTCGATGATAATAAACTTAGCAGCTTTATTTTGTACAATATTTTTTTCAATGATTTCTTGTAATTTCTCGATATCTTTAGTTTACAGCTATAAATATATAAAAATTTCAATTATTATATATTTATTATATATAAAAATATTTTTACATACTTCACTTCGAAGATGCTTTTTAGTAATCATTATTATTATTTACATAAAAAAAAAATATTTTTATGTATTTTTACATTTTGTTTTTTGCAGATAGTTTAATAATTAGATTGGTCATTAAGACCAATGACACACTTGTGTATCATTGTGTATCATCTTAACATGGGCATGCATATGTTTGTAGCACAGAGGAGGAGCGTGCATTTTAAGAATAGAACTATTGTACGTAAAACTTATTTTCTACATTAAAAATTCGAAAAAAATGTATATCATCATGTCAGTCAATGTAACGATATTATTGAAGAAAATATTTAGTAGTAACAACAATGTACAATGTTTAATTAAAAAAATATATTTCTTTTGGGAAACTTTAAAAACTTCTTTTCATATATAAATAAAAAATGACAATTAAGCGATGCTACAAAAACATTGCACGCCCAAATCATATTTATCATATGATTTTGCTCGTTTGGCTACCTAGAACTTAATAATTACTACTAAACTTAATATCACCATATATAAAATTTTGATTAGGACAAATGAAAATGTAGGCACGTACGTTATCTGTTCTGTTTACACAACCTTAATTTAAATTTAATAAATCGAAAATTATAATTACAAAAATAAATAAAACAACCAAATGCGACCGAAACGGACTTTCACAATATTAAACATCTATTAAAATGATAAATTTTGCCACTATGAGGTTACAAATTAGCAAGTAATAAAATGATTTAATTAATATAAGACCACAGGCATGTTCAATCGGATGTAACAGTTTATTTCATTTCATTTATCTTTGTGGATTCAACGCGGTTGTTTCTGAACACAAACAGAATTGGATGGGGCTGAAAATTAAAACATAAGAACTTTGCGATTGATCGATTGATCAAAAATGCTGAGAAGCTTTTTTTGTTTCATAACTTTTTGATGTAGTTATTAAAAATATGTATACTTGAAGAAAATGTGAATTTAAAACGTAAAGTTCCTAATATAAGTAAATTGAAAGTAGTATTCGTAATTAGAACAAAATATCAGGTTATTTTAATAAATCATGTTTTTGGATACTATAATTCGAAAATAAAAATAATATTAAAAAAATATAAAATGCATACTAATGTTATAAATGCTAAGTCTGTCTGCCTGTCTGTCTGTTATGCTTTAAGGACGCTATTCTACTGGACTGATTAGGACGAAATTCGAAATAAAGACTCACGGTCAAACATAAAGTATTTTTTTTTTTAAATCTACACTTAATGGGTGTAAGTATCGGATGAAAGTATGTATAAAAAATATAAATCACTTAACGGATTTCCATGAATTCGAATGAATGATCATCCGTTAGGCTGTTTAGTCGTAGATAATATAAAAAAATTACAAATTACGTTTTTCTAAATGTTAGGTTAGGCATACATTTTTTTAAATTGCTACAAAATTATTATTTTTAAAAATAAATAATCTTTATATTTTTTTATTTAATAACAAATACCGGCCCAGGAAAGCGTATTTTATTTTTTGTTTTAATATTTCACACGAAAAGAAAACGTAACTAATATAGACCTCGAGTTCCCTCAAAAATTTCGCGGCAAATCTATTGAACCGGATGAAATTCTGAATGAAAATAGATGAAAACGCAGGGTCCAACGCAGGCAACATTTTTTTTCAAAAATCTACCCCTAAAGCGTCCCGCGCCTCTTGTAAACCGACGAAATGCTGTTACGCTTTTACGTTAACTTATTCACGTTGTTAACATCTCTGTAGAGAGATTTTTACAAATTTCTGGTACCCAAAGATTATTCTACATATAATCATTTCGCAAGAGAGAATGCTATTTAATAATAATAAAAAATATACGTTTTCTAAAAATTGCCTTTTCAACTTTCTAAGTGTGTGATCAAAAGTCACTTTAGTGAGAGTAAAGAAAATATATATTTTAGATTTCTTAAGTAACTAACTTAAGAGAACGTGGGTAGTCGAAAATGCGAAGCAGTTTTAGCTGTGTTAAACCCGCGATACGGTTGTTAGTGTTATAATAAACATACATACAGTCAACTGTAAACTGGAGACATTTGGATTAGAGATCTGGTTCCGGGTTCGCCCGATTTCCCACTCAGGTGGGTAGCAATGAGATGGTGGTGAAATTTATCTTCGTGTTTTAATCACGTTGCAGCAGTTTTTTTGCCTGAGAACAGGGATAAAATAACATTTTCTAAAAGTGAAACCTAGCTAGATCGATTTATTGAAATTTCCTGACCATGAACTAAATTTAATGAAAATCGTAGGTGTCGTTTCCAAGATTCAGTTAATATATTTTTATATAAGAATTGTTTAAAGATATCAGATAGATTAGAAATGTAAATAAAAAGGTATTGTTTTTATATGAAATCACTAATGTATGTATAAATCTTTTGCGATAATAAATAACAGACGGCCAAAGCACGCCCATACCAAAAAAGGGGATTTTGTGTTTTAAGTAGGACAATAACTACGCAAAAAAAAATTACGGACTTACATTTTGTGTATAATTTTGCCAGTATTTAATTTTATATGGTAATAATGAAATCTAAAATATATATTTTCTAACATAAAAACAGTATTCAGACAACATGAATATGAAAGCTTAGGTTCTAAACGAGCATCACACCTTAGCGACCCTTATCAAGTTCTGTCCGATTTGGTTCGGATTAAATGTACAAATGGAATGTATAATTAGAGTAACGATATCTATTTAAGCGTATGTTACGCAGATCTTGATATGAACTGAAATTTATATAGAATACATGTAATACGATATTTGGGGATTAAATCTTCATTGTGAATTTGGCTTATGTTCTAAAACTAAGTACTTTTGCCATATGTTTACTTAAACTGATGGATATGTATAAACGGATGGATGGATATTACAAGAGATTTAATATATGTAGATAAATTATAGAAGAAATGATGCCTTTTCTAAAATAATAATTCAGGATAACATTAAATTATGATATATTTGCAAATGAGAAAGAACTCTAGAAGTTCGCAGAGGGCAAGTATTAGGGTCCGTGGGGATGTATGTTAAGTACTGACATTTCTTTATGTTTGGAAGAATAAAATAATAATAAATACGTTACGTAAGTTGTTTATGTTATAAAAATAGCATCTCAAAAATATGCCACTTTCAAGATTAGACCATTTATTAGAATTTATTAGGTGACATCTGGTAGTAAAAAAACCCTCAATTTTAAATCGTTAAACATTTTAGAAAACCCGATGTTTGCAATACTTTACAGTAGTCTGTGGTCACGGGTAATCTGTGTGTGTGACCTAGCTATCTAAAATGTATTTTCGAATACCAAGTTCCGCCACTTAACACGCAATGCCTCCGAATTAGGCGGAAAGTGGGGAACGGAGTGTCTTAACACTAGGTTCCCTCTGCCTACCCTGCTGTGTGCGGGATATAGCGTGAAGCTATAGCGTGAATACCAAAATGTACGCGAATAATTCGGTGAAAACAGTTCTATTGAAAATAATTATACTACAATTTTATTACAAATTGTTTCTCTCCTTCCAGAGATAAGTGTATATACCATAAATAAGTGTAAGTAGGGATATGTAAATAAAATGAACATTACGTGCTAATATTAAACAAGTAGCAAATTAGGCTGTAAAAGTTAATGCTTCAATTAATCCTCGACCTACATTCTGACAAGTATGAATTTATTTTAAAATTCAAATGTGTAAAACTGTAAGGCAGTTTGTTATCTAGCAAAACATTGTCGCCAACTGGAATAACTTGAAATAACGTAATTCACATGAGAACAACAGTAGGTAGGTATTTCCACGTTATTCTACTTGTTTTTGTTGACGAATGTACGTATACGGCGGGACTTTGTATTCGGTGGCTTGCATAAAAAGAGCGTCCAAACAATATTTTGTTTTAAGAATTATGCTGAACAATATATAAAATCATGAAAATTGTATTTTTCATAACAGCTTTCATTTAAAGTACGTAAACAAGAGAAATTCTTTCAGTGATCACTGTGCACTGAATATTTTGCGCGCTTTTCACAAAGGAATTGAATTTGTTAAAAGAAATAAATGAAATATATTAAATTACTTTCCATTGGAATATATAAAATTAATTGATTTTTTTCATTTCATATCGTGCACAGTAATAGCTCGAATTCGAGACGTTGCGGGTTATGTAGCAAAAGAAACGGCGCGGCGGCTAAAAGAGGTATGGATTCCTTCCAGCCTACCATCATCGTTAACAATCAGACGTCCACTACGCCACGAATGATTATTATTTTATTATTATGTAACAAATTACCTTTTTCAAATTTTTTTTTGTGTTTATTTAACTAATTTTGTTGTCTTATTAGTAGGCATTTGAAATTCTCACTTTATAGAAAACTAATAAAAAATTCTGATCATTAGTAAACAATATACTTTTACAAAACAGTAACAACAATAAATTTCTTGCCTTTTATTGGATACAATGATATTATAAACTTTGAATACGTTATACCTACATGAATATGTTTGAGGCTTAAGAAGATTATTTTTTTATAAAAGCATGTTTAGATTCTCAGAAAGAAACTTGCATTACGAGACTTTTATGTATTGAGTTTATATCAATAATAAAGCAGCTCTAATGTGCTAATACCTATTCAAGAGCACCTACTATAAAAGTATAACTTATGATATTCAGTATTATGAGGAACTCTATAATAGCTATATCAAAGTACTATTTAACATAGCTATTTTAAACCATTTTTTTAACTGGCTAATAACTGTTAAATAAGAACTATATTGGTAAATTTAGTTAAAATTTACATACATGAATTAAATCAATAAATCAATTCCAACCCAAAAACTGCAACCTCAGATTGATTAGTAATAAATCTTGTATAAATCAATTTTTCTGAGTAAAGTAAAGATTGAATACGCAATCCTTCGATTAGTTATTGGCCATAACATTACTTACTTTTTAATTTACTTAACTCAAAAAAATAATTTACTAAATACATTATGTCTAGATCAATCTCAGGAGCAGTTTCTAGTTTAGGATTGACTATTGGATATTGGGCGTTAGTGCACACATTAAATCATAAATAAATATTTTTTAATCTCAGCAATTTTTTAGTTAATCTGTCTGTGTGTTATATGTGTAACATATAACAGCATATGATAAATAATAGACTCATATGGAATATTAATATAAAATTCTGAACGTTGTCGGATTTCAGGCCGCGCTGTTCTTGTATTACACGTCCGAGCTCTGTAGCCAATTAAGCCAGACGTTTACATCCCGCCACATCAAAATTTCTATGCGGTTGGTATACAAAATATTGTAAAACTGATGGTATCGTTTTTCATATAGTATACAGGATATTTCAACTTAATATATTTAAAATTTAATATAGTTACTAATATAATATTATGTCATAACTATTTTGCAATCTCGTTTGTTAATATAGAACATATAACACATATCTCGAACATATCTCGTTTGTTAATGGTCGCAACTTTGATCGCCATTCGACGAAATTATTTTAAATATGTAAGTTATTTTTGTTTTCTCATTTACGTAGGCGGCGTTCAGTTCACTTAATATCACTAATTAAGACAAAAGAGGAGAAGAGACACGATATTCTCTATTAACCTGCTATTCGGGCAATATCGTAAAGCTTTTGTGAACTTTTTTATATGTCAAATTAAAGTCAAATAATTTTATTCATAATAAGAAGTTAAAATTTTCATATTTCGAACGTCAAATAATTTACTACGGGTTTACTAAAGTTAATGCCTCAGATATGAGAAGAGCCGGCGCAAGAAACTCAGCGGGACGATATAGTCAAGCATTTACAGATATTACATAATTGTATATTGACAATGATACCTTTGAAATAGCCTAGGGCGAGCATTTCATCCCCGAGGCGTGTTATCTTTCAAAAATACATTAAATAGGTAATAATACTTAACTCACAAACGTTTCTTCACATTTTTTTTTGAATTGTGATATGGAACACTCTTAGACGTTTTCTGGGATACTATAAAAATAGTAACTATTGATACATTTAGGTCTTTATAAAGAACTGTCAAAGACATTATGAAAAAAATGCCTTCTATAGACGTGGCCGTCAGAATACATCTTGGATTTCATAAATAGCGATCTACATTTCATATATTCGTTCACGTTTGTGACATTCCTACAAGATATCACCTGCTATGATCTTTGACGTGATGTATAGCACTAAGCTTTATTATGATTTTGAATATTTTTTTGTCGATTGGTTTTCCTATAACATATGTAAGTGAAATAATGAACTCCAAAAACTATATATTCTATATTCTTCATCTTCTTTTTCTTGGCACTATTCCGGCTTTAGCCAGGGTCTGCCTTCCTGCTTAACCTCCTCCACTTTGCACGGTCTTTGGCATCCTCGGTGGTAAGTCCATTGGCTCTCATATCGTGCTTCACGGTGTCCAGCCATCGCTTTCTTGGACGTCCTGGGTCTTGCTCCAGGGACAGACATGTCAAGGTAAATTCTTTTGACGTTGTCAACGTCACCAAGACTACCTCGGATAAATGTGTTGCGTATGCGGTCAGCCCGCGTAACGCCACACATCCACCTCAGCATCTTCATCTCCGTGACGTGAAGCTGCTGAGTGTGCCTGGACAGTGCTGGCCAACATTCGCTGCCATATAAGATAACCGGTCGGATTATGCTTCTGTATTAATATATACCGCCCAAGCTCAAGGTATTCTGCGGTCGCAGACCACATCTGTGACCTCACGCCATTTCGCCCAAGCAGCGCTGATACGGGCTTGGACATCGTGATCTCCGGACTCGTGCAGAATAGATCCAAGGTACCTGAACTTTTCCGAATTAACGGCTGGTTCAGGATCTATTTGGATAGTGCATGAGTCCGGGCTCCCGCAAGCCATGTACTCGGTCTTCGTCACATTTAGTTTAAGACCGCCGTTCTCAAGCGTACCCTTCCAGAGGTTCACTCTCCGCTCCAGCGTCAACCGGCTCTCGTCAATGAGCGCTATGTCATCGGCATACATCATCAGCCATGGGGGCTGGTCCTGGATGTAAGCCGAGACAGTGTCCAGCACTACATTGAACAAGAACGGGCTAAGAGCCGAGCCTTGGTGAACCCCAACAGAAATCGGAAAGGGTTTTGTATCGCCAACAGCGGTTCTAACCATTGAATCGGAATTACTGTACATGTCTTTGATGATGTCAATATAGGCCTCAGGGATTCCTTTGGATCGCAATGCCCACCAGATACATTGACGAGGCACACAGTTAAAGGCCTTCTGCAGATCAAGGAATGCCACATGCAGAGCTCTCCTTTTTTCCCTGTATGCCTCCATCAGAGTTCTGAGGGCAAAAATGGCGTCCAAGGTGCCCGATCCTGGCTGAAACCCATATTGACATTCAGAGACAGTACATTCTCGGCGGAGCCTGAGGTCGATCATGCGCTCAAAGAGCTTGGTGTGAGTCATGATCTTAACGCCCCTATAATTACATAATCCTGAACACTGCCCTTGCCTTTGTAAATAGGGGTAATGAAGCTGTAACGCCACTGAGGTGGCATAGTCCCAGTGTTAAAGATGCGGTTGAAAAGGTCCGTAAGTATGAGCACACCAAGAGAGCCCAATGATTTCCATGCTTCGATCGGAATGTCGTCAAGTCCCACAGCTTTCCGATTCTTCATGCGTCGAAGACAATTCCGAGTTTCGACGCATGAAAAACATACTAATATAACTCATACTAATATTATAAGTGCAAAAGTCAGTCTATCTATTATGCTTTCACGGTAATCTGCCGACTTGGTTTGGGTGAAGTCAGAGTGAAACATAAGCTACTGTGTTGTTTTAAAAAAACCCTAAAGATTTCAAATAGGGAATTAAATCGATGATTTTCCTGAGGAAGGTAGTTGATGATGATGATGTCTGACATATGTTACCTATGTTTTCAAAAACCTAGAAGGCGAAATAGAAATTGAAAATTTGTCGAATTATAGAAAATATTATATATATGTCGAATAATAGAAAATAATAAGTTATAGAAGTGTTATTCAAGCGAGTCTTATATGATTAGCTGTAACTACATACCGTGTGCATTTCTCACAAAGAAATATAGTATTGATATTGTTTCGTATCACCAAAAGGCTTAACTTAAGTGGGTCGCCAATAACTCATGCGGCCACCTAGGACGATACGCCATGTATTATTGTCATATATTACAAAAATTTACTATAACAACCACGGCACCGCAATTGGAAGGACTTCCTGTGGTGTGGTTTTATATGTAATATTTTTATATAATATGATTACAATTCAGTGTAGAAGTTTAGAAGTATCAGTGTTATATTGTAAGATAATAGACTTATATCAATTTATTATACACTGACTATCCACTGAGACCACTGCGGCCATCGTGTCGCAGGTGGACATCGTCTCACTGACAACCCGATAGTTCTAGGTTCGATTTCCACTCGGAGAAATGATTATATATCCACCACTTAATTAGTAATGACTCGTTTTTTTTGTGAAAAGTTTAAAACGAAAGAGTTTTGACACTATTCTCTGTCTGTTATTGGTTTGAGAGAAGATTCTGTTAAACGTGAAGGTATTATTACCTACTGACCTAGCTAAATAATTTCGTCGGTGTTATATTGAAAATAATTGTGAAGATGGAGGCACGCAGCGACTGAAAGGATCCAGTATAAAATAAAAATGTATGAAACACTCAACAATAACTTTTCAAGGTTTAATTTTATAACATTATGGTTAACATTTTCTGATATAAAGGTTTTCATGCCCGTTACATCGTGCATCGTCGCTTCTTGTCCATTGTGCTTTTATGTTATGAGTGATATATTAGAGCAGGTCTACATTGTAAGACGCTGTACTTCATACTTTATGTCAAAAGACTTAAATTTACGACCAAATTGTTTTTTCGAATAACGAAGAAAGTAATTTCTTTACAAAATATGACGAGATGTTGTGTAAAAAAAAATTATCCTTAATCATTTTTATTAGGATCCCAATACATAACGTAACCAGATGTTCGTTTTTCAATGAGATCATCCTGTTCTTCGGTTTATGCATCCCTAAAGACAATACTGGGACGCAAATGTGTCCCACTTTTTTGAAATGATGTGAAAATTTGGTCAGTTAGCGCGTCGCCAGCGCACACTGTCTTATGTCTAGCAACACGGTAGAAAGCGGTGAGCAACTAGATTGCAGTACATTATGTAGGTGGCCGATATTTATACTTAGCTTAACATCGCTATGATGTGCAATTTTCTCTTAACCCTCAACTGCCCTTAATGTCTCCCACTTGATCTTGTCGTTATCACAGTAAGCAGTGCTTAGCAAAATAACTAAATAAATAAAACCTGCTAATTAAACACAAAAATCTTTATATACTAATTTGAATAAGTAAGCGTTCATTAATTATCACACTCCACCATTACGATCTCAATTGTATAAAATTAAATAAAAATTGAGTATTGGTTGTGTGTAAGATGCACTTGCTTGTATATAATTGTCATAACATATTGTTTGGCAAGAGCTTGGGTAAGCCCAGCTCTTTTGTATTAAATATTAGTTTTATAAATAAATAAATAAATATAGCTTCACGCTATATCCCACACACAGCAGGGTAGGCAGAGGGAACCTAGTGTTAACACTCCGTTCCCCACTTTCCGCCGAATTCGGAGGCTTGCGTGTTAAGTGGCGGAACTTAACGCCGCGCTACTTAACTAGTTTTATACAGAGTATTAAATTAGGTTTATTAATAGAAGCTAGAGACATTAAACCATTTAGCCCTAGCTAATAATCTCTGCAATGATCATCGTGGCGCAGTTGGAAATGACTCATGATGGTCACTATTTTAACCCCCATAGAGCACTTATCATTTTTTTTTCTAAAAAGGTCGGTCTAGGAGTGGCATTGGTTTTCGCTACTTAACTTGCAACTTTTCTTAAATAGGTGTGGAAAAAAATATTTTAACATAAAGTGTTATCTAAATATGCTTAAACATGGATACATTTTAATGAATAATATGTTTCTAAAACAAATTAATATTAATACTTTAGTAAGACTTTCAAATTAAAATGTAATAATAATATATCAATATTTTAACTTGAAAATTTTACTAAAATATTAGTAAAAATTTCAAGTTAAAATATATTATTGATAACTATTCATGTCCTACAAGTTTTATTTCAATGTCTTGAATCGTTATAGGTTGTAAAGTAAGAAACCAGACGCATAAAACATCACTTCAAATTTATAATATTACCAGGATAATAGATTAGAGATTTATAACGATAATTATTTTATACACACGGTCCGAAAAGTTCGGATACCCTAATTTAATGTTTGGGTGTAAACATCAATAAATACTAAATGTGTCGTAACCCTTTTCTATTAACATAACTGTTGAAGTTATAGGGTGACTAATATAGTCTACATATTTCATTTCATAAAATTGTGTATTTAAAAATATACCAGTAATTCAGTCTGTTTCCATAAAACGAAGCTTGTTTGATACTTTTGAATATCTCTTGAAGAGTAAACTTTTTATAGGACAAATGTTTGCCATTTTTTAATATTATGTGTTTTTTATTAAATTCATTATATACAAATAATAGTGAATAGAATGAATCCTTTTCTCAATAAAATAGTGTTTTTGAGATATGCTTAGTTATTTAATAAGTACTTAGTATCAAATGAATTGTTATTATGAAAAAATCTATATGGATTCGCCTGTCTGATTTATGTTTTAAAATATTATAACAGAGATAATTATGTATTTATTAAAATAAATAATTACCACAAAACTTTAACGTCAACTACTGCACCTTACACAACTAAAAAAATATTAACATAACATATATTTTTTTAATTTTCCTAAAAGCAATGTTGTTAATTAATAACAAATCTGTATACAGTTCACGTCGATGGGACAGTGTCTTGTGCCGGGCAGTAATTCAATCACTCAACGTGCTCCCAACGGACTGACTAGATGTTTTCGCTCAGACGTACCTATGTAAATTTGAGTTCTGAAATAATATTATATAATTTAAATAAATTAAATTAACGGAATTTTAAAATATTTTTTTTTATATATAGCAGACGATGTATGCTCCAAGGCTACGTTATGTATATTTAAAAAAATATTTTACATATACTACTCTGGGCCCAGTCGTGGCACGGTGGCACGAATGTGTGACTGTAGACGACTGGTTGTCAGTTCGATTCCCACTCGAGGAGTGGAAATATTTAATATTTCCATTTCCTTCGCTCTGGTATCAGAGGTAGAAGCGCGGTGTTAAGTTCCACCAATTAACACGCAATGCCTGCGAATTCGGCGGAAAGTGGGGAACGGAGTGTCTTAATACTAGGTTCTTCTGGTCTTAATACTGAAGCTATAAAAAAAATTACGTATATAGCAATACTGCTATAAAAAGTAGGTATCTTTGTTTATATCAACTTAATTTAAAGTAGTACGAAATATTGTATTCGTAAAATATTCTTTATGCTAGTTGACGAGACTTCATTTCTCATCTTTATACGAGTACAATAATTGTTTTCCAGTTAGAAGCTAGAAGCCAACTATTTTAATTAATTAAATTAAATTAAATAGCTTCACGCTATATCCCGCACACAGCAGGGTAGGCAGAGGGAACCTAGTGTTAAGACACTCCGTTCCCCACTTTCCGCCGAACTAACTATTTTATAAAATGCATATTAGATCCTACCTTTTATTAGTCAGATCTTGTAACAATACTATATATTTTTGAACTACATGCATATGTAGTACCGTACACTAAATCAGGTTCAGGTTACTTTATTCCTAAAATATGATATCAAAAAAAAGTTAAATGATAATGTTTGAAAAATGGTAAAATTTAGGTTTTGCTAAAACTAAGTAGAAATTGAAAAAGATTTGAGAAATAAGACGGGGCTAGGCCCGCACTATTTAAAAACTCCAGGCTTAGCGACCAGGTCTTTTACAAATGTCTTTTTCATTTCCTAATTGTGTGAATAACACTTTTTAAATGTTAAAGGTAAGTAAAATTTATTAGAAATGGACTTTCCTAACACCTGTTATAACAAAATAGTTAAAAATGTAAAACCGATAACACGAATTGTTTTCTCCAATTTAAATAAGCAGACATTGCTGTAAGGCATCTTGCCAGGATTCTGTAACGATAAATCTTTTAGAATTCCCAGTGAATAGGACGACTTGCGCAAATTATGAACGCCCCATTAGTTTCAACCAAACCTCTTGCATGGAATACCTACTCGATATGTTTTTATTACATAAAAGTATACTAAGCAAGCATTGTGTAAAAAATGCAAACTTATTCCCTTAGGTCTAGGACAAAGTATTGCTTAAAAAGGGACATGAATACTAATTTGATTTATATATTATATATTATGTATGTTAGTAACAAGTAACCACTAAGCACCCGTAAATAATTTTGAGTAGCCGCTCTGTAAGCACTTGTAAAGGGATGAATTACGGTTTCTTCGCCCTAAAAGTATTAGGCAAATATCTAAATATTTACAAAGAAAGAATATTTTGTATATTGGTTGCTACGATATTAAGTAGTAAGTTCAGAAAAGGCTTTCAATTATTTGTTAAAGATGTATATCGAGTGGTGATTGGAATGTTTTATATGTAGATATTAATAAGCTACGCTATTAGCTTCAATATATTGTTCATATTTATCTAACAATCAGTCTTACACTTTATTTATAGAATTAGAAATCAGATTACCCAAAGGCCAAAGGCATTCAAAGTCCAATGTTGTTTCTCTCTCAGATAGTATGTATTGATAATGGAACTAAGTAATGGTAAAAGTCATAGGAATCTTAGCAATGAAAATTTCTATAAATGACTATCTGATAACTGAAAATTTGAAAATTTGTAGTATGAATGAATAATGTTTAATTATTTTTATGTGACTCCTGAAAATGAAACTAAAGCTAAATTCAGAGGCCGAAACCGGAGTGAGAGCGAGCGCAGAAGCGGAGTTGCAGATGAGACTGAGAAGGGAACTAAAATAAAAATAACCCCTTTTTTATACCCTCAGGGGGACAATATAAGAAATCCTTTCTTATTCATTTACACTAATTCTGAAAGGTAGAAGAAGTTCATTCTAAAGTTTCAAGAGTATTGAAGAAATAAAAAGTTTCATATAAATAATAAATTCTCTTTCAAAAATTGCAGCCTTAGATTATAAATTTGATTGCATAATTAACCTTAACTTTACTCAAAAAATTGATTGCTAGATCAATCTAAGGTTTATCATTGTTTTTGGATTATCATCGATTATTGATGTTGGGCGTTAGTGCACAATCTTTAAGGACTTTGTATATGGCAAATTTCACTTTTTTATGCCTATCAGTTATTTCTATATGCTCTTATATATATAGATATACAAGTAGAAATATTTAAAGGATTGGAAAATTTTTCCAAATTTTTTGAGGTTTTAAGTGACTGTATTTTCCTTAAAAAATGGTCTAGAATATAGAGGAACACGTCGCATGAAAATATTATCCATCTTAATCAATCTCAAAACGGGAAACTTTAAGCTTTAAGATGCTTGTTTTTTTTATTTCAATGCGATCATGTTTGAGGAAAATACAGCCACTTAAATAACGTCAAAAAATTTGGAACTTTTTCCGATCCTTTAATTATTTCCGCTAGTGTATTTACTTACATGTTCTTAAGAAACACCTGCACTTTTGAAGAGGTGTATCGATTAGATCAGAGACCGTCTGATTGCAAACTCATCATTCGTATGGATGATGAAGATTTGAGTGGGTTTTTTAGTATATTGAAAAATATAATGGCAATTATTTTTATTCGTTTTTAATAATGCTGTGAATGCGAGAATAATGCTGTGTTGCAAACACGAGCTTGCAAGTGGATATTCGACGGGATCCTACGTGTGACGGTACGAAGGTAGGCTTCTAGTAATTGACACTGCTGAATTTGTTTCTGTTGTAGATGCGAGAGATAAAGAAGTACTGAATTATATTTGCTGTTTGCTTTACTTTGTTTTGTTTTGCAGTTGCTTTATTTTGAAATAAAAAGAACCCTCTACGAAAAATTTTTGACCAAAAATTTAATAAATCCCAAATAGTTTCTTATTGTTTTTAATTTTATTTAAAAAAAACGTATAATTTGGAATCCGTTGTGCTCAAATTATCCGAACCTTGGATTCGAACCCGCGCCTTTTGGAAACCGTCCTAGCTCTGTCTCTCTGACCGCCATGCGTATGCATGTGCTCTACATCTAATTGCGTCGAAATTCTTATTAGTTTCTTACAACTTATTTTGTTGTTAGCATTTTTGTAGAGATATTTCAAATTTCATAGAAAAATCTTTGCAGAAAGATCTTCACAAAGTCCGTAGAATATTCTTTGGTTGTTACGATCATTCGGCAAGGAAAATGCTAATTATTAAAATATTTAACGTTTTTAGTATTATTCACACACTTAGCACATTGGGAAACATTTTTAGAAAATTTAAACTCAGCAGAAATCGAACCTCCTGGTCTATTAATATGGACCCAATTAATATGATTTTCTTTTTATGAAGAATTGATTTGTTGTAGATTTATTAGCCTAAAACACAAAATCTTAGTTATTTTTTATAATTTTATCAATATGATATGTCAGAAATATCTTTAATTTTTTATATTCCTGAGGTAAAGAAAAAAGCTTTTATTCATGGATATCTTGTATCCATGTCAAACAAGGGCGGGGCTCAAGTTTAAAATGAATATTACTTTTGGTGAATAGAGTCGCATTGAACGGATTGATTGCATCATGTAAAAGTTCATTAAATTAATGTATTTGCGTCATAGCAATACTTTACACACAAAATGAGGCTGCTATAACTATAAACAGATTTAACTTTTATTGAACACTAGCTGTGCCCTCGACTTCTTCCGCTAGTTAATACTTATAATTTTAAATAAAAGTAACCTAAAAACTTCTTATTACTCTATTTATCTGCCAGTGAAAGTCATATTGAAATCAGTCTAGCTGTTCCAGAGACTGACCGTAACAAACAAAAGACAGACAAACAGATAGAAATTAATAAAAAATCTTTTTTTGTTATGTACCGTGACCACAGGTATTACGTAAAAACCGGTTATCCGTACTTATATTATAAATGCGAATGTCTGTGTGTTTCTCTGACACGCTTTCACGGCTAATCTACAGGTCCGATTTGGATGAAATTTAAAATGAAAGTAGTAAAAATGACTAGGTCTTGCATAGGCTACTTAGTTTTTCAAAAGTCAACATCTAGAGGGTTGAAATAGGGGATGAAAGTTCATATGAAAAAAATACACCGCTTGACCGATTATAATGAATTTTGGCATATATCTAGTGGATAATCCAAGGTTAAACATAGACAACTTTATTTTTCAAAAATCCGCCACCGAGGGTTGCAATATACCGAAACACGTAGATCACGCAGCATAATGAAAATACACTCTATTCTATTTACTTTTTATCTCATTTTATTTATTTTGTATAGATTACATGAGTGCTAAGTCACTTTATAATCTTTACAATATATACTTTATATCTAACAAATATATATTATGTATGTTCTATATATTTATATATTGTATACGTACTTAGTCTTTGTCTCAGTGTTTTATATTTATGCAAGTAGGTATAAGTCCTCTAGAAAAGTAAAAAATGTCTAGCATTAACGGTGTACATTTTGAAATGTTTCATTTCGAAAAGCTTAATTGGATGGTTGCTTTAGTACTTAGAAAGACGTTTCCGACTAATGTCTTTTATAGATGAACGTTAGGTAAATAGTTTACTAATGAAAAGGAAAACTCTTTTCAATTTATTTTACGGTAAAAAAACCTATTATAGAATACAACACGTAAATAAGTTAAGCGTTAAAAAGTTTTTTGTTATACTTCGATATTTAATTAAAATAAGATGCAATCGTGGTGCAGTGTGACAATATGCTTCTTTCTGTATAGGCGGTGTTTCAATTCGAACTCAGGGGAATGATTATATTAAAATTCGCCCCAATCCGAAGAAGAAAATTAATTCTTCGGATTGTGGCGGAAAATGGAGAATGGAGCATCTTGATGCTTCTCGTTGCCTTTCCTGCTATGTGAGAAAAAGCAGTTAGCCGGAAAAAAGTAAAAGATTTATTTCTAAAGGGTTATTAATAAAATAAAATATTTTTTTTAGGAGTTAAAAAAATGTTTAAAAATGTCTCAAAAATTTTGCTGCCATTAAACATCAACTTTCCACATTATTATTATACATGCATATTACTCTGATAACTGTGTTTATAAGCACACCTCGCATGATAGCTACCAATATTGATATGAGCAAGCATGCCATATACTGCTAAATATTAAGACGCTTGATTAACTCCGGCTGCGGAGAAGTGAGGAGGGATGTTTAACTTGCTAACTACAACGATCTTCTAGTATAAAGTAATTAGACTCTTGGTATTCAAATGTAGCTCGTATACAATTAATATGTATTTAGCGCCACTTGAAGCATCATTTTTTTCATATAGATAGAGACGGTATAGTACATTGTACTGCTAACTGCTGTTAAGAATCTTCATATCTCAAAGGAATATATTTTAAAAGAAAATTTTCTTTATTGACTACACTAATTTAAATTTATTTATTAAATAATTTCATATTTAATAAATAAATTTTAATTAGTGTAGTTTTCATAACATTTTAGTCAGCCACTAAACTTCCATACAAATTTAAAACACACAATTGCATAAACTATTCAATTGTTTTACGATTCATATTCTCGATTCATAAAAACGAAGCCCATGACTTTTGAAATGTGGGCATTGTTTTGTTCTTGTAACTCTACACCTTTTATACCACAGCTTACATGAATGTAGAATACATTGATAATTATGTGTAAGACCAATTTGTACAAATCTTTCAGCTTGAAAAGCTGCTATCTGTATTTGTAAAAAATATTTATAAGTAGGGACCCGCTTGTGGCTACTGCTGCATAAATTAAAGTTTTAGTCACTTTAATAAAACAGTTATTGCAAGGGCATCCCGGTCCAATCTATAAGATAATTCCTGCAGGCACCCCTCATCAGCTCGTGAAAGTCCTTGCCGCCTTTCTTTTGGGCAGGACCTTCTGCGTTAGGGTGGATAGTGCTTACTCTTGCAGCCACCTTATCACACCCGACGCGCCTCAGGGCAGCACGCTCTCTCCGATACTTTTTACTATCTATACTGACGACATCCCTTACCTCGTCTGCACAGGGACGCAAAGCTCGCTTTATATTTGGACGACATTACGCTCGTCGCTACTTCCCTGAACTCCACTCATGCGGCACTAAAACTTCAGCGAGCCCTTGATCTTCTGCCTGACCTTAAGGTTAGCCTCCAATCAGCCAGCCAGGCACCAAAAACGATGGCCTGGATCTTTCTTGGTTACCGGAAGTTACCTCCTTACGATGCAACCTCAAGCGAATAAGGCCACGGCAGCTGCAAAAATTGACACTCATCTCCTACAGCCTCTCTTTCATTCACACCTGCCATGGCGCACGGAATAGCCCTTTATAAACTTACGTCAGGGCTCACCTGACGTACCCTGCGCCGGCATTGTACGCGCTGACCAAACCCAGCTTGCGGACTGCACTTCAGGTGGTACAGAACATTTTGTTAAGACGATCTGCTCAGGCACCCTGGTACGTAAGAAATGCCACTCTGCATAGAGCCTGGCACATAACATCAAGGCTATGGGTTAGGTATGTAAATATCCCCTGTAATATTTTTTCTCTTATCTTTCGATGTGCAGATTTACACAGTTACATATTTGGCGATCTGTTTACCTAATCCAATACTACCTTATACAATATTAGACGAGGTGGCCAGTCGTGACCCAGTGGCACAAGCGACTGTAAACGACTGGTTGTGGGTTCGATTCCCGCTTGAGGAGTGGAAATATTTAATATTTCCATTTTATTCGCTCTGGTGTCGAGGTAAAGCGCGGCGTTAAGTTCCGCCACTTAACACGCAATGCCTCCGAATTTGGCGGAAAGTGGGGAACGGAGTGTCTTAGCACTAGGCAAACTAGTGAATAGAAGCTATGAAAATGGTAACTTTCTTTATTCTATGTTAAATATTTATATTAAAGATTAATGTTTAATATTTTTTGTTTTGTGTATATGGAAGGATAAACTAGAGGAGTCCTTAGCCTTAAAAAAACTTTTGTCACATTCCATCAACGACTAAGATATTGATAACAAATAATATTATTAATAACAAATAATATTATTAATATTTGAACTAGAAAGATATTTTATGACTATGCCCTCGACTTTGTCCACCTGAAATTTAACAAAAAAATATTGTTTAGCTCGGTATTTTAAAATTAACAATCTGTTGTAATTGGCCGAAGTTACTCCTTTCCACATATCTGCCAGTAAAAGTACCGTCAAAATCGATCCAGTCGATCTAGATCTAGAGATAAGCCGGAACAAACAGACAGAAATTATCTTTTTAATTTTTTTTTATTGTTTCGGTAAATACATACATCTTTCTGTACATAAATAGGTATTAAAGAAGTATTTGTATTTTTTTAAAGAAGTTGGTTATTTATGGTTAGCAGACACGCTTATTTTACTTATTTGTACACATTAATGAATTTTATTACATTACATGATTATTTTTGATTGCATTTTAAGCATCCTAGTCTGGCAGTCTACCATCTTAATTGTATTGAATTTAACAGCCTTTTTCAGATAACAAATTGTTGGGATCGTATTACTTCATGCGTAGATTTATCGATGCAAGCGGATAAGACCCCTTTGTTGGGTTTTATTATAAATCTTTTTCCTATTTCATAGCTTATTCAGACACGATCGGTTTCTATTTGAGTGATATTTTTGTAACACCACAAATAAAATGAAAATATGGTATTTTTATAAATACATAGAAAAAGTTAAATGTTTGTGGCCCAGTGGCACAAGCGTGTGACTGTAAACGACTGGTTGTGGGTTCGATTCCCACTCGAGAAGTGCAAATTATATTTCCATTTTCTTCGCTCTGGTGTCGAGGTAAAGTGCGGCGTTCCGCCACTTAACACGCAAGCCTCCGAATTCGGCGGAAAGTGGGGATCGGAGTGTCTTAACACTAGGTTCCCTCTGCCTACCCTGCTGTGTGCGGGATACAGCGAGAAGCTAAAAAAAATACATAGAAAAAGTAATAATAATAAAAAATTATATGAATATCTTCATGTTCCGTAACATAACCAATATCAATCAATTTATACAAATATATAATGGAGAATGAAGAAGCATTTTCTAGCTTCCTAAAAACAGGAAGGTAGAAAATATGCGACGGCTGTAAATTGCTTATGGTAAGCTTAGTTAATTAACTATTTTACATTATATTTAACGTAGCAACATAAGAGTAGTGCTATTGTATGTATAATACATATTAGTAGTAAGTCCCAATATGGGTTAAGCTGAAAAAAAAAAAAAAAATCCCAATGACAGCATGTGACTTCTAGTTTTCGCCCAAAACTTCTGTGCCTTATGACTTATGCTTAATGTATTTCTGTTTACCATACGTTATCCTCATAAAACATATTGGTTAAAAAAAAATGAAATCTCCACGCTTTTCTCGCTTAAGGGGTAGTCAGAGAGGATTTAGTGTCCAGACATTCCGTTCTTATTTTCCCCCCAACATGGAGACGTTGCGTTTTAAGTGGCGGAACTTAACGCCACGCCTTGTCATTAAATTATTTCAAAACCCAAAAGCACCAATGAGTAGTGCAAAATAAGTTTACAGAAAAAAGGAAAACAAATTTACAGAAAAAAACATCTTAATTCTATTAAGAAAATTGCTAATATAAATAGTCGTTTGTTGCTGTTTATTTTACGTTCTAATATTGGCTCAAATAATTTAGCCGTAGGAAATATTCACTAACTACTTTTAACAAGTTTAGTACAATGTGTTGAATATTAAAGTTTACGTTAACGCTCGACTGAAACTAGATACTATCGCTTCTAAAGTAAGTTATCAGGTAAATGTTTGTTTTATATCTATAATAATAAACAGAAAATGCTAAGGCCGTGGCAGCGGAAGGAACTGACTGACGCATTGTTAGGGATAGTTACAAAACTTAGATAAATTGGAGGAAAAACATTTTTAATATTGAAGTTTAATTTACGAATCCTTTACATTCATACTCATAGGAGGATTATTATATACTAGCGACCCGCTCGCGGCTTCGCCACGTGAACTACCACTTTCATCCTCTATTGCCTATTTGGGATTGCTTTTTTTTTATAAAAGGAGGGTAGTCTATATTTGACTTTCGTCACTAATTATGTTCATGAGAAAATCATCGATACATTTAGTGCAATGTCTATATTATTTGATAAAATATAGCGATAACTTCTAGTAAGAAAACGTACGAAATCTGCTATCATATGATAGTAGATTACGTACATATATACCATCTGGTATATAGTATTATAAACCGGTCATAATATCTTAAATAACTTTAAGCTTTTTATTTTACAATTGTGTTACTTATTGATATTAAAAAATAGCTTTACTTGCAAATAATCAATGCAATTTGACTTTGCCAGTTTTTTACTTTTCTGCGGGAACTGTTTTGAATACCAGGGTAATTTTTAAAAAAAGAGAGATAGCCTTTGTTGACCTTGCCTCATTAACTATTTTCCTGAGAAAATTCATTCATTTCAGTCAAGGAGTTTAGATCTTTCATTCTCACTATATACTAAACATACATAAGTTTCATCCACTGTTTCAACCTCCTAGGGTTTGATTTTTTCATAAAGTAGCCTATATGACCCTGCATCTTCAACAATCTTCTTTACGAATTCCCGTCAAAACATAACAAATAGAAGAGATACAGATTTTTGCATTTTTATAATAATAATTTTAATGAGTGCTGATATGTCTAATACAATGTCAACTATATAATAACAAATGGCGCTACCCGTTGCAGAAAACGTAGTGACATCTGTTGTCATATAGATTATATAAATATATAGATTATATAAAGTTTTATAGACCGGTCAAATGTATATTTAATAAATGTTATGCTAATTTTATTTTATAATTATTTTAATTAGTGATATTGAAACAAATTTAGCTTCACTCGTGAACTATCGACATAATTTGAATGTTTTTTTTTAAATTTTATTTTTCTGCGGGAGTTATTTTGAATACCGGGATGAAAACTATCCCATATGTTGCTCTAACCTCTAAGCTAACTCCATACAAAAATTCATTAATTTCTACCCGGTAGATACCGATATACAAATGATTTACTTATATCGGTTTTTTATTTTTTCCAAAAAAACTACATAGGATACCGGGATAAAAACTATCCTATATGTACCTTTGGACTATAAGCTATCACCATACTAAAATTCATTCATTTCTATCCAGTAGTTTTTGCGTGATTGACGAACAAATTAACAGACAGACAGACAGACAGACAGACAGACAGACAGACAGACAGACAGACAGACAGACAGACAAAAATTCTACTGAGTGGATTTTTGGCCTCTGTTATCGATATATTAACGCACCCAATTAAAAATTTTCTGAAATTTTTCATGTACAGAATTGACTTTTCTACTCTTTTATTATATAATTATATTCTTTTCATTTCTCGGCTCTGGTACCTAACTTCAAAGCGCGGCATTAAGTTTCAGACAACACCGATTGTCTGTCTGATCTGATGTCCGATTTCGGGTGGAAAGTGGAGAACGGAATATGTTGACACTAGGTTCTCTTTAACTACCCATCTATGCTGGAAAAAGTGTAAAGCTGATAGTAATAGTTTCGTAAATTGAATTGATTGATCACTATTCGCACCTCCGGCTAATTGAAATGTTTATTGAGACTCATGAAACGGGGCAGTCGTAGTTCGACTAAAACTTTTTGTTTATCTTGATAAAAAGAGAGCTAAACTTTAAGCTTTAATTGACGCTTTCGTAGCTTCAGAGAGAAGTCTCTCAAGCTCTATGTTGGGATCAATGCTATCAACAATAATACCTTGAGATCTATGCATCTGTTGAACCAAATATTTTCAGGGACTGTTAAGGTTATATTTTTAAAGACCTACAGAAACACGAACGTTTATCCTATCGTATGTAGACAGGCCTGAGTATGTGTTAAATTTTCCATTGAACAGATAAATTATTATCAACACACTGTAACACGCTTTTGCTATAGAAGACTTTGTCTAGAAGGTTAACTAGATAAAGTTTTCAGATGATAAAAAGTTACTTGTATATTTCTATATTTTTTTATTTAGAAATATCAAAAAATCATCACGTTTCGTTTGTTATAATTATAAAGGAATCTAATTCTGCTTGTTTATTGTAAAATTAAAACTTAATCTAAATGCTTTATATAATGTAAATATTAATATAACATTTGGAATTTAAACTTTGTCCCTGTTCATTACAATAAATGGACATTAGCGAAGCGCAATACTCTAGCCGTGTGCGGAGACCACCTGAGGGCCTCTTTCTCACACACTGTCCGACTAATTAACGAGCCAAGTTACAACAACAACCTAACTTAAACCAACTGCTTCATTACGTTTCGTACAAATGAAACCGATTTAGGGTACGTTTTCCTTACAATATATTTACGGTATTCTGAGGACACTATTATTTTCAAACTTAAGCCTTATTCTGTCTAGTAGTTTAGTGGTTGCTGGAAATGGGATAGTTACCTATTATACGAATAATTTAGAAAATTCACAAAAGAGGCCTAAACTAGCCTCGTATTATCACGATTTTAATCCAGATAAATACAATATTGACGAAGTCATAACGAAAATCTCTCAAAGCCGGATCTCGGCTCCTTTGCCCTGAAAAACAGGGGATGAAATTAAAGAAAAGATAAGTAATTTTCCATCCTACTTCGAAGTGAAGTGGCGCAAATAATAAATCTTGTCCATTTTCTTCCTAGCCGCGGCAAAAACATGTAATTAATTACCTTACTCTGACGAGGTCAGCTTTGGAAAATCTAATCCCTGCTTTTGACTTTTTTGGCAAAGTAATAGCTTCGATTTCTTAGAATTAATTGTTAAACTTTTTTACAGGACAAAGTGTCTCAATGGTCTTAGAGTGACTGACGTTTTAATATAAAACCCTATATCTCTACTCTCCCCGTGGGGGGACGGGTTAAGAATACAATTCCCCTCCGCCGCTGGGTAGCGTCCCGTAAAAGGCGGGTAACCCAGTAGTTTGGTGGTAGGAGATTCGTTCTCCGACTGGCTCGCGACCACTATCATGTCAAAGACGAACCGCCAAATATCTTATGATGTGATCCGGTTCGATGGCATACATGCCATCGAACAGGCTGGTTTACAAACCAGCTCTCCCTATTCCCACCATTCCTATCCTTCCTTCCTCCTTCTGTCCTACATCCCCGAGGCTGGCAACGCATCCGTAACTTAAATGTTGTGGATATCTATGGGCGAAGGTAACCACTTAACACCAGGTGGGCCTTCAGCTCGTTTGCCTCCTTTATTCCATAAAAAAAAAACATCTTGGTGTTAGAAATTATTCAAAAAGACAATACAGGTAAAACGTCAGAAATGTATGATATTAAAAATAATTTATTTTATTAGTAATAAGTTATCCTTATATATCAATGCTATTTATTGTGGAATACCTTAGTAGCATTAATTTTAAAAAAGGCGACAAAGTACAGTAAAGTAACGAAAATCAAAATATCAACACAATATCACCCCTAAATTACTTACGTTTTCCTTTCAATGAGCAACTTCCGACGGACGACTTAGAGTTGGAAATACGAGGCGCTTATCTTCTTTTCCGGAAACGGACTTAGCCTACAAGATCTTCGTTTTCTGTTCGTAAAGGGTCTACGTAAAATTTTGCTGTTTACGATTTTGTATGAGCCATAGTATTGTCAAAAATACGTATAATAAATACTCTTATTCATTGCTACCTATGCTCGCGATTGCATCTCCGAGGGATTGAACGAAAATGATAATAAGAGAAGCCTAAATCACAATCCATTACATAAGTTATCTACCAGTGAAAATCCCATCAAAATCTGTTCAGTCGTCCCAGAGATTAGGCGGAACAAGCAAACAGACAGGCGGACAGGCAGAAATTAAATTGGAAAAATTGTTACATCGGTATATGTAATGTGAATACATACATAAGTAAAAAGCAGTTACTCTAATAATACAAACAAACGCTCCAATATTATTTATTTGTAGAGATATACTCTATTCACGTTTTCTTCCCGCATAGTAGGGAATTCAGAGAGATTCTAGTGTCACTCCGGTCACTTTTTGCCTAAATCCGAAACATTACATGTTGCGTTGCGTTGAAGCGGAATTCAATACAACACTTTGTCTTGATACTAGGGCGGGATATAGAAATAGTTTGAATAATTTTAGAAAACGTATAGAATTGTACGCAACTTGGATGGTTTCCAAGAGACGCGGGTTCGAATCCCGCTGCGTTCAAATTTGTATACGTTTTCTAAAAATGCCTTTTTCAATTTTCTAATTGTGTGAATAACACTTGATGTTAAAAGTAGTTTGAATATATTAATTTCCCTGAGTAGGAATTAAAGTCACAACCTTACCTACCTATCCTACCTCATACGCGTTATAATACAACCGTTGTCAGTTATCTTTAAAGGTAAAATATTAGGGGCCAGCAGGGGTGATCCATTCGGCATATTTTTTTGATAAATCGTGGCTATAATTATCATTAATGATACAATAAATAGAAAATGTAATAAAAATAATAAAACTTATAACAAAAAATATAATTAAGATAAAAAGTAATCTGACATGTAGGAGTATAACTGTTCATTTATGTATATGGATTGTTATAATATATAATAATTAAGTATATAAAATAGATAAGTAATAAGTAAAATAGATCATATTAAAATATTTTTATTAAAAAATCTAAAATATTGTTTTGATATCGAAATTCCTGTCTCAGCTGGCAATTAGCAGCAGTACCTACACATAGCATATTTAACATACTTTTCATCATAAAGGGGAAAAATGTCACAAATCTAATTATTTCAATAATTATTGCGCTTAATTAACCACTAATTAATCAAATAAAATTATTTCTAACACTCACTCATAATTTTAACATTTTACCGAAAAATCATTTAACTAAAGTTTTGCGTCGAAACGATGGATTCGTATGGTTTTTGAAAGACATCGAAAAACATGAATGGAATATCTGTTGATGCGGAGTGCGGCGAGTATGGTAGTGCTTTCCAGCATTTCAATGGTTTCCTTCGTGGTATTTACAAAATCTGGGCGTAGGTTTAGCAAAAGAACTCAATGCTGCCGAGCGCGCCTGCTCAATACCAGTGTTGAGCCATCGAAGCGTTAAGCATAGAGTTCAATATCGATCGTTAGATTTCGTTCTAACAATTTGTAATGGATAATCCCTTTCCAGGTCCAGCAAACATATAAAGTCGTTGGACGTGGATCCAGTTTCACTTGTGGTGTGTTTCGTTTGTGGGTCTGAATATTTTTATACTGCTATAAGCATATTAATGTGAGGCTCTAGGCGTAGTGTACAGCGTATGCTTATATAAACAGAATAAGTTAAGTAGGTTGGTTACAAACTAAAAAGATAGAAACAAAAAACAATACATAATGACAAGTGTCATATAACAATTCTTCACGTATTTTTTCCGCATAGTAGGGTAGTAAGAGAGAACTAAGTGTCTAGACACTCCTAGACAAAACTGGAATTGACGCATTGCGTGTTAAGTACCGGAACTTAATGCTGCACTGAGCGTTGAGCTGAGAAATGAAACTAATATGCATTATATCATTCCTCCGATTGAAAATATAATCGACAAATATCACGTTTATAGTTAAACGCTGCGCCATGATAGCTTTAATACCCATATATTATAAATGCGAATGTCTGTCTATTTGTCTGTCACGCTTTCACGGCTAATCTGTATTCGGTCCGATGTACATGAAATTTAGAATGAAACTAGTAAAAATTACTTGATCTTACATAGGCTACTTATTTTTTTAAAAATCAACCTCTAAAGGATTGAAATAGGGGGTGAAAGTTTATATGAAAAATCTAAACCGATTGTAATGAATTTTGCCATAAATATAGTTGATAATCCAAGGTTAAATATGCTTTACTTTTGAAAAATCCACTCCAAAGGGTTGCAATATACAGAAACAGCCATGTAGTTAAGGCAGCGAAGCCGCGAGCGGGCCGCTAGTATTCATTATGAATGATGGACACCGTTACCAAACCATAATGTACTGTCCTATAACAGCTGAGTACAAATAAACACAAACCTACAAAGTCAACAAATTAACTAGCTGAAACCAACAAAGTTATTAAGCGGTGAACCACATATCAATACGCTGAAAACTTTTGGTTCTGGAAATAAAATACACGTTCAATACCTTTAATAGAATGATTGCATTTTGTATAATTGTTGCATTGTAAATATTGTAAAAAAACGTAGCGAGTTTTACAATATTGGGCAATCTCTATAAGACTAAGTTTTAATAGCAAGTATCTTCAAGGTAGTTGTTTTAATTTTTATTGCATAAAACACACCTTCATGCTTTGTCCCGGATGGCAGGGTAGTTACAGAGAACGTAATAATCTCTGTTTTCCTGTCTAAACAGATTTAAGTTGTAGAAATACCTTTAATAATTTTATTATGGACGTACGATTCAAAATATCTAAATAGCTCAAATATGTGAGTGAACATAACTTGTATTCTCTTTTCTAAGATAGTACCTATTTTTAAAAGACCAGACCAGTTAGTTCTAGTTCGAACTAGGATTTGGAAAACATGTATTCAAAAGTTGTAAATGATCTTTTTTTGGCAGATAAAATAGTTTTTTTTTTTAATTTACTTACCTAATTCTATAAAATGAAAGCAGCTTCACGCTTTTCCCTATCTAGTGTCAAGTCACTCCGTTGTCCACGTTAATAAGTAATTGATTCCAATCAGATTTATCAAATTATGAAGCTACAGCTTCAAGGTACACCGTGAATTGCTAATTACACAATTAAATAAAATTATTAAAATTATAAAAGTGGCATTTTTTCGCTCTGCTTGCGCGGCGTTAAGTTCCGCCACTTAACAGGCAGAATGCCTCCAGAATTCGGCGAAAATGGGGAACGGAATGCTTTAACACTAGCTTCCCTCTGTTTAACCGCTGTGTGCGGGATATACCGCGAAACTAAAAAAATATTCGTAAATTCCATCTAATTTTAACTTATAAGGTAAAAAAAATGTTGTTAAAATCACGACTAAATAATTTTAAGCCAGATACGGAATAAGATAGAATGTACAAAGTTTTATTGCACTGGGTTTGCTATGCTACACCATTGGTCTTTGCCATAACAACTCGAGCGGAAAGCCTTTCATTTGTCTTTTGAGAATTACTTTAGTAAGATTTATTTAAAAGTCGTTCAGTTCAATATTTTATTTTAACCTAAAATCCAGTGCAAAGCAAGTTGAGATGTTTCTGAAAATCGACTTACACCAACTATCTTTATAGATATGTCATTTTTCATTTGTAAAGTGAGTCGGAAAAATAAATTTTAAACTTTTTTGGTATGTAGTTCATAATTCTTTAATGCATTAAAGCATTCTATTTTGTTGAATATAGTTGTTTATAATTCATTAGAAAAAAAATGTATTTATCTACAAAATACATTTCCCTTATCTGATTTTTATGGACTCAGTACTTCTTATCATATTATGTTTATAAATGGGCTAAAAAGTTTTAAAATTTCCATAGTATCTGTTTTAAACAACTTTCCGAGTAAATAAACCCATTAGTGTTTTGTTTGCACAAAATACGATTGATCGAATATAATAAATAGAAATTTAATTTCATTCTTATATATTTTATTTTAGTAATTCAAACAGTAGCAATTAATTACTTAATTCAGTACTAAATATAAAATGTAATATACTTTAATATAAAAATTTGAACGGGAAAACGTATTTGTTGTAAGTAAAACTAAACACGATAAATCCGCAAGTTTTATAATACTCTTCTTGTCAATGTCAGAAATTATTTTTAAAATAAAATTTACAACTCTAATTAGTTTTTGAAAACTTAGTCTATCACATAACCTGTACCAAGGATGTTATGAAGCTCCGTAACCGAAACTATCGGATATCCGAAATAAAAAACTATCCTTAACCATAAAGAAATTCGTTTTTTTTTATAGGTTCACGCTGTACACAGCACGTTAGGTAAAGGTTAAACCTAGTGTCAATACGCTCCATTCCCCACTTTCCGCCGAATTCTGGGGCATTGCATTTTAAGTGGTGGAACTTAACGCTGTGCTTTGCGTCGATACCAGAGCGAGGAAAATTAAAATATTAAATATTTCCAATCCTCAGGTGGGAATCGAACCCACAACCAGTCGTTTACAATCACACGCTTGTGCCACTGCGCCAAGACTGGCTCTCTGGCTGGACTGGACTCTTCATGTTAATGTCAAAAAATATTTTTAAAATAAATTTACAATTCTAATTACTTTTTGAAAACTCAGTCTATCACATAATCTGTAGCAAGGAGTTTATGGAGTTCCTTAATCAAAATTATCGGACATCCGAAATAAAAAGAACTATCCCCAACCGTAAAGGAAGCACCTGATATGAAAGTAATATTAGACAAAAAACAATTGACCAGTATTTGGTCATTCTATTTAGTTACGTTCCTTTAAAATGTAAAATTACCGTAATTTTATAATTGTAACCGAAGCAAATGTATTATTTTTTCTATATTCTTATCCGAATCCAGATACGAAATATTACGTCTGTAATATGCCTAAGAGATACAGCTGTGGACGGTTTTAGTTATTTTTTTATGTTTAGTTTTACTTAACTATACATATATTATTTTGTTCTTTTATTGGTTTTGTGTGCAATAGTGTTTCTATTCTATTCTATATTTGCTTTTTTCCTTAAATACTCTTTTAGTGACTTTTCAATAACAAAGAATATAGTATTCGATTAGTGTCTTAGATTCTCAACAAGTTATAATTCGAATTTGCTGTATTTGCTCTATATAATATAAAATAATAATCCTTAAGTAATATATTTATAAAATTTATAGTACGTTGTACTGTAATAGGCACTGTCAGTTGAATGACGCAACTGTCGCCGCGTTGATAGATGAGCGGTATACATGGAAACATTTAGAAATAATATCAAAAAATGCATAAAAAAACTAAAATTTAGGAATATTGTGACGAAAAATAGCAACATATAGAATAAAAAAAACAAATACATGTTTATTTTATCGTATTACCCAGTAATTAATTCATATTTCTAAAAAAGGAAAACAAAATATATTTTTCAGCTTCACCATTTTTCCGCATAGTGGGGTAATAGAGTGTCTAAGAATAGAGTGTCTTGAACAGAGGGACCTATGTTCAAGACACTCTATTCTTCACTTTCTGCTCATTTCTCTTTCTGCTTGTGTTAAGTGGCAAAACGCAACGCCGCGCTTTGCTTTAGGTACCAAAGTGAAGATACGAAAATAATTGAAATATTATTATTTCCCTGAGTGAGAATCGAACCCACAATAAATCGCGTTCACAGTCATACGTAGTCCTACCGCGCCAGCATGGTCTCAACCGAGTTATTTTTTTTTTACAATATAACTACTTGCTATACCATTCTGGTACAGCTATGTACAGGGGATAGATAGCATTTGTATTCACTGTACCGTAGAACTACAAAGTGCAACTACACAGCTATTAAACCTGTTGGTTTTGGCAAACATTATTTTGTGTCTTGATGCTGTTGCTAAAATAAAAAAAAAATTATAACCTAATCATTAAATTCTATAAAATTTTATAGGAAAAGTGTACTGAAAACTCTCGACATCGTCTGATATTGAAACAAGAATATTAAACATTGAAGATTGTAGTAATGACCTGCAGAAGAGGAAATTGTCTTGAAAGTGTTTTCGTTTCAGAAGATTCTTTCACTTAGTGTTACAATTAGGAAATACTACATGCTGAACGCATCTTCTTATGCGTTCTATATAGGCAATTTTTATTGTTTATAACATTTGTTATTATCTTTCAGAAGCATCGTAGTATCTTGAGTACTTCAGTGTTTGAAATGTCCCATTTGCCATCTTTTTTTAGCTTCACGCTGTATCCTGCACAGAACAGGGTGGAGAGCGAGAACTTAGTGTTAAGACACTCCGTTCCCCACTTTTGGCTATTTTATCTTTATACGAATATGGACCGGACAGTGGCGCCAGAATACGTTATGAGTACAAGTTAGATATTTAAGGCCATACAATATATGAGTTACTCTTAAAAGGTCGTGGAAATATTATAAGTATTTTTTGTCGTTTGCTTAGACATAGGGCGGTATTTAGTACGATTTGGCACATTACGTCTTCAAATAGAGAAAAATAGAATACAGAGTGATTAAAGAATACTAGCTTCTTTGAAGGGTTTGACTACGTCATAAAATAAAAATTAAAAAAAAACATATATACAACTGATAATTATCGGTAATAGATCAAATATCTATTAATAATATCAGCTAGTTTCTATACATTGGAATTATGAGTAAAAGTGTACCAATTAGGTATAAGTACTAGTTACGTTATTCTCAGTTCCAGTGTTCACTTACATTGTTGAAATCACTGCTGCCGTTCGAGATATTGGGATGTTAGAAATCATTTCCATACACGCTTCACCTAGCAACAAACGGAATGTGTACATTCCAGTGCAGACACAGTAAATCGATGATTTTCGGCGTATGATGCACCTAACATGGCTATTGATTTCACAATAGATTTGCCTATGTTTGTGGTACCATTATCTATTTATTGATCATTACTTTGATACTTAAATAGGCTTAATTGGTTGGATTTGCTTTGACCAAGCAAACGATCATAAGCGCTTCTGTCGAAATTATTTTTTTTGTTTATAAGTAATTTTCTTCCGAAGCTGTCGTGGCGCATTTGTACAGCGTCTATCTGTAAGTTCGATCGTTTTACCTTTATATTCAGGTCGAAGCGTGGTTATATATTATTTTCATTTTTTAACTCTAGGTCCTAAGACAAAGCGCTGCGTAAGGTTCCGCCACCTAACACGCAATGACTCATTTTTAGGCGCAACGTGGCGACCGGAGTATCTTGACAATACATTCTCTGACAACCCTATTTTGCGGGAAAAACGTGAAGCTAAAACAAATCACTTTGGCTTGCTGATATATATTAAAACTAGTGGCCCGCTCATAGCATCGTCTGCGTGAACTACACATTTTTTTCAATATAGGCACGCGCCGCCGCGCCGACGTCACATTAGATGCCTCTAAAATTATCAGTGTTTCTCAACTATATTATGCGTTGTTTTATACATATAAAACTTCCTTTTAAGTCATTCTATGTATTAAAAGAAACCGCATCAAAATCTGTTGCGTAGTTTTGAAGATATAAGCATAAACATATATACAAACAGACTCGAGAAGTGACTTTGCTTTATACTATCTACCCACGTGTGTTAAGAAAATGTCACTATATAAATGAATCAACGAACAAGCGCTTGATATTAGCATTAACGTAGAAGTTGCGCTAAATTATTTATAGATTACCGCTCTACGGGGACTACTTACTAATTCCTACTACAACATTTCATAGGGCAGTCGAAGCGAATCGTTGAACAGCGGTTGAATATCCGCTGAACTTTTCCCAACAACACCTCGATAGTCAGTTTTATTTTCACGCCTGCACTTCACTGATACGATGAAACTTTCATCGCAGGCTTTTACTAGACATGTACTAAATATAAATCGTTAATGGACGACGGGTTCTATTTAAATCTCTTATAATATCATTAGCAATGAATGCGCAATAAAGAATATTTATTTAATAAAACTTTTTAATATTTATTTTTATTATGTATACTTTTTGTTTATCTGATGGATGTAAGACATAATTGGCTATTTTTATCATTTCTAAAGTGCTGTTTACATACTTAGGAAATTAAGAATAAACTTGTTTTTGGAAACGTTAAATGTCATAATTTTTAGGTAGCAGAAATTTGCTGTAATCTGTCTACAGAGAGGCTAACAACAAAAACATAAGAAACGCCTGGCTTAGCGGTTAGGGAGCTTGAACGGCTTCCAAGAGGTGCTGGTTCGAATCCCACTGCGTTTCCTAAGAATTTTTTTGGTTAATTTAAAAATATAGGATACAAAGTATAGCATAAGGTACTTAGTACACATTTTGTAAGTAAGTCGGTAAAAATAGTTTTTCTCAAAGTATTTCACGTAGATTTATAAGTTTAAAATATATATTTGAACTAAAAGTGACCGTCAAAGACCCAAAACAAGTTTAAGATACCTAATTTTAATAAAAAAATATGCAAAAATTCGAGTGGAGTAGGTACGAATTAATTTATAATCCCCAACACCAACGTTATTTCGGTGGCAGACAGACGGGAACAAATTCTGAGCCAGTCTCTCTTAATTGAAATGTGTCGCGCGGAATACATATTATACTCGTACTGTATGCCCGCATCCGCCTGAGCGTCTTGAGCGAATTTAGATCTGTGTACGTAAAACCAGTCAACGCGATACAAGGGTGTTAATTAATGAAACTTCCTAGTATAGTATTTTCGTATGTAAATTTTCGTTTATTTTAACGTCTTTTTGGATACATAAATGAGATATTTTAACAATTCTTGTTAATATATATTACATTTATTATTATAACAGTCTGATAACAAGATGAGGTGTTGAGTTCCATCATTTAACACGTAGTCTCGAATTTGGTTGTGCTCGAATGTGGTGAACAGAGTGATACCAGGCTCGTTCTGCCCTCACTATGCGGTATAAATCGTGGGGCTTAGGTATAGACTTAGTAAGAGACTAAAACATATTTTTTTATTTGTTCGAAATTAGCCCGCACGATTGATCGATTGAATTTAGGCTATACTTTGTATAAAAATTACATTTACATTGTTATATTTAGTGCTCTATCTGTATGTATGCAATGGTGGTGTTAGGTACCGCCATTTAGCACAACAGTCCCGCGACATGATTTGTTTCTGCTTACACCGGAATACTCTGAAAATACACAAATACATAACGGGCATTTACTTTATATTATTAAAAATCTTGAGACAATCGCTGCGTTATATGACTGCGTCCGACTGTTAACGCGAGGGTTATTTGTGTGATTTCCATTTGGAGGATTGATTATAAATATAATAAATTCATTTCTCCGCTCTCGTACAATAGACAAAGCGTGAGCGTGAAAGCGCTCAACATCAGTTGAGCTCCGCCATTTCAACATGCAATGTCCGAAGGATTTTCTTGACACTAGGTTGTCTCTGACTGCAACATTTCGCGGAAAGAAGCTGTTTTTTTTTAAAAGTATGTGTTCCCCACCCATATATTTTTTATTGTGTTAGCGTTGCCCTTCAAATATAATTGTCATGCTATTGTCAGTACGACACGAGCAGAGCTACTAAAAGTAAGGTTTATGAATCTTCAAAGTGCTTTCTAAAGAACGAAAGAAGACTAAATGAAACCTCCAAAATTAGTCCAGCCATTCCAGAAATAAGCTGGAACAGACAGACAGACAGATACATAGACAAAAAATCTATAGCGTCTGTACCCTGTACAAATATATATGCATTTAGTAAAAAGTGATAATTTAATATTACAAACAGACATTCCAATTTTGTGTATTTGTATAGATATGTATGTCTACAATAATGGAAAAATATATTGTAACAACTAAACTAAAACGAGTGTGGGACAGTGTCGGATGAAATGGCTAATAAAACTAATCGCTTCGAAATTTATCAGTTGGCCGCCGCGCTGACATACAAAATCGATTGTAAACCTAACTCAATTTATTTTAGAAGTAAATGTTTTTAAATATAATAACTTTATACAAAAATATTTGAAAAATCTCCGTTAAATTTATCTTATGAAGCAGTATTAAAGAATGACTGATTTATTAAATTATTATGAAATATTTTATATTTGTCAAATTAATGGTTAATAGTAAACATATATACTTGTTTCCCGGAAGCAACTAGACAAAATAGTCAAGTTATTTTATTTTGGTATTTAAAAATGTAAATTTTCATCCTATTGTTTTATATTATTCAGCTTCACACTTTTACGCGTATATCAGGGTAGGCAGAGAGAATCTAGTATGGAGACACTCCTTTGTCCAATTTACACCATTATCACATTGTGTATTGAGTGACACTGCATTTTGTCATGTCGCTAGCTGAGGGGAAAGATAAAAATAATTTAAATATTTGTAACCTATTGGGAATCGGGCCCACAGCCATCACGTTTGGTCAGACGCAATCATACTGCGCCATGATGGCCTAAATTACAGGATAACTTAGAATGATTAATTTCATGGCTCATACGATTAGTGGAATAATCCATCCTTTTTTTTAACCCATAATATACCTATTGGGGTCCAGTCGTGGCGCAGTGGCACAAGTGTGTGACTGAAAACGACTGGTTGTGAGTTCGTTTCCCACTCCAGGAGTGGAAATATTTAATATTTCCCATTTTCTTCGCTCTGGTATCGAGATAAAGCGCGGCGTTAAGTTCCGCCACTTAACACGCAATGCCTCCGAACTCGGCGGAAAGTGGGGAACGGAGTGTCGTAACACTAGGTTCCCTCTGCCTACTCTGCTAGCGGGATAAAGCGTGAAGCTAAAAAAAAAATTATTTAGGATTCCATATAAATTCAATTCCACAACATTAAAGTTATGGATGCGTTGCCAGCCTTGGGAATGTAGGAGAGAAGGAGGGAGGAAAGATGGGAATGGTGGGAATAGGGAGAGAGCTGGCTTACATGCCATGGAACTGTAACACATCATAAGATATTTGGCGGTTCGTCTTTGACATGATTGTGGTCGCGAGCCAGTCGGAGAACGAATCTCCTACTACCAAACTACTGGGTTACCCGCCTTTTACGGGACGCTACCCAGCGGCGGGGGGAATTGTATTCTTAACCCATCCCTCCACGGGTAATACAAGTTTACAAAGAGTTTTATACAATTGTGCCAGTCGTGACGGAGAACGGAGTGTCATCACACTATACTCGCCTAACTTTCTAAAGCTATCCATAATAGCTTGAAAAAGTGACTGGTGAACGTCTAACTTAAATAATTTATTATAGATGTTTGTTTGGATACAGTGTCGATTTTATGTTGAAAAAGTCATTTAAAAGGCAATTTTTGAAAGTATAATGGTAAGACAGCAAGGTATGCAGAAATAATGAAGTTTGTATGAACCTTTTTGTTTCTTTGATGGCTTAAAACTTTGTGCAAATATTAATAATCCACGCGAGTGACGTCGTTAGTGGAAAGTTACCAAGCAAGCTGCTATTATGGCAAAGTTATTATAAAATTAAAATATTAAAAAATACTATATTCTAAAAAGTTTATTTTAGAAAAAGTATATTAATAATTTTTGCCTCTATAAACACGAGCGACTTAAATTATTTTCATAGTAGGTACACAACAAAAGGCTTTGACTCTATAGTTTACAAGTTACATATTAAAATAATTTTAAGTTTCAGTAAAATCTGACTGCTTTCACTGAAAAGATCTGCATCGCAGCTACATTAAGTAAAATATTACCTATTTTTCATAGGACCTAATTTTTTCTATTTAAAAAGCGCATGTAAAGGGGACTTATTTTCTATGAATAATGTGTAATTAAAATTTCGTTTGAAATTACGGTAGAATACTTAAATGTCATGTTACCTTTTCGCTTATAACTGGTGTTGTAAACAAATAAAGTTTACTTTAGTGTTAGATGTCTTCGACTCTGGACTGCATGCATGGTTCTACTGTATTTAGAAGCTTATCAAAAAAAAAATATTAAGCATAACAGTAAAAGTAATAAACATTAAAATCACTATAAGGTATTTTACTAATATAATTAATATGTTTTCTCATGCTATTTACAGTTACAAAAATATTTAAATACTTTTAAGAATCCTGCGACGTTCAAAATTGAATATGAAATTTTATTATGTTATTATACACGTAAATTGAATTGATTAATAATAAATTGAATTGATTTATGAAAAGTCCATTAGATTTGAGAAGTTACACACTTATCTACATCTTATATTTTTAGTGTTTTAGTGAAATTTTCTTTTAGATTCTTCATAATATCAAATAAGTACAACTTGTTTTTCGTAGAAACTATTCAATACAGTTACCTTTACATAAGATCAAAGCACTGAAGTAAGAGAGCACCGATAAAATAAAATGTTAAAAGTAATTTAATTTCTACGTCTTTCACTTTTATAGAAAATAAGCTCCAACCACTGGAAAGATTAGAAGAAATCTGAAGCCAAACAAAAATACTGAAATATATATTTTAACATTATATTTAAACTTTATTTATAAAATTAACACTTTAAATTATATACCACATGAGTGCATCATGATAGAGTGTGGCAGAGTGAGACAATCTTAATACTGGGAAATTATTGTTTTAAAATTATTTTTGTTTCTTCTAGTTGGACAAAAGTTGGCAATATTCAATGTTTTGAATTCGGGTGGTAAGGTATATTAAACGAATAGTCTTAACACTTCGTTATCCTTACATAAAAAGTTGCTTAAAAATAACAAGCTAACCTACTACTAGACCAATATTTTGCGTGTTTTCCAAATAATAAACACAACAATTAAATTAACGAATCACAAATAGTAGAAAACGTCTACAGACACAGACGTACAACGGAATGGCTGGAAGCATTTATTTCGATTGTTAACGATCTGTCCTAAACGGCGAGCCGATGTCAATGTGCCATCGTAGCGTATGCGTGAATCCCTGAACACCAATGAAATATCAGAGCGACTGTTTCCAAACAACGAGCCGATAGCCGTATTTTTGAAAGCCCTCCAAGCGCTTCAATTTTATTTTTACGCCTGCAGCACGCTGATACGATGAAAGTTTCAGCGCATGCTTTCACCAGACGCGGCTCAAATATAAATTGTGGGTGGCGTAGTGGGCAGACTAAATTCTTTATTAATATGCATTAAAATATGAAAGTAGACGCAATATGCAAATACGTGTTAGCGCTTTATGAAACAAGTCTAGCTAAAATTTTCTATCTGCTCTTGTTGGTGTGGGTGTATGGATTTTTAAAGTGTTATTATTTCTTGAGTGTTTTATCGATATTTATGCCGAAATAACTATTAAAATATAGTTAAGATATGACCTAGTGGTATATAGGATTAGCAATTAAAATAAGTTTACATAATATTTTAATATTTTTAAAGTGTTATTCTTACAGTTAGGACATTGAAAAACTTTTTAGAAAATGTATAAACATTTGATTGCGCGCTGCGAGAATCTGTCAGTTATAGCGCTCGAACGATTTTCCTAAGGTGCGGGTTCGATATTTTCCTGCGTTCAATTTTTTTTACGTTTTCTAAAATATTTTTCAAATTTACATATCTTGTTTTGTCGCATAAACTGTATAGCAAAAAAATTCTATTCGTATGCTGATACGAATCGTGTTAAATATATCATTTACAGATATTATTTAATTTAATATTTAAACAATTATAAAAATATATAAATAAACCTTGGTAAATTATATAACACGCTATATAGTACTACTGTGATTAAGTAACTAGGGGGTAAATTTGGGAGTTTCTGTTAGAAACAATCGTTAAACTTGTCGGCAGAATTAATTGCAGGTACAATATTATAAACCGCGCTCTTTTGAATTAATTTATTCCCAAATCCTAGAGACCTTTTAGCAGCCTTTAACTTTGTTATCATGATGAATAATAATTTAACCAGAAACGAATATAAACAATAACAATTTATTTGAACATCTTCGAAAACAACTCGGTTATTATTCATGAAATTAAAATTATAGGCAATAATAACCGGCTTTCAGTATTTTTTAAGTTTTATTTTGCTTTTTATAAGGATAAAGAGTAAGATTCGTTTGTGTTTATCTAATATGTTATATCAATGTAAAGTAAGTAAGTAACATATGTATATCAATACAATAGTGAATATTGGAATATGATATTGACACGAAAATTAAATAAACAGAAAAATATAAGTAATAATAATAAGTAAATGTGCCTTAATATCAACTAAATCTTTACAACGCAACTCGAATAACTTTCTCATAAGCAAGATATTTTTTGTTATGTTAATTGCAGTACAAGGATTTCATACTATGGCAAATTAGAAAAGTAAAAAGAAAAATAATGTATATGCAAATCTCCGCGGTTACTACAACGAACAACCGCGACGAAGCAATGAAATAAGTTGAATTTATCTGCAACTAGCTCCACCGAGGCTGGCAAATCCCTGGCCAAATTTAAGAGGAAGCGTGAATTGGCAAACTTTAATTGAAATAAAGTTAATTTCAATTTCGGCTCGTATTTAACTGATTAAGTAATTTATTTGATTCAGTTTCAGCTTATGGAAAGGAGGCAGTTGGTAACACATAGCTCTGCAAAGCACTTAGTACGAATTCGATTGCACTAATGCCGCCTAATCCTGACCGGTGGCGTACAAACGCGGGTTGCGTTGTAAAATGCCTTATGCAAATCGCAACTTGTGATTGATGATAATCCCTGCGCATCTGCACTGGGAAACAATACACTTTCAACGCTCGCTGTTGCAATTTAATGGAAATTCCCTTAGTGCAACAACTTCTCTCGTATTTTTACAAATGTTCGCTCATATATTATTATTAAACTGAATACCTATGGTTTTGTGCCTTTAGAATTTTCATTTACATTGGTAAAATCAGTTCTAATGTGAAAAATAATTGAAGAAACTTCATTAAAATATTTTCTATTTACTATATTATTGCAGAGGCCATCGTTACGCAATAGGGCAACGTCTCGATTGCGGGCGGAAAGTGGAGGAGTGTCTAGACATACAGTAGCTATATACTATTATTATAGTTAGATAATAAAAAATACTGTTAACATTTGACATATAGGAAAAATATGATATTTTTCAATTACCTTACTGATATGTGTGTTTTGGAATAGTTACTGTTCAAATCGTTTTTTATCAGTTATAAGAATATCTTTATTCCTAACTAATTCTGTTATTCACCGTACATTTTTGCCAGTTAGTTTGATTTTTGCTTTATAGTAGAGCGCTTAGTACCGGAAGCTAGCTGCATTTTGTTATTGTCCCATATGGTCGGACATAGAGACACGCAAAACATGCGTACTTTATTGCTCATAATATCATCCTACGTGTTGACTACACCTTCCCAAGGCACAATGCCAAGTTTGACAAACTATTCTTTTCTTTTCTTGATTATTAATAAAAAATAATTATAAAAACCGATTCTGTTCTTTTCAATTGTTTCGTTTGTATGTACGTCATGTAATATTAACATTACAATATTAATTACAATAATAACTTACAAAGTTAATGAGTTGCAGATTCTGATACTGTTTATTTTAGCATACTCGTAGAAATGTACTTGTGTAATATATTTAATTTAGATTTACTATTGTATCATTTCATAATTTATTTTATATAAAGTACTAGCAGCTGCCCACCACTTTGTTTGCGCGGACTTAATGACCCTTCCCACCAAAACATCCATCACGCTGAACTATTTTTGTTAAGGCGCAATTTACTTGTGTCTTATAATTTAGGGAGTCTATTACGGTTCTACATCAGGTGTTCCACTATTCGAATTATATTTATTATAGCCAAAGTCCTGCCTAAGCTTAAAAGCTATAAAATAAATAAAATGTCATTCATTAAAATCTCTCTCCACATTTTGTTTTACTGTTTTATTAGAGTATAGATTAATTATAGCTCAAAAGTTATTACTTTAATTGATTTAATTTTTAAGGTATATTCAACGAATATTGTAATATTTTATGATAATACTAAGGTAAGACTATAAGGGGAGGTTCGACAGAGACATCCTAATGAAAGATCACTCTTTTGTCCACTTCCCGCCCATTGCGTGTTAAACATCGGGACCCTCATTTTGTATAATTAGATGAGACACAAAAATATGTAAATTAAAGAGGTTACCTTGAGTGGATTTCGAACTCATAACATTGTCTCTCTTGTATCATAAAGTTCAACTCAAGTTCATCAGGTTAGTGACAACTTCGGTCAAAGTCTCATTAAAAAATAAAGCATATAACTTCTTATTTTAAATAATTTTATTTAAAATAAGAAGTTACATGCTTTATTTTTGAACGTCAAACAATTTACTATCGATTCACTAAACTACCGGTGAATGACTCAGGCTTAAGAAAAACTGCGTAAGAAACTCAACAGACCTTTTTTTAAGTCAATAGTTTACAGGTACAAACAGTTAGACAGTTATAGGATCCTATATCAAAAAATATATCATTCATACTAATACCAATAGTGTTCATAAATATTTGCGATTAATTAACATATTTAGGTCATGTGTTTAACCATATAAAATAAAAGGTACATCTACGTTGTTCTCTGTGAAAAGACCACGTTGGTACAAGATTTACATAGCTACGTGATTTTAGCAAACCACAATAAAATATTAAAAGCAGTATTCTAAATAAATGCCCGTCAGTGTGTAGCGCGGTCGGGCGGAAAGGCGGAAGGTACGCCTTCGGAAACAGGATGGTGTAAGATAAAGAGAACATTTCCTATGGAACATCTTGGAAGAGATTTAGCAAAATTTCGACGACCTCGTTCCTTTAACGTGCCGCCGGGAAAATACAATTCGCTGTTTTTCACATACTTTTATAATATTTTTTCTTTGATTGTTATATTTTTTTTAATTGTAGTATCGTTAGTTAGTCTAATTGTACGGAATGCTCGTTAAATCTGAATTAATCTAATCTAGCAAGCCCACAGCTGGCGATGCTGCGCTCCAGCTGCTAGGATACCGTTAAACTTCATTAAGTTATTATATCTTAGTACGTAGATATGACAAGTTGAAATTAATTTAATTTTTACATTAATTAAACTAATAAATCATAGTCGGTAAAACAGAAAAGTGCCGTTTTATTAATTTTTTGAACGGCAAGATTATTGGTTGAAACAAACCTACAATGAAGAATGTTAAATAATCTATGAGCACTAGATATCTCTAATTTTTCATTTTATCTACAGAGATTAGAAAAACGTTATTCTATGATTTTCAGTACGTCAGTGAAAACGAACACATTTTCATTTTCAAGCACAAGCATTATCCTTCTAAATATATGTACCTACATAGGTATATCTTTCGCAAGCTTGAACAGAAATCGAACTGCATGGCTTAGCGGTCAAAGCTAAGCCATGCAGTTCGATTTCTGTTAAAAGAGTTTTGGCCAAGAGGCGCGGGTTTACATTTTTTGCGCTGCGATTACATTTTTTATACGTTTTCTAAAAATGTTTGTTTGTATATTATCTGTTATTTGTATATTTAGTTTAGTATTTGTAAGCGCAACGTGTAGCGCCATCTTTAATAGTTGAATATTTTATATCTGTGACGTTACGTGTCAGTTGTCAGGTGGTCGGTATGGCTAATGCGTAGTGGCAGAAACTTGTTAGTAAGAAAAGTTATAAAGCAGTCGTTGGACTGGCAGTTGCATAGTTGAGGTTGAGCCGCGGTAGTGTTAGTTACTAGGCGGGACGCCCTGTCCCTGTGTGTTTCTAATATAACGTGATTAAGTGTTAGTTAGGTGGTGAGAGGAGCTCGGGCAGTGGAGGTGAGTGTTTATGCATTATAAAGGGATCCCTTAAGCCTGCACTTGGGTCACAAGCCCCAGGCACTGCCTGAGAGTCCTCTCCCTATAATCGTGATGGGTTCGGTGCCCCGTAGTCTATTGCGTATCGTAATTAATTTGCGTTCGTATAGTGTGTAATGTTATAATACGCTCCTGGCCCGTTGCCTATGCCCAAAAACCATTCCTGACGTTTATTAATCTACATACATATCCGTTTACGTATTTGTGACATGAGATGTGATTCCTATATGTGTCACTTATATCATAAGTGACATATCATCATCGTCTCTCTCTTTATATATGCTACATCAGAAGTGGGATCGAAGCGCCTAAAAGTTGTATAATATATCGTGTAATGTTTAAAATATCGCGGAGTGTTAAGTGTTGTAATCAGTAGAAGGTTTAATGAAGCTGATACGTGGAACTTCACGTTTGCGACGGTCGTCTACCAATACTGCGGGAAGTATAATCATCAACGGGTGAGCTCGTTCTATTTTTTTATTAATTGTGCACGTCACTTTTGAATTTGTGCTATAGAAGGTAGATAAAGAAACTATGAGACACGGTTTAGTAATAGAAACACATAATTTAAGCGATGGCACGGTATACAAATGAGATACTTTGCCTCATAAGATCATTAGTCATGTAGAAAAAGGTGTTCTGTTTTATAGGATTGTAATAAAGAGGGTAACATTGAAATAATCCTAACGCGGCGATATTTCTGCAAAATAGGTAGTTGCGTAGCGGTATAACAGTGTATGTTGAAAAAGTCGATGCTAATAAGTGTAAGAAAGTATGATTGTAAGAAAGTATGAAGTTTTATGTGCTTTGGTTTTATAGAATTGTAAAAGTAAAAAAAAGGTGTTATTGAAATAAATCTATTACGGCGATAGTTATTCAAATAATCAGGTGTATAATGATGTAAGCCCGAATATTGAGAAAAGTAGGATTCTATGAAGTGTAAGAAAAAGTGATATTAAGAAAGTAGAAAAAAATAAGTTCTGTTAGTTTTAGCCCGTTGAAAGGATAGGTAAAAAAAAATGCTCAAATAAATGATTTGATGTAATAGGTACTGTCAATTTTGATGATAAAATCGTAAAGAGAAAAAAAAGTATGTAAGTAGTAAACGTATCGTAAAAGGTTTAAACGTAAGAATCATTGATACTTTCATTTTTATGAAACTACCGCTACTGTTTAGTAATTAAGTTTTACGATTTGTTAAAGTTAGAATTTCAACGAGATTTGGTGTACTCTCGAGTTCTTTATTTTACCCATGTTGCGTGCAACAGTTCTTTTACAGAGTTAATGCGACGAAGCTTGATACGACATTTGTTTTAGTAAGGTTGGGATCTTGGCTCGAGATTACTTCAAGTTATGTAGTGCTTAGTGCATATGCTGACCGTGTAGGCGGGTATTTATGATAAGAGTAAAGTCTGTTAAAGTGAATAAAGGAACGTAATAAAAGACAAAGAGAAAAAAAAAAGAAAAAAAAAAAAAAAAAAAAAATATAGGAAAGAGTCATTGTAGGGAATCCGGTCCACTGACACAGTTAAAGCGGTCTAGCACGTTCAGTCTCCCGTTCTAAGACTGATGAGAGGGGCTTAGTAATTGCGAACGAGATCAAACAAAATTAGACAGGAAGTTTAGAGGCCCTTATATCATATTAGAAGTCCTTGAAAATGATCGGTATTAACTCAAAAGTTTAGGTGGATCTCATAGAACTTGTAAATACTCTCACGAGAATTTGCTTGCAGTGCTCCACGGACATATATCGGCTTGATCGAAGTAGCCATTAGCTTGTTAAATTGCGAAGAGGCCGAGACGGCGTCGGAAGATGATGGGAGTATAATTATCTAAAATTTAGACAATGATAACTCTGATGCCTCTACCGTATGCTTAGATATTTCCACTGATTCAAGGATGCTCACCATAGGCTCAGACACTCTTAGTACATACTCGGATCCAGAGACATGGGAAGTTTTGCACGAAACTGAAATACATACAGAACAGGACCATTTATAACTCTAGGTAACGACGGCGACCTCGTGAAATATCTTCCCAGGTAGTCAGACGAAATATGTCGTCCGAGTCAACTATCAGGTTGGCTTGTCTGTGTGAGACGAAAGATGTCGTCCGAGTTAACTACAGGTTAGCTTGTCTGTGTGAGACGAAAGATGTCGTCCAAGTTAACTACAGGTTAGCTTGTCTGTGTGAGACGAAAGATGTCGTCCGAGTTAACTACAGGTTGGCTTGTCTATGAGGTTACAATGTATAAGACGAACTGTGTCGTCCGAGTCAACTACAGGTTGGCTTGTCTGCTTGGCTTGATTGTATAAGACGAATATTGTCGTCCGAGTTAAAGCCATTTAAGTTGGCTGACTTGTTCTGGATGGTTTTCACATTATAAGTAAGAAGAATATTGTCGTCCGGGTCACATCCACGAAGGGATTGACTTGTCTAATAGTAGCAATATATGACTAGTTGTCTCATATGCTCTTTGATGAGGAGACTGTGTCATCCGGCCTTAGAGTGGCGTGTCACTTGCTTTATTTAAGTTTTTAATTATTACGTGCTTTACGCGCGCAATGATTAATTATCCGTCAGGATGTACGAACGGAGTACGTATGATTGTAACTCATAAAATCGCCCGAGGACGGTCGAATGTCAGTCCGGCCGTGTAGGCGCAACGTGTAGCGCCATCTTTAATAGTTGAATATTTTATATCTGTGACGTTACGTGTCAGTTGTCAGGTGGTCGGTATGACTAATGCGTAGTGTTAGAAGCTTGTTAGTAAGAAAAGTTATAAAGCAGTCGTTGGACTGGCAGTTGCATAGTTGACGTTGAGCCGCGGTAGTGTTAGTTACTAGGCGGGACGCCCTGTCCCTGTGTGTTTCTAATATAACGTGATTAAGTGTTAGTTAGGTGGTGAGAGGAGCTCGGGCAGTGGAGGTGAGTGTTTATGCATTATAAAGGGATCCCTTAAGCCTGCACTTGGGTCACAAGCCCCAGGCACTGCCTGAGAGTCCTCTCCCTATAATCGTGATGGGTTCGGTGCCCCGTAGTCTATTGCATATCGTAATTAATTTGCGTTCGTATAGTGTGTAATGTTACAATACGCTCCTGGCCCGTTGCCTATGCCCAAAAACCATTCCTGACGTTTATTAATCTACATACATATCCGTTTACGTATTTGTGACATGAGATGTGATTCCTATATGTGTCACTTATATCATAAGTGACATATCATCATCGTCTCTCCCTTTAGATATGCTACATATAATAATAATGTGATAAGCATAGGAATAGTCAATTATTTATGTTTTTAAAAAAATCGATTTTTTTTTATTTGCACTAGCCCATATCTGTTAAGATTTAAGCTTCTGTCAAGAAAGGTTGTCTGGCAGAGATTGCTACCAGCAATAAGACCGCCTTTGCGCACTCTGCACTATGTTATAAATTATTGTACTTATTATTACTATTGTTCTTTTATTGGTTTTGTGTGCAATAAAGTATTTCTATTCTATTCTATTCTAATGTTTATTAACTTCCTAAGTGTGAGTAACACTTTAAAAAATGTTCAAATATGAGTGAATATCACTGATATTTATATAGACTTCCATATAACAATTATTCCCAGCGGCTTAGCTTTTGTAAATTATACGTCCAGGTGTCCTAGATTCCTAATTCTTTTCTTAACACCGGCTTATCTTAGCACAAAAATTACACTTCCGCGCTGGTGAATATATATAGTTATTGCAAGAATTTGAGCGACATACATATTTGATTTTCCAAATGTGAAACCAATATGTCAATTTATGTGCAAAATAAACTGTAGTTTAATATTACTGCAATATTTTTAATCACTAATATATCTTTTTCATCATCTCTTAAATTTCTTAAAAACACATAATTTTAACACCTTCACTTAATTACACTCATAAGTTATACAAACGTTATTATTCATTTACATCATACATAATATCATGTCCGCATTAATAGGCCCCTAATATAGCCTACTCGATACAAATCTCTACAATCCCTTAAGACCGCGCACATGAGGTTTATTAACGGAGCCATTGGCTTACACGACTGTATATCATGCGGTACCTAGGCTCTAATCATATTAAATAGCCTAATAGTCAGGATTACTCAAAGTGCTTAATTAAATCGCTGTAAAGTTATTACATTATATTGTTTGCGGCTTTGCTAGTACTTGTAACTCGCCATTTTTCAAATATATATTTAACTTAATTTGTTTGTTTATAAGATATAATTATTTGATAGATATGTTTAATGACTTAAAATGTCTTTTTTCCGCTTCTTTACATAAGTTGTAAGCGAAATTAGATAAGTACTGTTGAAAATATTTTTGGCCAAAAATTAAAATTAAGAATTAATTAAATTTTTACTCATTGATATAATTCGCTTAAATATATGAATTTTAATTATTACACACACAAATTCTAATAATACAGACAACAAAACGGATGATAAAGCTAAAACAATTATAATAAAATGTCTTTCCTTATACACACTTAGTTCTTTGTAAATGAAAGTACATTTCAATAAGTAAACATCTTATTGATTATTATAAAAATTTGCTCCAAATATAGACTTTAATTAAGGAAAATTGTTAACTAAAATATATATTTTTAATAGAGAAAAGAAAATTGAACAAGAAAAATTCTAACGTTGGTATTTTCTTTACAAATTCGAAACAATATAGAGACTATATCTTTACATTTTCTTCGAATGGCCGGTGGTATTTACTGAAAAACTTGAGCTTTTACGTCACGATGAACAAAAGCGGCTGTAATAAGTCTGCAGAACTCCGCGAAACAACTGAAACTATCCCAAACAAAAAATGAGAAAGTCTATTGATGTCCAAATAAAGTATAGTTTTGAAAGAAACATTATTGATATTGTATTAAATACTTAAAATTTCCATTCTTTTTAAGATTTTCGAGTAAATTTATTTTAAAAATAGGTTCTCACGCTTGTTCCACATAGTAGAGTGTAGTTAGAGAGAACCTAGTATTAAGACACTCCGTTTTCCTCTTTTTTCCCGAAATCAAAACATTGCACGGTGAGTGACGGAACTCAACGCCACGGGTTGTCTTTGACTCTTATATTTAAATACAATACTGCGACTGGGAATCGAACCCGTTACCATTTTCTGTTACAGTCAGACGTTCTGACCTCTAAAGCTTATTTTAAACGTATAAAAATATTCACCTTTTATTTTATGTCGTTGTACTCTCCTATGTAGTTTTATAGCACATCATAGTTGTCGGCACGTTTTGGTTAAGTTGTGTTTAAGGGTCCAGTAGATAAGATAAGGGCGGCCTTTAGTAACATATCTCCTCTATATGTAGCCTTAGACACTTTGTGACTTACAAGCAGTTGATAATATCAAGAGCGGTGGATATAAAATCTATTTATGAAAAAAACAATTTATGGCCAGTCGTGGCCCAGTGGCACAAGCGTGTGACCGTAAACGACTGGTTGTCGGTTCGATTCCCACTCGAGTTGTCGAAATATTTAATATTTCCATTTTCTTCGCTCTGTTGTCGAGGTAAAGCGCGGCGTTAAGTTCCACCACTTAACACGCAATGCCTCCGAATTCGGTGGAAAGTGGGGAACGGAGTGTCTTAACACTAGGTTCCCTCTGCCTACCCTGCTGTGTGCGGGATATAGCGTGAAGCTATTTAATTTTAATTTTTTATGAAAAAAACAATTTTAAATTCTGAATTATAGTGAAGATTATAATAAAAAAATAAAAAAATAAACATTTATTTAATATGGCAGGCGTTTTAATATTATTCAGTTCGAATGAACAAACTATTATTAGTAAAAAATTAAATTATGGTAACGTTTGCAAAGAAAACTTGTACATATTGTAAAAATTGTATATAATATTTCTATGTAACACTTTTATGCATTCATATTCTTTAAAAGAAAAAGAAATTTTCCACTTAATAAAAATGATAACATCATAAAGTCAACGATTATTTTTAATGTATATTAATTTTGTTACGATTATATTAAAAAAGCTGTAGAAAGGTCTTTTACCGGATGCCAGCGACATCAGTATTCCGCGTAGCACTCGACTCGAGGAAACAAATTCCCAAAATTGAATTTTATAAAACGAGTTGAATACTAGAACTAGATAGATAAACTTGAAAAGACATTTTTTTTTCATTTAATTTAAAAGATTTTAATACGATTATAAATTTGAACATTTTTTATGTTTTAACTTAATATAGGCAGGCTTCTTTTGATGTATTTTTTGTAAAGTTTCTAAGTTTTGGGGTCTTCTTTATAAGCTGCTTGCCTTCTTATCATTTTTAAATTGTTTTAACTATTGCTACGTTTCAAAAACACTTTAGAAGATGTTATATTATATTAAAACTAGCGAACTGATAGCGGCTTCGCCTGAGTAAATTGAAGTTTCAACTAAGTTCATAAAACAGTTATTTAAAGTTAGTTTGTCGAACAAATATTAATTGTTTAACATTAAAATGTTAAGAGAAGAAAACCCAAACACAATATCAAAATTGCATATAAGTTATAAAAGGTAAAAAATTGACAAGTAAATTAAAAATCATTATTTTGGGTTCCGTTACACTATGAGGCACGAAAAATGTGCTTTCTAATACATATATCTTCTACGTACAGACAGAAATTTTTTTTCTAGGTCACACTGTATCCCGAGGTAAGCAGAAGGAACCTAGTGTTAAGACACTCCGTTAGGACGGATTACTTCCAAATTCGGAGGAATTGCGTGTTAAGTGGCGGAACTTCACGCCGCGCTTAGCTTCGACACCAGAGCGAAGAAAATGGAAATTAATATTTCCACACCTCGAGTGGGAATTGAACCCACAACCAGTCGCTTTACAGTCACACTTTGTGCTACTGCGCCACGTCTGACCCCTACAGACATAATTCAGTTACATTTTTATTGTTTGTATGAATAATACACTTTTTAGAATAACTTACAATAATTCATAATCAGAGTATTAAAATATTCTCATGTACAAAACAACTATTACAAATTTTAAGCGGTGGTTTAAAATATTAAATTGATAGCAGCTGAGAGTAGAGATTTGTGACCTAAAAACAGTATCTCTGAAATATACTGACGTCAATAAAGTTCAGCTAGACGTTTCATATCTTTCGAATGCAAAGATTTGCTAACTTGCGGTTCTTGGTTTGTGATATTGGCGTTTGGATTGAACTCCGCCTATATAAGTCGTTTTTTAAAGATTTTGTACGAATTCATGAGAGAATTCGAATACAATAGGTTCACACAAAGATTTATACTGAATGTATGTGGCCAGTGTGACGCAGTAGTACAGCGTCTTATTATAAACGCGATTGGTTATGGATTCGATTTCCACTCAAAGATTGTTTTATAATTAAATTATTTTCATTTGTCTGCTCTCGTACCCGTAGACAAAGCGCGGAGTTAAGTTCCGCCACTCAACACCGGATATCGCGATTTCCGGCGGAAACTGAAGAACGAAGCGAAACGAAGAATGTTATGATACTAGGTACTACAACATAGACAAAGAGATCTGACTACGATATGCGGGAAAAAGCGTGAAGATATCTAGCTAGCTATATATAATAGAAGAAATCTTATTTTTAAATTGTAAGTATTCAGTAATTACAATAATTTACGTAGGTTGTTTAGCTATAGAATATTATTGTAAAGAAAAAACTATGTTTGGAGCTACACCTACAGTTATTTTATTTTGATCACTTCACAGTTAATTGAGAAGTACATTCAAAAAAGAATAAAAACTACCATAACAAGCGTAAGTCGTCAGTGTTTTTATCAAAAAATCATATATGATACATTAGTAGTACTTTCATTTCGATTCGGGTTCAATTGAGAGAAGTGTTTTATACTGGAACTCAAAGTCCTCGTTTTGAAAATCAGATCAAGAAACGGTCTTATTTTAGGTATAAGTGAAATATTATTATTAATAATCAAAAATATTAATATAAGGGCTAAATACAAACATTTCCATGAGGTAAGTAAGTCATGGCAATGATTCATTATGACTACAGACACTTACTATTCTTGCAATGCTGTAATTTATTCAGAAATTTAGTTATAAATTTTATAATAATATGCTTTAAACTTATTCGAGATATGCTCATTTTGCACCTGCAGACTAGGTTTGGTACTAGCTGTATCACAGACGGCTCGTTCTCTGAGATTCAATTTTAAAAATTTGTTCCTCTCACTGAGACGCACTGTGAATACAAATAGCGCTGAGATATTACTAGTGTTGGCCACATTTTTAAACTGAATTTGCTTTGTTCAATGCTGTATATTATTTCAGTTATCCCGGGTTAAAATGTTGTTATGCAGCATAATTGTATAGAATTTATTCAGAAAGCTTTTCAAGTCGGTATAATCATATATTTTATATGTAAATAAGCCAAAGTGAGTAACAGGATGTTTTTTTGAGTGAAAACGTTACTTTAAATATCCTTGTATGCGTACACTTAAGTTAGGTAAGCAGCGAAAATAATCGTTACCATTTGAATGTTATTAGTTATTGGTAGTCGTTTCATTTATATGAAATTTCTATTATTGAGTTATTATAATCTTTGATTTTTATAATTAAATATATTTTTATATAAATTTTTAATTATTACTTGGAGAAATATTTATATGAATGTCATATATATTATATTCGTTCATAAAACTGTTAAAGCTTGATAAATACCATACTAATACAAATGCGAAAGTCTATTTGTTACGCTTTCATCTACCTACCGGTACAATAGAATTTTAAAAAACTAAGAGTGAAAGTAGTTTAATATACCAATTCGACTATAGGTTACTTTTTTTAAAAGTCTGTCAGTCAGTTTGTACGAAAGGTTGTGTGGTAACGGGCCAAGCTGCGAGCGGTCGTTAATTCTCTATACTCGTAAAAGATAAAAAGAATAAAATTTTTGAAATTATTTTATTGAAATTATTATTTTTTAGAATGCCACTTAGGTATATGTCAAAGGATAGGTAATAAATAGTGTAGTATTAGATACTTGCTTTTTTTATTTTAACGTGAGTTCGAAGGATCAAAGATTTGAGTAAGAGTCCTGGGTTGCTAAATATATTTAATGAAAAAAAAAAATATTTCACGCTTTTTCCCGCATGTCTATGTAGTCAGATAGAACTTAATTTTAAGACTCTCCGACTTTTCTCCTGAAATCGAAACATTGTTTGTTGCGTGGAATAACTTAACACCGCAATTTGTCTTAGGTACCAAAGGGAACATATGAACCTTTAAAGGGATGCCAAAAGGAATGAAAAAGCTATGTTTTAATGACTTAAAATATTTCAACATACACATACTCTTATTTCATATTCTACATATATTCAAGAAAATTCTATGATAATTCCCACAAGCTAGAAAACTTTACGAGATATTAGTTTTCTCTGCAATTCTCGCTTTATGCTAATCATTTCGAAGCGTTTCAATTCTATATTTCATGGTATAGAGAAAATTGGTATCCAAGCACATAAAATATAAAGCAGCTTTGCATCGAAAAACCCAGCGGCTAAATACGACCAGTTTATCAGGCATTTTCATTTTGGTCAATAATATATTTCGCGTGCGGTACGCGTACACAGAGCTAACGGAAATTGAATGCGAACTACTATCGGGTATGGACAGCGCATGACAGGCTGGACGTGTACATTGTACGGTGACTGACACACTATCTGCCTATCAGTTGCGAGCACAAAGACATCCATCTCGCGTTGCAACAACTTCCGCTGACGGGTTTCAATTACGTTCAAAGTTATCGCTGCGCTACATTCGTTTTGATTTCAGTGATAGACTTATAGAGACAGATGTACGAATGAAATAGATTGATTTGGAGGTAAAATTTGTTTTGTGTTTTAGAAATTTTATTTGAAAATCGTCAATTTTTGTTGGCTAAAATATAATTTTTCTCTATAGCTTTATTAGCTTACTATAGTACTTGGCAATCATTAAGAACAAGCATAAACCTTAATCATATAATGTAATCGTCTGTAAATCCTTACGGTTGACAATGTCACTGATTGAGGAAGGTAGTGAATTAACAAAAATATAATTATCGTATAATATATGTGTACTAGCCGCTCGCGAGAGAATGATTTTGGAAAAAATAAGTAGCCTATGTTAGAGCTAGACATTTTTACTACTTTCATTCTAAATTTCATCCATATTTGATCGATAGATTAGCCGTGAAAGTATGACAGACAAACAGACACATTTGCATTTATAATCTAAATAGGTTTCTAATCTTAGATTTTCAATATAATTTAAAAATGTTATATAAATAATTAGTACATGTTACTAAGGCTATGATTATACAGTGAGACATTCTCACTGTAAAACAAATTGGTTGTAGGTTAGATTCGGTGAAACTCACTTTTTTTTTTGCGCATACTGACTAATATAAAATCAGGTCCACCACCACTGAGCACAGGTTAGATTGGACAACATTGTTTTAGTACATTTTACTATTTGCAAAAGCTAATTTAGCCTTCATTTTATATCCAACTTAAGGTAATTGAGTTAGAATTTCCCTATCCATTATACACAGAGTTTATAAAAGTAAGTTTATAAGTTTAGTTAAATAAAGGAATAGTTTTTAAGGAACAAATCTTTTCTCTTGTACGAATGATGAAGAAGTTTTCTATATAAACAAAAGTTAGACGGAAGCCACGTATCAGAGTAAGGAAAGATTCCCGAACTATCAACAACTTTCAATAATCCCACTAACTTCATTGTAACGAACATTATTTTGGCAGTTAACTAGCGCTTTTCCTGTCGTTGCCATAAAGCCACAGTGTCAAGAGGAAAATAAATTTTGTACCACATAACTTTTACTACCATATTAGAGCTAAGTCTGGTGTTACTATTATATTAATTTTTGCTTAGTTTGTAATTATATATAAAAAATATTTATAATACTTATAGTAAAAATATTCTGTGTTTTTTAAAGATAATTAATTTTACTTGAGTTTGTTCATATATCATTTCGTCTATATAAAAGAAAGACATTATAAATCAACGATCTTAAGATTTACCTAAAATTCATATTTAAGTTATTATCTTTATGTTATAAATATAGAGTTACAAAATTATGAGCTAATTTAGTTTTATACGCTGTGGTGTTTGATTGAACTTAAATCAAACGTTAAAGTAAATTATTAAGTTTGCGCCTCTTTGATGCCAGAATATGCGTTTAAAGTTACTCGGTAATTACGAGGATGATTAGTTTCGTTAAGTGGATACCATATACACTGCTGCATTGAGTTTTTAGCTCCACACTTTCTCTCGCATAGGGGATGTAGTGTCAAGATACTCTTTTCTCCGTCACTCAGAATTGAGACAAACGAGAACTATCGTGGTAACAGTCAACTGTTCCACAACAGTCTCGTAAATGATGCAATGCAGCGGTTATATATAAGGGAACACCGATTCAGTAGCTCATTTCAATGTCGTGGTCATACTTACTTGTCGTAGTGTTCCCTAAGTACGGACCTTATGCATCTGCAGCATATCATCACCCAGTCTCATGGTTGACCATGATCATTGGTAAGCTTTCAAAGTCAGCTTGTGAATATTGAAATTCATTCCACTTCGGTCTACGTTATATTAAATATTAAGCAGAAATTACAACAAACCTTACTTAAAGTTGACAACAGCTGTTTCAGACTATCTGAGATTATTATATCATCATTCATGCCATATCATTACTGAAAATTAAGAAACGATAATGTCTTTTTTATATTCACCAATCCAATGAGGTCGACACTGTATAACAATTGGCAATTAAAGAATTACACACTGACCATATATTTAAGATCGAATTTGCAGAATAGTAACATAGTGCAGTACAAAATTAAGGCAACTCCATAATGAATGTTTATAGCTTTAATATCCTTCTACTAGATAGTGGAGCGAGTCGATTAACAATTCCAGTTGTATGCAGAAACGGCAATTTTTATTGCGGGGAGTACGTTTTGTTTCTTAAATAATATATGATTTGTTTTTTTTTGTTATAAATTTTTTACATTTTTTTTAAGCAATTAAACCTATCTAATTAATTTTATTTAAGTTTGCTCTTCCTTTGGTTTTTAAAATTATTTTATAAAACATAAAATTATAATATTTGTATACATATGTATATATTGAAATACTGTTATGCTAAAATAAAGATTTATATACACAGTCAGCGCATGATATGAAATAAGTGCATAAAATATGCGCTTATTCAACAATATATCCGCGTCTAGTGTACATAGCCGTACATTCTGGACGGCGGTGCAATATGTTTGTTTGTTCCGGACCGTATCTTCCTTTTTATAAGATGTCCCTGCGAGTCAAGAGTTACGGGTCGATTCATCCTATAAAGTTTACAACTCCCTGAAAGCCAATACTTTGGTTTTAAGCGGAATAAGAATCCTCGTAAATTTAATAAGTAAATTCATGTTTTCTTTACTTCCTAGTCATCATCTGTCAACCGTGATCATGGTTGTGGGTTCAATTCCCACTCGAAAGGCTTGAAGCTACATTTTTAGGCATTGTTATTTAATATTTTTTTTTATTTATGTAGGCTATCGTGGTAGGCTATCGTAGGCGGAGACAGCAACCTTGAAAAATTGATCATCGTTGGCAATACGGTAAGAAAGAGACCTAGAGGCCGAATAGCAATCAGATGGTCAGATCAGCTAAAAAAATCAGGCACACAATCTTCTTACGCGCTTACTCACATCGCGACAGATAGAACCCATTGGAGACAGTTCGCCCATTCCAGCTCAACATCCTACCAAAACCACGATCTTCAGTTATAATGGACCGACCACAGAGAGGCTATCGTGGTACAGTGAGACAGTGAATGACTGTAATCGTGACTGGTTGTGGCTTTGATCCCTCTTCTATGAAATTATCATAATTTAGGTTTTTTATTACTCCGGTCTGGTGAATAAGACAAAGTGTGCTGTTGAGGTCCGTCATTCAACAGGCAATGTCTCTGGTCAATTCAGGTGGAGAATAGAGTGTCTTGACACTAGATTTATCTGACTACCCAGCTATATGGGCAAAAAATATTATTATTAAAGGTACTTATTGTTTACATATTTTAAATATCTATTAAATTTTATATGTGAGAATAATGTGAAATACGTAAAAGATTTTTTATAGATAAATTTGTTAAAACTATGGTATAGTAATTAAGTATGTCATTGTCCTTTCAATATGTATGTAAGTGTATGTATATGTATATATATAGATAGATATACAGAAAATAACAGTGTGTAACATTTGCATACAGACAAATATATTTATATTTTATTACCTAACTCCAAGCCATGCCCTTTATTATCGATAGCATAAAAATTGTAAAAAATACATTATAATGTGTAGCACTTTATATTTCCCCATGAAGACTACCTTAATTAAAAGCTCGTAACTAAGTAGCTGCGACGCCCCTATAAGGCTAATTTAGCGATCCTCTCCCATTTTCTTGATAGCATTGGACTTTCTGACGAGTAGTTCCTCTCTTGTTGGAAAACTTCGAACCTGTAGCTTTTAGCGTTACTTACCACGATTTGTGCAAACAAACGCTACATGCAAATGTAGGGGGAGAAAATTCGATCTAGCTAGGTTTTATTTCTATAAAATGTGTTTTCTTTGAATTTCCAGGCATTAAACAGGGAGAGCGGTTGGGGTTTATGGTTACTTTTTACATATTGCCCACGGTCCGATCCTGATATCCAGTCTATATTTTTTATTTTTGTTGTATATGTATATATATTTTTTATTTTAACTTTTTTGTTTTGATTTATGTAATGTTTTATTATAATTTTTATTTATTTTATCATATTTTTATTGTTATCATATTTTATAACCATTTCTCGAAAGAAATACCGGAGCGGAGCTCGGCCACTAGATATTATATTTTATATGCTGATACCTGAGTAATACACTTACACTCACAGTAATACACACATGTACGTTTTACCGTAAACTAAATAGTACTTATTTACACAATGCGTTTACAGTAGTCATGGAGTGGGCCCAGAATAAAAAGCTGGAGTGACAGCGGAAGTAAGAGTAAAAGCGAGAGCGGATAACGGGAGCGTGTGCTGCTGTAGAAAGTAACTGGGACCTACCTTCATCTTGCAAAAGTTACACTAGTTTGAAATCGGCGTGGAAGACGGAGGCAATAAATTAACATATAAGTAAGTCATTATATATTTGGGGTAAACAATTACTAACGTTTTTGTTTTTAACTTAAAATATTAAAAGCTTTGCTTAGCATTTCCAGCTGGTTTTGCACCGTTCTCCTTTGGTCGTCACCTTCTTTGGTTACAGGTCTGAAAGTCTGCCTTTTAAAAATCCCAAACACAGATTATATTTCTAGAAAGCTATAAGTTTAATTGATTTTTGCATCGTCTTATTTATAGCGTTTGAAAATGACGCATGTTTTGTATTACATAAAAGCTTTTAAGCTCATAGCTTTGATATTATTAAACTAAACCAGCTTTCAAGATGACAACAGAACGTATCATACTCAAAGGCGACGAAAGTTTATTGTTGTTAAGCATATGCTTATTTTTATTGTGACTATTAGGTACTTGTAAAAGCTTTATATTTATTCCTTTATAACCGACAGGCGTTCAGGCAGTGTACTCTGAGTGTAGTGTCAAGACACTACACCTATTACCAAGATACAGTTCTCCACTTCACCCCCACATTCAAGACATGTATATTGAGTAGTCTAACTTAAATCTGCGCTTTGTTTCTTACAATGTTTGGTTCTAAGTTAGTGGATAAAGAACTATAAATAAATTTACGGACGAATTACACCCCCTTACAGATTGTATATTATTTTTAAATCATGAGTTTTGGGTTGTTCATTTTTCCTTTATGTGATGCAAAATATAGTAAAAATGAACCGGTCTATTACATACATGATTAACTCAACGAGAAACTTGTAATTTGGGTTTTTTAAAGAGATTTTTAAACAAGAGAATAACGTTAACTGTAATTTTTGTTCTCTCTGGCCGATATTGATAACCTTAATAGGATTCCTTGAATATATAATACACGACGGCTTCTTGTGACACATATGTTAGTATATTACTACAATTTAGGCCCCCATCCATCCATCCTCAAGTAAAGTGCACTTGAAATGACCGTTAGTCATAAGCAGGTTTTATCGTCTGATATTGACATTAACATTCTGCTTTGCATGTAACGTACTATATTATTATACATACATTTAGTATATTGTTTCGGAATATATAATACATAATATATGTATGAAGTCTATTTGTTGTTGTTGCCTTTTTTGGATTAGCATAAGTAGTCAGAGAATATAGTATCAAAAATTTGTTTTCCTTTAATGTTTAATTAATAAGTATTATAATTAAAATATTTCCAATTTCTTAAATGTGGAATTGTTATTAATATTAATGTGACGACAACTCATTATAATGTGTTATAATACTCTAGTATGTAATACATAAATGGTGTACAAAATAACTGATATTATGAGGTACGTTTTTCTTCTCCTTTTATTAGCTTCATTTGTTTATTGTAAATTTCAAATAATAGTTAAGTATCTATATATATAATAAAAGAGTAGAAAAGTCAATTCTGTACATGAAAAATTTCAGAAAAATTTTAATAGGGTATGTTAATATATCGATAACAGAGGCGAAAAAACCACTCAGTAGAATTTTTGTCTGTCTGTCTGTCTGTCTGTCTGTCTGTTAATTTGTTCGCCAATCACGCAAAAACTACTGGACAGAAATGAATGAATTTTGGTATAGTGATAGCTTATAGTCCAAAGGTACATATAGGATAGTTTTTATCCCGGTTTTCCATGTAGTTTTTTTGGAAATAATAAAAAACCGATATCAGTAAATCATTTATATACTTATATCTACCGGGTAGAAATTAATGAATTTTTGTATGGAGTTAGCTTAAAGGTTAGAGCAACATATGGGATAGTTTTCATCCTGGTATTCTATACAACTGCGGCAGAAAAATAAAATAAAAAAAACATTTAAATTGTGTTGATAGTTCACGAGTGAAACTAAATTTGTTTTAATATCACTAATATTACTTAAAATAATTATAAAATAAATTGAGCACAACATTTATTGAAGATAATTTGCTATTAAAAATACATTTGACCGGTCTACAAAACTTTATATTATCTATATGACAACAAATGTCACTACGTTTTCTGTCACCATCTGTTATTATATAGTTGACATTGTACTAGATATATTCGTACTCATTAATCTATATATATAAAAGAAAGTCGTGTTAGTTACACCACTTATAACTCAAGAACGGCAGAACAGATTCGGCTGAAAATTGGTAGGGAGGTAGCTTAGAGCCAGGAGATGGACATAGGATACTTTTTATCCGTTCGACAGCGTTCCCGTGTGACTTGACATGAAACGTCAGTCACTTTAAAACGTGGTATAACAAAAAAGAATCAGACTTGGAATAACAAAACGTAAAATGACAGCTATGTATTGACGTATGGATGGCAATTTTATATTTGTAAGAAATCAACGTTAAAACTATTTCTATTAAATAAATAATTAACAAGTGGAATGAAGTGAAGTGAAGTTTAATTAATAATGCCGCGACCAAGACGATCGAATCTTTCCCGACAAAGCCGTAATGCAAGAAGAATACAAAATACTGCAAATGAAAGGACTGAAGAAGAACAAGAAATTGCACGTGAACAGCGCCGCGATAGTATGGCTAGACTTCGTGCTTCTCAATCACGAGAGCAAAGTGAAGCAGCCCGTGAAACAGCTCGGTTGGCAATGCAGAATCGTCGAGCGAACAACAGAAGGCAACAAATAGATAATTTGCGACACAGAACAAGATATTTAGCTGATTTGAATCGAGCAGCGTTTCGATACGATTGCAGCAATGATTACAGCTTGCATCCTAGCGTTTGCATTGGGCAAATGGACGTTGTTTGCGAGTATTGTGGTGCATTAAAGTTTTCCGGAGAAACGCCTGGATTGTGCTGCCTTAATGGTAAAGTGAAATTGCCAGTGTTGACTCCGCCACATGAGCCATTGTATTCATTGCTTTGTGGCGAAACACAAGAATCACGCCACTTTCTTGCAAATACTCGAAAATACAATAGTTGTTTCCAAATGACGTCATTTGGGGCAGACATTATCGAAGAAGGAGGATTTAATCCGACATTTAAGGTATTTATTTTTGTACTTACATAGAATGTAGTTAATTTAACTTACTTTATCTATTGGTATGTATTATATTTGCTAATACTGAAGTCTACTCTCCCACAGAAAAAGTATTTATAACCCAGTTAATACTGTCTGGTTTTTATTTTGTAGATACAAGGACAGATTCACCATCGAATTGGATCATTACTACCTTTCGAAGATACATAGAATAAATTTTTACAAATATATTTCATGGGCAACATGGAAGAACAACTTGATCGACGCCTAGAGATCAATGTAGGAATGAAGCGAGCAATTATTCAAGACATGCAGTGTCTGCTTCATGAACATCATGCGTTGGTCAGGTTATTTAAGAGTGCTTTAGAGCAAATGCCAAATGATGACTATAAAGTTGTCATCAAAGCAGATAAACGACCATCTGGAACACACGAACGCACATTTAATGCTCCAACAGTAGACGAAGTTGCCATCCTGATTGTTGGTGAACAATTTGAAAAACGCGATATTGTGCTTACACGTCGCGATACTGGGCAACTGCAACAAATATCTGAAACTCATCGATCATATGACGCATTGCAATACCCACTAATGTTTTGGCAAGGAGAAGATGGATATTATATAGAGATTAAAATGATAAATCCATTGAATGGTAAAGTATCAGTATCTTAATAATGGTTAATGTCTGTATTATTTGTCTTTGAAATGGTTAATTATCAAATTTTGAATTTCAGGTGAAGAAACTACAAAAAAAGTTAGCTCAATGAATTATTATGCATATCGTTTGATGATTCGTCAAAATGCTGACAACTATTTGCTGCGGTTTCGTCGATTGTTTCAGCAGTATTGCGTTGACATGTATGTAAAAATAGAAACGGAACGTTTAACATTTATTAGGTGCAACCAAGCCAAACTGCGTTCTGAGGAGTACATCCATTTACGTGATGCAGTTAGTACTGAAGGAAATGCAGCTAATTGGTCGATTAACTATTCTGCCGGCGACGTACATTCGTAGCCCACGTCATATGCATGAATATGCACAAGATTCAATGACATATGTTCGTCATTACGGCCGGCCAGTGCTCCTTATTACCTTTACCTGTAATCCATTTTGGATAGAAATTACTCAATTGCTGCTTCCCAGACAAACATCAAATGATAGACACGACATCACAGCACGTATATTCAGGCAAAAAACTCGGTCCCTGATGAACTTTATTGTTAAACAACGCGTCTTTGGAGATACTCGATGCTGGGTGTATTCAATCGAATGGCAAAAGCGAGGCCTGCCGCACGCACACATTCTTATTTGGTTAGTGGAAAGAATTCAGCCTGACCACGTAGATGATATCATATGTGCCGAGATTCCTGATCATTAAGTCGATCCAGACCTACATGATGTTGTTACTACTAATATGATTCATGGACCGTGTGGTGCCATCAATCCCCAATCACCTTGCATGGTCGATGGAAAGTGCTCTAAACGATATCCACGGAAATTAACGGCGGAGACTGTCACTGGCAACGATGGGTATCCGCTGTATCGGCGTCGATCACCAGATGACAACGGTCAAACTGTCACAACGAAAGTGAAAATAATGGATTTCGTTGTCGACAACAGTTGGATTGTTCCATATTCGCCACTTATTTCTAAAACGTTCAAGACACATTGCAACGTTGAATACTGCAATTCAGTTAAGTCCATAAAATATATTTGCAAATATGTCACGAAAGGCAGTGATATGGCGGTTTTTGGATTGCAATCCTCAAATACCAACGATGAAATTTCACGCTATCAAGTTGGTCGTTATGTGAACTGTAATGAAGCGATTTGGCGTATATTCGCATTTCCAATTCACGAACGTCATCCTACTGTTATACATTTGGCGGTGCATCTGGAGAATGGTCAACGAGTATATTTCACGGCTTCGAATGCTACGCAACGTGCTGAAACACCTCCAGCAACTACATTGACCAGTTTTTTTTGCAATCTGCCAAAGCGATCAGTTTGCACGAACTTTGCTTTACTCGGAGATGCCACGTTATTATACTTGGAATGCTTCATCCAAGAATTTTCAAAGACGAAAGCAAGGTGATGCGGTTCTTGGGTATCCAGATGTGCGTTCTACTGATGCTCTTGGTCGTATGTGTACAGTTCATCCAAAGAATGATGAATGTTTCTATTTGCGGTTGTTGCTGGTAAATGTGCGTGGGCCAACTTCATTTGAGACACTACGAACTGTTAATGGTGTAATATTCCCAACATATCGTGCTGCATGTGAAGAATTGAATTTATTACAAAACGATAACCATTGGGATACGACAATCGCTGAAGCCATTATCTCTGCATCTCCAAGTCAGATACGCACATTATTCGCTATCATAATTTCAACATGTTTTCCATCAAACCCATGTAACCTGTGGCACAAATACAAGGATAGTATGTCAGAAGATATTTTACATCAAATTCGTATCAGTTCCAGAAATCACGATATTGAGATGAATGAGGAGATACATAATCGTGCTTTACTCTTGATCGAAGATATGTGTTACCTCATATGCGGTAACTTATTACAGAGGTTAGGAATGGCAGCGCCAAATCGTGAAATGAATGACGCATTTAATCGAGAATTGGAACTGGAACGTGAATATGATCACCAGAAATTAGATTTAGTAGTTCAAAGGAATGTACCCCTGTTGAATTACCAACAAAAGGAAGTTTATGATACTTTAATGAAGGCAATCGCTGATGAAAATGGTGGTTTATATTTCCTAGATGCCCCTGGTGGAACTGGCAAGACATTCCTTATGTCATTAGTTTTAGCAACTGTTCGGGCGAGATCCAACATAGCGGTTGCAGTAGCTTCTTCTGGAATAGCAGCCACATTGTTAGAAGGATGCCGTATGGCTCATTCAGCATTCAAATTACCGTTAAATCTTCAAACTATTGAAGAACCAACGTGTAATATTGCAAAACACTCAGCAATGGCCAAAGTTTTAGCGGCATCGAAAATCATCATCTGGGACGAATGCACAATGGCGCATAAACGTGCATTAGAAGCACTTAACCGAACATTAAAAGATTTACGCAATGACTCGAGATGTTTTGGAGGAGCAATGATTTTACTGTTTGGCGGAAATCGCCAAATACTGCCAGTAATTCCAAGATCTACGGCTGCCGATGAAATAAACGCTTGCCTCAAATCGTCAAATCTATGGCGCTATGTGAAGAAACTGCAGCTGACAACAAACATGAGAGTTACATTGCTTAATTATACATCTGCTGAAGATTTCTCGGAGCAATTGCTGACTATCGGTAATGGTCAAGTACCTGTCGATGAATCGAGCGGATTAATATCATTTCCAAATAATTTCTGTAATTTTGTCTCATCAAAAGACGAACTTATCAACAATGTATTTCCAAATATTATTTCTAACTTCAAAAATAATGAATGGTTGAGTGAGCGAGCAATTTTAGCGGCTAAGAATAAAGATGTAGATGACCTGAACTACATAATTCAAAATAAGATCATTGGAACAATGCATTCATTCAAATCTATTGACTGCGTCACAAATGAAGATGAAGCCACCAACTATCCAATTGAATTTTTAAACTCTTTGGACGTGCCTGGCTTACCACCGCACAATTTACGCCTAAAGGTTGGCTCCGTAGTAATCATGCTTCGAAACATAAACCAACCAAAACTGTGCAACGGTACGCGTTTGGTGGTTAGTAAATTGATGAACAATGTAATTTACGCTACGATAATGATAGGAAAATTCAAAGGTGAGGAAGTTCTCATTCCGAGGATCCCGATGATCCCAACCGATATGCCGTTTGAATTTAAAAGACTTCAATTTCCGATACGTCTTGCATTTGCCATGACCATCAACAAATCACAAGGCCAATCCTTAAAAGTTTGTGGTTTAAATCTAGAACATTCATGTTTTTCACATGGTCAATTATACGTGGCATGTTCACGGGTCGGAAGACCATCTGCGTTGTTTGTTTTTGCGCCTGATAATAAAACAAAAAATGTCGTGTATCACAAGGTACTTAAGTGAAGAGCAACCTATGTGCTAAAATACAGAAATAATAATGAATGATTAATGTAGTTATTTATTTTTTTTTTGTATTTTTTCCAAAAAAAAAAACACAATCTGCTTATCTGCGGAACAAAGTTCGCCGGGTCAGCTAGTTATATTATAAATGTGAAAAAATCTGTATCTCTTCTAAAGGTTTTGTTTTCACGGGTAATCTACTAGCCCGCTTTAGATGAAATTCGAAAAGAAGAAGTCGTAGGGCCAAATATAGGCTACTTTTTAAAAAAAATCAAACCCTAGGAGGTGGAAACAGTGGATGAAACTTATGTATGTTAAGAATATAATGAGAATGAAAGATCTAAACTCCTTGACTGATTTCGATTAATTTTCTCAGGAAATAGTTGATAAGGCAAAGTCAAATATAGGCTACCTCTCTTTTTTAAAAATAATTCCAGAGGTGCTAAAATAGGGTATGAAAATAGTAGTTCACCCAGTGACGCCGCGAGCGGGTCGTTAGTTTACCCTGGTATTCAATATAGTTCCCGCAGAAAAATAAAAAGTACCAAAGTCAAGTTATACCAGTAAGTAACACAATTGTATAATAAAATAAAAAGTCTAAAATTTATTTAAAATATTATGACCAGTTTATAATACTATATACCTGATGGTATATATGTACGAAATCTGCTATCATATAGATATATGATAGCAGATTTCGTACGTTTTCTTACTAGATCAGTTATCATTAAAAGTTATCAAATAGTATAGACATTGTACTAGATGCATCGATGATTTTCGCAAGAATATAATTAGTGACGCAAGGTTAAATTTAGACCATCCCCCTTTTATAAAAAAAAAACCAATTCCAAAGAGGCAATAGTGGATGAAAGTGGTAGTTCACGTGGCGAAGCCGCGAGCGGGTCGCTAGTAAATAAATAAAATTTGATAAACAGACTCAAGGGATTGAAAATACTTCCTAATACATATAGCGTGTAGCTTACGGCGTAAACATAATAAAAAATAAATAATATTATGAAGAATTGTTGAGTAATCTTCAAGTGTTCCAAAAGTCTTAATCGGGTATACTCGGGTGTATAAAGAGGCAAAGTTGTACTCAACGTTGACCTCGTATTGTTGAACACTCAATGCGTGTTTATGAACAAGTTCTTTTCCGCACAGTGTTGGTGTATGATAACATACAGAAGTGTAAATTTATCAAAATAATAATTCAAACAAAAATTTCTTTAATTTCGATTCTTTTGAAATCGACGAATCTTTCTTACAGATGTTAACAAAATGAATTGTGTCAAGCATATCAGTTTCGTAGCGGCGAGAACTAGACGTAAAGCTGGCGGAAGAGTATTTTTCTAAAGTGGAGTAAGTATAAATTTCAATACATGTTCACGATTATTGAAAGTTACTTTAAAACTTAGAGAATAATGTGAAACATAGAAAGTAAATAAATGATGCTAACAATTAAAATAAGTTAATACGACTTAGCGTATAACAAAATCGACGCAGTCTGTAGTATGACGCATGACTTATGTCTGCTTATGTAATGCTTAGACGGTGTCCATGAGGCCGTGGTACAAAACCCGCTGCATTATACTTTTTATAGGTTTTTAATATAGATTTCTAAATTTCATAAGTGTCTGAATAATATTTTAAAGTGTTAAAAATATCTTCATAATAAATTTTATTACATATTTAGATAAAACTAAAAAGCAATCATTTGGTAACTTTGTTTTATACTATTTAATGATTACAAAAATAGATGTGGAACTAGCAAATAGCAAGTACAATCTGCACATGTGGGTTTGACGTAACGCACCGCACAGCAATATAACGTGATTTTCTAAATCGGACAGCTCTTCTCTCTGAGTGCTCTCTAGCGCGTCGGTAAAAGGTATTACATTCTGCCCCCTTGAAAACTTGATACCCACATGTTTGGTATAAATATATAAGATAGAGACCCACCCTTGTCAAGCTTTTGACCTTAACTACTGTTATATAAAATTGACTTTTTGAAAAGTTAAGCAGTTAACTTAACATTATATTGAGATCTCTTAATGAAAATTACATGAAATAATATGAATAATGTGATGTGTTAACTGAGTTTTGATTAAATTTAGTTGAAAAAAATTTCAATAGCCTCATAAATATTATATAGCCTCTCAAATATTGCACTAACTCATTTATCACTTTCAGTTTTTTAATAATTTACTTTTGAAGTCGTGACGCAGGGGCACAAAGTGTAACTGTAAACACAATTGGTTGTAGGTTCGTGATTGAGTGTAGATTGGTTGTAGTGGGACCACTCAATGAGTAGAAAGAAATATTTAATATTTTCATTTTCTTCGCTCTGGTGTCGAGGCAAAGCGCGGTGTTAAGTTGCGCCACTAAACACGCAATGCTTCTCAAATTCGGCGGAAAATGGGAAACGGAGTGTCTTAACACCAGGTTAGGTAGAATAAAGCATGAAGCTAAAAATAAACAATTTACTCTTATCTAATAAATTCAATATAACTACGTTGCAGGTAGAAGTCAATCTACTTACTATAAAAGTAGAAATGAATAACGAAACGTTTAGAAAAATGTTTATGTCCTCGTTCGACTTTACACTTATGGACATTGGATATCATAAGTATTGAGGAAGCACGGTCAATTGAATAGCGAGCTTTTTATTTTCATAGCAATAATATTTTCTTTGAAATATTGGATACAATTGTCATAGTCGATAGACCTCGAGTACCTACTGTTAAGTGGCTGGTACACTTACGTAACCTATATCATTTATTGATAGTAGAACAAACTACTTTAGAAATGTTAATGCGATTTTAATGACTTATTCCTGGCTGTAGCAGTTGTTGCTGACAGCTCTCTTTAATTTACTGGTGTAAATACTTCTTATTCTAATATATTTTTATTTCTACGTGCTTGAAGCTTTAAGATTAAAGTGTTTTTTTTTATAACGTAAATAAATCGTTTAGATATGTGATAAGTATGTATGTAATATTGCTACGAGATTGAAATCAAATTATTTATTTTTGAATTGATTGTGTGATCTAGTATATACATATATTAGTAATATATGTACATTAAATTTATACTTAGTTATAGGTATAAATCAAAAGAAATATAACAGAATTGGTATAAGCTGTTAAAATTTATTTGAATACATTTGTTTCTTTGAGGCCCTCGTGGCGCAGTGGGACAACGTTTGACTTTAATCGCGATTGGGTGTAGGGTCGATTCCCACTAGGTAGACTGATCATAAATAAACTTTTTCATTTTGCCGGTCTGGAGAGAATGTCAGAACGCGGTGTTGAGCTCCGCCATTTAGTATGCAATGTCAAAAGTTCGTCCGAAAAGTAAAAAACGTAGTATCCTGACACTAGTTTCTCCGTAATTACCGTGCTATGTGGAAGAAGTGTAAAAGTGGAAGGAAAAAATAGTAAGCAACAGTTAATTTATTCATAAAGTAAATGAACCAAGTTTTTCTATGGAGACTTCATTGAGACTTTAGAGATACATTAATATATCTTTTCAGATACTCCATTTTTGCTTACATTAAGCGTTTCAAATATTAAGATGCAGTATAAACTAGTTCACCCTCTTCACAACACCCTCTTCTAGTATTATTTGAGGCCATCGTGGCGTAGTGGGACAGCGTCTGACAAAAACACGATAGTTAGGGGTTCAATATGTACTCGGAGGTATTATTATATTCATATTACATTAATGCAATACAAAGCATAGCGTTGAGTCTAGAATTCCGACTGAAAATGGGGAAAGGAGTGTCCTGGAGGAGGTGAAAAAACTATGGAGCTGTAAATCAAAAACACTATAGAATAAGAACTAAGTAATAATACTAAAATCGGTATTCACAAATAAGTAGGTACTTTACGTTCTCATACCCCTTACACTCTTAAGTCTTTTTAAAATAGAACAATAAAATGACTTTTTACTTCACAAAGCATTCGAAGAATATTTTTTCTTTGCTATTAACGCTGTAACATCAAAAATGGGTTAATGGAGGGCAAAATGACGTCATTCATCTTAGTTGGATTCCTCTTAACTCTTACGCGCCGCTCCCTACTACCTAATTTCCTTCATTATTGTTTTTTTCATTTCGCACAGGAAACAAGAATGGTGTAGTGATTTACTATGTTATAACGACTACGCTTGCCTTTTATTTATATTTCCTTTGTATTCCTTAGTTCAATGGGGTCTTTTTTTGTTTCTTTGAAGTTTTTAAATATTGAATGAAATAGATTCAGATATAAAAAATTTAATATATATTATCGAAATATAAAAAAGGAGTATATTTTTTTTATTTAACATTCTTTTCTATATAGCAGGGTAGTTCGCAAGAATTTTGTGTCAAGACACTCCATTGTCCACTTTCTGTCCAGTTTTGAGAGATATTACTGACATATGTATCATAGATATTTTTTATGAAGTTATAACAATTTAGCTAAACAGTTTTATTTTATAACTATCAGTCAGCAATTATTGTATCAGTAGTTGGTACGATTAAAAATGGTGTATTATAATATGAGGCCAGTCGTGGCGCAACGACACAAAGTGTGACTGTAATGTGACTGGTTGTGGGTTCGATTCCCACCCGATGAGTGGAAATATTTAATATTTCCATTTTCTTCGCTCTGGTACCGAACCAAAGCGCTGCGTTAAGTTCCGCCACTTAACACGCAATGCCTCCAAAATTCGGCCGAAAGTGGGGAACGGAGTGTTTTAACACTAGGTTCTCTCTGCCTATTCTGCTGTGTGCGGGATACAGCGTAAAGCTAAGAAAAAAAATATTATGAGCGTATTTAATTACTAATTTTAAAAGAAATATGGTATACCGTGAAATTAAACGTTACTTAATGTAAAATACAAAAATATTTTAAAAAAAACCTTGACTCCAATATAATTTTGTTATATGTAATCTTAGTAATAGCCAGCTTAATTATCTTAAAGAAATTATACTTGAATAATTAATTACAGGAGAGGATCCTCAGCTTGATTTGAATTAATAAAGAAATTTTATACTCCTAAGACTTTTAAATTAAATACAAAAGTATATACTTGTCTATTTTATTAACGATAGATAGGAGCTTGTTTCAATTGTTTCGACACATTTAATGATTCTTATGTTTATTGTAATTTAATTTTGAGATAATTTGACTTCCATGTAGGATTTAGCAGCTTGTATTTACCTTGACTTTTGAATTATATATTTCGATTAGATTTCTTTAAGTGATAAAGATATTGTTAGCAAACGTTTAAATGATTGAATGTGGATGTAGCATGCTCAGCAGAGCAGATTGAGCACGAGGACCGGGGCCCGCTGCGTTTTAATTCTTATAGTGCAAATTATAAAGGTTTCAATAACATTTTTTTTAGCTTCACGCTATATCCCGCACACAGCAGGGTAGGCAGAGGGAACCTAGTGTTAAGACACTCCGTTCCCCACTTTCCGCCGAATTCGGAGGCTTGCGTGTTAAGTGGCGGAACTTAACGCCGCACTTTACCTCGACACCAGAGCGAAGAAAATGGAAATATAATTTCCACTCCTCGAGAGGGAATCGAATATTCTTATAACGCAAATTATAAAGGTTTCAATAATATTTAATACTACAAACCTCTAAAAACGATATATTTTTTAATATAATGTAACAACAACTTACCATCTAATAACAATAAATTTAATTTATAGTAAATAAAAAAGTAATGTTAAATAACACATCTAGAATATTAAGTTTATCAAATAAAAACATGTTAAGCTGCAGTACAATAATAGGAAACGAGGGTTTGGGTTGAAGAAAATATGTATAATAAATCGTATGCGGCGAGCGTGTCGATCGTTTGCAACACACGATTAAATCTAAAGAGCTTTTTCAAATGTTATCCACAGGTAAACGTTTACATGATATTTATATATATTCTGTAAAGATTTTTTTGAAATTTTGAAGATTATTATCATCATGTTCTGCCAAAATAGTAATCAATATACATTTTTGATTAACCGTTTTTTTAATGATTTTTATATGTAAACTAATTAAAAAGCTTTTTACCGCATAGCAGGATAGACAGAGACCTTGTGTCAAGACACTCCTAACTCCATTTTTCGTTGGAAATCGAGACAATGTGTTTTACGTGATGGATTTTAACACCGTGCTTGTTTAGAATAAGAATTCTATTAATCATTTTGTAACTTTATTTTGAAATTCTAAAGTTTTTTAAAAGTCCAAAACCGCTTAAACGATAAAAACATTTGCGATTTAAACAAAAACCTCACAACAATTCTAAAAACAAAAGAGATTGTATCTAGCATTTCGTCGCGATAGTTCATGAGTCGCAATATTGAACTGCCAAGTACCGATCCACAATATCTACTTATTATATCCCTTTTTATTCTTGTCTTTAGATCAGAACATTTATTACTGTCTTATTGCTTGTGGAGTGCTCGGGGCTGAGAGAGTGTCAACAACGGGTTATTATGTTGAGACTGGCGAAATTTAACAACAAGAGAATCGTTGTGGTGCCAACATTTAGACAAATGTTAACGTTAGCGTTGTAAAAATGTAATTTGTTAAACTGAATTGTTGTTATATAAGTATCTATCTCAATTTGTATGAAATAAAAATGATGCAAATATAATATTTTCGACATTCTAGTGAAGCTGAGATGCATTTTGTAACGATATATATTATACATACATAAATAAACTGTAGAAGTTAATGGCCGATTTTAGTTTATAAAATTAAAAAAAAAAAAGTAGATCGGCGGGAACGTGGCGTGGGTAAAGGTACTGTAATACAAGGAAGTGGTTATTTAATTATAAAACATAACCAAGCAAATAATTAATCTAAATTAGTATATAACTAGAATATATCCTTTTTATATTTATATGATTGACACTTAAAATTAATTTTATAAATATTTAAATACCTTGAATTCGACTCCTTATTTAAAATTGGTCATGCGGATTATCCTTGGCCTCATTAAGATTAAAATATACCTTTTGATAGCCTTCGTAAATTAATAATATCATCTTAAAACAGGATGAATAACGAATGGTGGCCAAGTCATTATTTTTCGTTTGTTATACGTAAAATGAGTATTATTATAAATAATAACTGTATAACAACTGTCCTTTGTCCTAGCATCAAGAAATGTTTTTAATTATTTTATAATTATTTTAAAATGAAGAAGAAATTTACTTACACCTATTTAAAGTAAACACAGTGAGCTATTTAAAGTATAAACCACAAAAATAAGCACAAATAATCAGGTAAAAGAGGTGTTATTCTCAGAGTCAAAAGTGTTGTGAGGCAAATAGGAATTCTTGATGTAACAACATAATGTGTATAAAGGTACTTTTGGAAGGGATTTATGAAGAAGGCCTCGGTTGGTTTATGATGACAATACCGCCGCCGAGTGCCGCGAGCGCCACCTCATTTCCTTACTGAAAGTTATAAAAACATATTGAAAATGAGATTCCCGTAGAGGACGTCCCAACGAATATTATCTTGTTTGTGATTTGCGTGATTTTATGCATGCATGCGAAAGTAATTGTATTTTAGAAGTCTTTGAGCAAAGGCGATATGATTGCTTTGCAATTTTATTAGATATTTTGTCATATATTATTTTTAATAGAATATACTAATGTTGTTATTTCGAATAATTAATTTTCAAGAAAAAAAATCAAATGTTAATATTACAATTATTACTACTATAATAGTAAATGAAAATGATGATATGGCAGAATCCACATTATTTGTTTGCATTTAAAATTCAAACTGTTCGTTGTTTTCTTAAGAAAAAACATATCAAAATAAATTTTACATTTTTAGTTAGAAACGAAAATGCAAGTTTAAATCTTAAAAGCACTATATTCGATAAGGAAAGGCTAATATGGGGATCGGGATTGAGATCGAGTTCGAGCTTTAGCTTTGAGCGTAAAGTGAGACGTTCACACATTTGAACGGTTTCGGTTGATCATACAAACAGAAAATGAATTTTAACCGATATGTTATATATATTTGAGCTTAATGCTTTTTCCCACATAGTAGAGGTAGGAAAAGAGGCTCATATTTTTCGTTGCTTCACTTTAATTTGAGACTTAATTGTGTGTTTAAGTGCGGATTTTACAGAGCGAACACATAAATATAATTTATTCAGAAATCGAACCCATAATCATCATATATGCAGTCTTAAGCTCAACTGTACAATTATATATGAACACTTATATAACCTTTTTCGGATATTATACTTGATTATTACTCTCCATAACATTTACAAAATTCAAACGTACCTAAATCAATTATCATTTTTTGTATTTCAAAAGCAGTAACTCTACAACTCTATCTCTAATAAAGAAATACATTTATATCTATTCAATTCTTCTACCGTATACCTTTGGTCACATAACAGCACATATTAGTAAAAAGCTTTTTTTCGGTACTTAAACAACCTAAACATTTCGCTGTACATGTACTCGTATGTTCGCAGCTACAAAGAGAATCACTTCAATGATGGCAGCGTTGAGACCCTATTTTCTTTCAGGTTGCTTTGTTTTCAGCTTATACCTACGGCTTTTGTCTAAATCACTTTGTTGCCAGTTTGTCGAAGATAAAAGGAAAAATAATTAGTTTTACGAACCTTTGTATGTTATATGCGTTCTGAATTTCGTTTTATTATAAAGATACCTAATTTTTTAACAATAGTAATATTTTTATTGTATTCATTATATTATATTATATTCTATAAGTAAAGCTAATTCGTATATCCCACATAATGGTTACTACAACTATTATTCATACTTTAATTATCTATCTAGGACTACAGTTTTTATATTAACTAAACCTACGTCACAGTCAATAGATACAGATTGCGTATTGATGTCAAATAATAGTCAATAATTCAAAAAAAAAAAGTATAAATAATTGTTCCAAATTAATTAAAATCTTTCTATGCAAGTATGTTCCATAGCAGCAAAAATATTTATTAGCTTCACGCTGTATCCCGCACACAGCAGGGTAGCCAGAGGAACCTAGGCAAAATTCGGAGGCATTGCGTGTTAAGTGGCGGAACTTAACGCCGCACTTAGCCTCGACACCAGACCAAAGAAAATGGAAATAAATATTTCCACTCCTCGAGTGGGAATCAAACCCCCAACCAGTTGCTTTACAGTCACACTTTGTGCCATGACTTACCCCTTACAAAACGTACGAAAAAATATGCAACAGGATTTGAACTTGCGCCTCTTGTTCAAGTGCTTTGACCGCTAAACCATGCCTTGAAATTGTTATACGTTTGCTAAAAAGTGTTTTTCAATTACCTTAGAGTAAGTACGTAGTTAAAAATATTCTACAGATAAAATTGCAAATCTACATAGAAATCTGATTTTATTCGGTATAGAGCAAATAATAATATATATTCGAAAGGCTGTAAAACAAGAGAATTGTTGGCTTAAACGTAATCGAAATGAACGATTTAATTGAAAGAGGTTAAAATTCGAAACAACTAAACAGAAGTTATTTGATTTCAGCTTTGTATTAATTTATATTCATGATACGGTCGACATGACTATTAAATGAACAATAATGGCCGGTGGTTCTTTTTCAACAAGCTCGACATGTTTTAAAATAACTCTTTAATTAGAACTACAACAAAAGGGTAATTTTGTATATTCTGTATTCATTTTATTTTGAAATCAATACATACTAGTATGTTGATGTTCTTTTAATTTTATATTAATTGGTCCACAGTATTTAGGTTTTGTATGATGACTAATTCTATACGAGTCAGTTTGTTTGCTAAAAATATAAATTGATATAAAATGTTTGCAATTAAATAGTTGACAGGTGTGATCTGTGACTTCAGAACAAGGCAGACTCTGATTAGAACGGCATTCATTCCAGGGAGAAGAAGAATCGATTTCTTCATTCTTCTTTTCCCTGAAGGAAGACAAAATTGTATAAGACACCATATGAAGATGACATTATACATCCATCTGATTTGGTTAATTATTTGTGAATTCAAGATCTGCTTCATCCGACCCTCTATTTCTTCTATGTATGCATTTGTTAAACTCTAAAATGATAAAATATTACTTTTTCAAAAATGAATGTATTTAAGACAATTTTTTTTTTTGGTTTATTTTTTTTGCTATGATTAAGTGTATTATTTAAACTCTTTAGATTTGAATCTTTCTTTGAATATAGCTTTAATCATGCTGGGGCAAAAAAAAATACAAATATTTTAAAGGTATATGTATTTACTGTTTTAGACAGAAGTAGTGCGGCGTTCAGTTCCGCAACAATCAAGCAATTTATGAAGTTAGCAGTGGAAAGTACAGTATGAAAGACTTATTAGTACGTTATATAGTTCTTCTTTTTTCTTTATTTACTGGTCGTCCACAATAACACACAAGTATTCTAAAAGTAATGTCACATTATCGCTAAGGGTCAGTCGTTAATGACGGCACATCTAAAGTTATTATACTTCATTTATGATCACACATTATCGCTCAAATTGCTATTAAGCCCTGCGGGGTAATTCTGGGGATAAATAAATACACCAAAAGTTCAAATGATGGACTCCCTTAGCTTACCCCCACGGCGTTATTTATGTGCTGCTAATTTATCTGGTGACAGCAAAATGTTTACTGTTACTATGTCTTAATTACCCGATCCTAAAGAAATCGTAGATGTAGTAGTGATAAATTATTCTTTTAAGTGTTTCTAAGTATAGTGCACTGGTATATTACTAATTTTATAGTTATATAATAATAACAGATTAGTAACTAACTACTTGAATTATTTTATGAGACGTGGCTTACACAATGTAGCTAGAGAATAACGATTCGAAAAGGATTAAAAAAACAATATTAAGAATAAAAGTTAGTTTATTGGATGTTCAATATGTTACAGAATTAATGCGAGTAAGAGTGAAGAACGGAGTATTTTGACATTAGCATACAGAATCTATGCTACGTTTAATAATTCCATATTAAGAAAATTATATTTATTTAATTTACATCGTTTGACTGTAACCGCTATTCGCAGTGGGAAATATAGGCAATTATAAGGAATACCAATCTTCACTTTGCACTGTGTCAACATTATGCTATTAAAAAAGGTAAGAAACAGCATTTACAGTCCGAAAAGGTTACTCGTCCCAAGTAACAGAGATCGTAGACAACGACCTGTTTTTGGAAAACCACTTGTTCTAATATAAATAAAAAAGTCTCCGTATTTTAATACGGATGAAATGTATTAAATTCAAATTATTAAGATATTATAAAATGACTTCGAGTTATTTCATTTAATTAAGTTATAATGAACACAGCTAGCAGCTCCTTCGTAATTGTCCGAATAATTAACAGTTAAGATAATAATAATGTTTATAAGCTTGTTTAGAATTTTGTAGAGTTGTTAAAGACTTGAAGTTTCAATGAATTTTATTTAATACTAGCGACCCGCTCGCGGCTTCGCCACGTGAACTACCACTTTCATCCTCCATTGCCTCTTTGGGATTGGTTTTTTTTCTGTAAAAGGAGGGTAGTCTATATTTGACATCCGTCACTAATTATGTTCATGAGAAAATCATCGATACATTTAGTGCAATGTCTATATTATTTGATAACATATAGCGATAACTGTTCTAGTAAGAAAACGTACGAAATCTGCTATCATATGATAGTAGATTTCGTACATATATACCATCTGGTATATAGTATTATAAGCCGGTCATAATATCTTAAATAAACTTTACGCTTTTTATTTTACAATTGTGTTACTTATTGATATTAAAAAATAGCTTTACTTGCAAATAATCAATGCAATTTGACTTTGCCAGTTTATTACTTTTCTGCGGGAACTGTTTTGAATACCAGGGTAATTTTTAAAAAAAGAGAGATAGTCTATGTTTGACCTTGCCTCATTAACTATTTTCCTGAGAAAATTTATTCATTTCAGTCAAGGAGTTTAGATCTTTCATTCTCACTATATAATAAACATACATAAGTTTCATCCACTGTTTCAACCTCCTAGGGTTTGATTTTTTATAAAGTAGCCTATATGACCCTGCATCTTCAACAATCTTCTTTACGAATTCCCGTCAAAACATAACAAATAGAAGAGATACAGATTTTTGCATTTTTATAATAATAATTTTAATGAGTGCGGATATGTCTAATACAATGTCAACTATATAATAACAAATGGCGCTACCCGTTGCAGAAAACATAGTGACATCTGTTGTCATATAGATTATATAAATATATAGATTATATATAAAGTTTTATAGACCGGTCAAATGTATATTTAATAAATGTTATGCTTATTTTTTTTATAATTATTTTAATTAGTGATATTGAAACAAATTTAGCTTCACTCGTGAACTATCGACATAATTTGAATGTTTTTTTTTTAAATTTAATTTTTCTGCGGGAGTTGTATTGAATACCGGGATGAAAACTATCCTATATGTTGCTCTAACCTCTTAGCTAACTCCATACAAAAAATCATTAAATTCTACCCGGTAGATATCAGTATACAAATAATTTACTTATATCGGTTTTTTATTTTTTCCAAAAAAACTACATGGAAATCCAGGATAAAAACTATCCTATATGTACCTTTGGACTATAAGCTATGACCATACTAAAATTCATTCATTTCTATCCAGTAGTTTTTGCGTGATTGACGAACAAATTAACAGACAGACAGACAGACAGACAGACAGACAGACAGACAGACAAAAATTCTACTGAGTGGATTTTTGGCCTCTGTTATCGATATATTAACGCACCCAATTAAAATTTTTCTGAAATTTTTCATGTACAGAATTGACTTTTCTACTCTTTTATTATATATAGAGATTTGCATGAAATCAAGGTTTTTAATATAGTACATTGACGTATATATTTCTAGTTGATATATAGTTGCATTTCAGAGTTTGTAAATTACAGTAATGTAATTATATAAAGACAGAATATTAGTTCGGCGAAATAGTCCGCCGTAGTGAGTTGATTTCCTTCACTCAATACGTCACCGAAAGTGGAGAACGAAGTGTCTTGACATTATATTGTCACTGAATACCCTGTTATCCCAGAAAAAGCGCGAACTCATTTAATAGCTATAGCGGCTGCTTTGCAATATCTATGAAATTAGCATTTTCCACCAAGAACAATTTATCCGCGCGTTTAAGAGTACTATACTAGTACCTATACTTAAACAAAAAATAACCTAACGCAGACCATGAGAAGTTGACAACTGTAGAGTGTCTTTATCTCCCCTACTTAATTCCATTACTATAACCCTTAGGCGTTTATGCAGGGTGTCAGGGGACAGACACGCGCTACAATAAAATAAAATAACAAGATAGAAATTTATTCATATAAAAGTGACAGCGGTGCTTCAAAGTCGCAATGACAGTTCGTTTACTAAACTTAGTTATATGTATGTACGAGTATACTAATAAGCACATTTTATTTTGTTTTTTTTTGTTTGAGAGCTTCACAGAGCTTTTCTCGTATAGCGGAGAAGTTAGAGGGAACCTAGTGTTAAAGCACTAGATTTTCCACTTTCCGCCGGAAATCGGGACATTGTGTGTCGAGTGGCGAAGCTTAACGCCGTTCTTTGCAAAACAATATATGTATTATAAAGTATTATAAAGCCTCATGTGAATAATTGGTGTAGGGATAAAAATAGGTGCAAATATAAAAAAAGACAATGACTTTTTTCAATCAAGAATAAATAATAAAATTAGATCAACTCTAGTCGTATCTCTTTTTTATCAAATGTGTGCAAAGTTAAAAGCTTCATTGGCTCTTTATGAAATATTTGTTAGCGCTCATCTTCGGATCTACTAGACGATTTTTTTTTTGTTACATAGCTTTTAAGTTAAGACAGGATTTGGGCTTAAATTGATTTCGAAGAGTGAAACATATGATGTAGAGCCACACAATGCGTCAGCTATACTACAGAATATGAAGAAATTATACCTTAACACAAGTTGTTCAACGTGATGGGTTATAAGTAAGGTGAATCATGAAGTTAACGCAAGCGAAGTTATAGGTAGATCTTAGTTATTACATTTGATAACATGTAAAATGTATATAAATATTAAGCATTATTTATATTTTTTTTAGCTTCACGCTGTATCCCGTACACGGGAGGGTAGACAGAAGGAACGTAGTGTTATGACACTCCGTTTCCCATTTTCCGCTGAATTTTAGAAGCAATGCGGGCTAAGTGGCGGAACTTAACGCCTTGCTTTGCCCAGAGCAATGAAAATGGAAATATTTCCACACTTGGAGTAGGAATCGAACCCACAACCCGTCGTTTACAGTCACACGTTTGTGCCGCTGCGCCACGACTGGCCCCATATCTCTCTTGATATTACAAACAACATCGTAGATATACTACACCTAAAGCAATATTTATGTCCGTGTCGTTAAACATTATTTTTATAACTCTAGCAGAACAAATCGTTTTATGTTAGAATTTAAATTTCAGTATTTGTGAGGGGTCCGACGTCCCGCGTGTAATAAGATGATCTTTTTATTACTTTGAACCTATCTAATAAGCGAACACTGGTTGTTTACGTGCAAACAATTTACACGTATATTCGCAGGTTCCGGCATTAAAACAACAAGAATAATTATTTAAAATTTACGATTTTATTAAGTAAAGATTTACGTTTAGTAGAATTGTGCGAAATAATTACTTTATAATTAAATATTTGGTAAAATGTAAAGCGAAAAGAGACGAAAATATGAAAGAATGATTTCTTTTACATGCATTTGTGGAATTAAGTAACGCTAACAAAAATAACAAAACTTAATGGAGTAACGTAGGTAACAAGGGAGCTTAACGTTTTTAGTACATTTAATATAGCTTTGTTAAAAAATGCTGCTTGGAATAAATTATAGGTTTTTATTTTTTATACATTATATGTGTGTCTACTAAGTAAAAAAATCATGTCAAACGTATTGACGTATGTTAGATTTAATTGAATACTTATTATTCTAAATTTTGCTAGTAGCTTTCCATATGCACTTGATACAATGGCCTTTATTTTTAGTAACGAGTTCCTCACCCTTTTTCTGTTCAAAGGGGTGAAATAAAGCATTTGACTTCAACATCTTAAGAATGTTGAATATATTATATAGTACAAACGAAAAAAGTTACTTTTCTCCTACTGATATTTTAGTACAGACTACCTAATTAAATCACAGTAGATTTGATTAGGTAGTTTATAGATGATTAGATAGGTTATTCGTATAAGACATTTTAAAGAAGACGTATAAAAATATACGTGTAATAAATAATATACGTATAATAATATAGAAAATTTTTCAATTTTCCCAAGTGTGGAATAACACTTTAAAAATGCTTAAAAATTATTCGTATGTTCAGTTCTTGCGCGAAGCATACAGTCATTTATTTTTGGATGATAAAATTCAATACTGCATTGCAAAAGAGACCAGGCCAGAGAATACTTTAAAACATATACCTCCTATGGTATATTTTTATTAATATTCATCCTACTAATATTGAGTAAAGCATCGAATAAGAAATAGCATAATATTATTTGAACCAATTTTTGTAAATTAAATGAAATCATGCTTTTTTCCCACATATTGGTGTAGTCAGAAAACTAGTGTCAAGACACTCCTCTCTCCAGTGTTACGTGTCAATTTGGCGGAACTCAACACTGCTTTTGGTCTTAGGAATCAGGACGGAGAAATGAAAAAAATTATAAAAACATTTACTTTCCCAAGCGGTAATATAACCTATACCCATGATAGCCTCAAATAGTGCTCGTGTATATATTAAAAAAAAAATATAGAGATATATTTATTTTCTGCAAAAAAAACTACATACACACATAAACAATAAGCAAACATATTATTTTCATATATTCCTAATAATTGTAAACCATTGAATTCAAAGTTAATCTGATCAAATCAATATCGGAGTAATTTGCGAGAGTTTACGGTCCATTTGAACAAAGAACACAATACTGTCAAGTCCTCACAACCTTTATTTCAAGACCCTTTAGAACCATACTTGAGAAACTGAGCTGCGCCTTTGGGGCTCCGCTTCCGCCCCTCTGAGAAATACCCAAGATAAGAGGAACGTTTTGGCGCCATTCATGTTTATAGCAGGCCAAATGGCCCTAGAATACGACGCACTTATTATAAACAAGTATATACAATATATTTAAAACGTCTTAACTGAACCCTTAGTGTATCAAAAGTAATAATAGTAGTAAGTTCTTAAGTAAATTAAAAATAAGGGATGGGGTGGATAAATTGTGAAGTTTTATAGACGTTGTACTTTTTATATATTATATATGTATTCGTATATAACACTTATATATGAAGTTAAATACTTTGATATTGTTTTTATGTAACATCATATTGCAGGTACTAAGAAAAAAACATTTATTTATTTATATTATCCTATTTAAGTATATATAAAAATATACGTTTATTAGTATATTTATTTATTTATATTAATAGGTTCTTTTGGAAATCGAACCCACAATAATTGCAATTACAGTATATAAATGTGAAGTATTAATTGTTTATTTATTGGTAAGGGCATTAGGAACCCTTTATATTATATTATTAATATGAGACCGTTGTGGTGCAATGTGATAGCATTTAACTGTAATTGCAATTATTGTGGGTTCGATTTCCATTCGGGAAACGGTTATGTATAATTTATATTTCTCTGCTCTGTTACATAAGATAAAGTGCGGTGTTAAATTCTGGAAAAAGAAAAACAGAGTATCTTAACAATATATTCTCTGTCACTATCCTGCTATTCGTGAAAACGTGTGCAGATACATAATAATAACAAAAATAAAATACATAAACAAGATATACAAAAATACATTACTTTTTGTAGCTAAAATAAATAAATTTAAGAATCGATAAACTAAAATTAAACGTATCATTCAAATTAATTCTAATTTCATTAAAATATAAATAAAATTTAATTATTATATTTAGATGGTAGAATGCGATGCCGCAGGATATAATAAATATAAATGAGCAATATTATGATAACTAACATTTCCTTTTAGAGGCCACTATTATTTTGTGGGGCTAAAGGACAGAGAGGATGGCTCCATTGTGTTAAATACAGAAACATAAACAGTTATGGCAGGATAATGTAGTCCTTTTCACTGTACTGCGTTTGGCAATAAATCTGATATTTTTTAATGTTAAATATATGTAATTGTTGAAATAGACAGGTCTAAATTATTGAAAAAATAAATAATGGTGTTTATAGAAAAAAATGCTCAATTATTTTACAACATGCCTACAGTCGATTTTATACCTACACACGAAAATATATATATTTTTTTGAAATACGTCTTATAGGTAAGTAACAAAAACAAAATAATTTATTAATAATATAACAATAGGGCAAGAACTATAATTTATTCTCATTTATATAATATATTTAAAGTACAAACATGTCATATTGGTAACAACAAAACAAAAACGGCACAGCCGCTTCGAGGTCTGGGCGGCTGTCCTCAGGGGAACTTGCCCAACAAACTTTTTGTTTTATGAAACTGGTAATACTAATTTTTTGTTTTATTGCTCGAAAGCTCTAGAGATTTATGACCGGAAAATTTGCATTAATTTCACATTTATTACGAATCCAGCTTATGATGTATTTGGTGTGAATTAAGTGTGGGTGTAATAAATTTTAACTTGTGGGATCTGTTGACTCATCAATGTGTGTATGTTAATAATTATGTGAACATTATTGTTTATTTTTTATAACTTATATATATAGAAAACGTATAAAATAAAATGTCGAAATCACGCCTCTTGCAATGCGTCCAAGTGGTCTTCCGCTGCTAAACCAAGCGTTCAAAATCCGGGTACTTCGAAATTCTTATACGCTTATTACAATTTTTTTTATTGTAATGTTATATGGATTAGAACCTCCCTGCGCTTAAATAGTTTATAAGTTTTCTAAAAATATTCAATGATAAAGTGTAATTTTTTTAATTTGAAGGTACCAAAGAATTAATTTTACTAAGATTTTAATTATAACTATAAAAAGTGTCTCCAGTTGACGCATAAAATACGCATTACTTAAGCAATTTTCCTTTCTTATATATTAAAATAGAATATATACTGCACTTTTTCTGTATATAAACTTTAAACTAGTTAGATTTCATGCTCGTACTTTTTCGAAAAAGCAAGGTATTCAAAGTTTTTTCTACTTGTATTAATGATAAATAATCACATTATGAATATTTAACTAACATAGAAAAGAATAAAATAACTGATTTTCCTTCATTAATCTTCAAAATCAACAAATCTCCCTAACAATAAGATAGTCGAAATATTTGTATTTAACTTTGAACTTACCGGTGTAGCGCTTCTAACCGCAGAACGTTTACATTAATGAAGATTAATTGCTGATGACAAAACGTTGTATACACAATACGATGCGAATAAGCAACGGCTAATGAAGTCATATTAGTGTACCGTTCCGACACGCGACAACGTCAACATACACATACATTATATGTATGTATGTATATTTACGCATATATCGGTTTTGCAGTTCAAATTTATTGTTTTAAGTGCCAAATTTGGTTATGGAACTTCAAATTCATTCTATATTCAGGAGGCCATTGTGGCGCAGTGCTACAGTGTCTGTCTAAATACACACTTGTATGGTTGTTCGTTTGATTTCTAATCGTAGCAAATTATGATAAACTATTTTCATTTGTCTACTTTTATGACGCACTTTCTCGGATTCGGGCCGAAAGCGGAAAACGGAGTATTTTGACACTAAATTCTGTTTGTGTACCATGCTATGCGCACGCTATGCGAAAAAAATCGTTAAGCCGAAATTCTTTCTATTACATACTATTGTTTTAAATTTTTAAAATATTCATCGCTCGATAGAAAGGGGAGAAATGAAATTAAAATGTGAAACTAATTAAAACATGTGAACTTGACGCGTGAAATAACGAGTTTGAAGTTCTTCTGTAAATAATTAATCTGTAAAAAAACATAGATAGCTGAAAGTAAATAATATGCCCGTACATTTATATGTTGTAGTAAATATTTGAAAGATGAAATTGTTATTTGCTGAAGCTTAGTATTTTTATTGATTTTCATGATAAAGTAAATAGAAATTTACACTTACTTACTTGTATATTTTTCTGGTTTAGTTTTGAATACAACGAATTTTAGCCGTAGTCACGCGTGGTCGATTAAAAAGGTTAAAATAAGTTAGTAGTACTCCGTTAAAATAAGTGTCATATGAAACTTTCTCTATCCACGTAAACCTTATTGTATTGGAGCTTTTGTTATTTTAATGATTTCATAAATATTTTCTACGTTATAAAATGTTGCTATATTTTTTTACTGAAATTCGGTTATATATCTATTTAATAGCTTCATAAATCCTCTTTAATGAGAAATTGAAGTCTATTTAGTGGTTAGCTTATTCCGATGTATGCTAATTTCAACACACTAACATTCGAAATATTGTATATTGGTATGCACAGTTTCTATTGTAACAATTATTGTGATCATTTGCATCCATGTTCACAACTTTGATTATTACCAAACATTTGGTAATACAAGCTTGTAATGAATCGATTAACGTTATGGTCAGATAAACAGAGTAACTATGTCATAATCATTTTTTTTTTACCTTCACGCTGTATCCCGCTCACAGCAGGGTAGGCCGAGGGAACCTAGTGTTAAGACACTCCGTTCCCAACTTTCCGGCAAATTCGGAGGCATTGCGTGTTAAGTGGCGGAACCTATCGCCGCGCTTTTCCTCGACACCAGAGCGAAGAAAATGGAAATATTAAATATTTTCACTCCTCGAGTGGGAACCGATCCCACAACCAGTCGTTTGAAGTCACACGTCTGTGCCACTCCGCCACGACTGGCCTTTTAACACATTTTTCAATTAGATTTTTCTAATTAATAATTAGAGGCCGCCGTGCAGTGGGAAAGCGTCTAAATGTAACACGATGGTTGTGGGTTCGATTGTTGGATTTCCACTTGGGGGAATATTTTTACTTAAATTTTCATTTCTTCGCTTTGGTACGAGAGCCACGTGGGGCGTTGAGTTCCGCCACTCAACACGCAATGTCTCGATTTTCAGACAGAAAGTGAAGAACGGAGTGTCAGGACACTAGGTCCTTTTACTACTCCGCTATGCGAGAAAAAGCCTAAAATCAGCAAAAAATAGAGATAGTAGACTGCTGTGTTATGAAGAATTTTATAATAAAAAAAGCTACAAGAATTTAAATCATAAATTAGAGCAAAACTGGTTATGAATGAAGTGACAACGCGGACGGGTCAATTATATAGTCATGTAGTATACGCATGTGAAGCCGTGAGCAGGTTGCAAGTATTTAATATACTTTAATCAATCGAATGATATACACAAACTATACAATACATGTTACTGTATGTATTTTATTTATAAGAATCATAAAAACATACATAGATCTAATATATCGTCACAAAATCGGTCCTCAGTTTCGAAAGCAAGGATAACAGAGAAACATTTATCTAAAAGCCGCTCCCTTCCGCTATCAAAACCGAATCAAGTAGGGCGCAAGACATAAATTCGACCGCCCTTGCAGTTAGATAAAATGTAAGGGAAATTTGACTTACTAGTATGACAGCGCACGTACTTGGTCCCATACCGCTCGTCAACGGTCTCGTAACGACATCTTTTTAGGATAGATTTTTTTCTTTGGTACCTCTTATTTAAATTAGTATTATGAAGATATTTAAGATTTAAAAAATATACGCAAATTAAGTAAGTAAGTACACACAGTAGTTGCGAGTATTCCATTGATTTGGCCATTTTATTAGAAATGAAAATTGAAACAAAAATTTGACTTGTACACACAAATATATCTAAAATGATACATATGAGGACGTTACATATTATAAAAAAAATATGGTATTAAATATAAGCTCAGTTAAAAAAATAACAATGCTTTCAGATACAGTTTTATTCGTCAAAAACTTAAGAGCTATTGATAAACTATAATTATCCTTTTATCTTTCAGATTTTTAACTTAAATATGTAAAGAAAGTCTTACGACTGTTCTAAATTAGAAAGCTCTTAATAATTTTGGACCTTTATTGTTTATTGAGGTGTATCGTATTTAATGTATAATTTAAGAATACATAGATCTAATATATATTGTAAAATTATTTTAATACACTACTATAGAAATAGTACTAATTCAATTAATATTAAGTTTCTTAAATAGCGTTATTATTAGAATATAATGATGCTATTTAAGAAACATAATATTAATTGTAGAAATTTAAAAGGTAAATCTTAACTAGAAGACATAATTTCGACAAGGTGTGGGTTCATCTCAAGATAAGCGGGAGCAAGCATCTGGTTCAGTAATTAAGCACATCTGCCTACATTCAATTTTGAAACCCGGTAGATGAGAGTTAGCCCGTACGACGTAGCGACGGGTCCATTTGGGAGGGTAGAGCAAATTGCTAAACTTTCAATTAAAGAGTTGTTATTCAAACCGCTCCCGGTTCCTCGACGGAATTATGTTTTATTCCGAAGCGAAAACTCTGATGGATACTTGTTCCCATTATACTTAGCACCAGTTTCGTTCTCAAATAGAACAGTCGCGATTATTTCCTTTTATAATTGTCAATTTCCAGTTGGCCGAAGTGTTTTGTAAAATAGAAAATTCGAGCGAAATGTTCACACCAATATTTAAAGTTGCTAAATAAGATTATTTGTGAGAAGGAAAGTATGTTAATATTTGAAATATATGTAAATTAAATTTAGACGAAATGTAACTGTAGAAGACAAAGTTGGTTATAAGCGTCGAGTGACTTAATATTCTTATGTTTTAGTTGTTACAGACCTAATATAATAATAATAATAAATAAACTAGAAACATTCGTTGAAATGTATCCAAATGCAAAAAACATATTTCAGAACCTGAAATTAGTTTCACACGCAATCAAAAGCTAACACACAAAGCCATACACACAGTATCCAGTAATCCAAAACAAAAACGCAAAACAAAAGTTTATAAACGGCCTGATTCCAAGTGGCGAATACCGAAAAGCACTAACAAATGCAGAACTGCATTCGCTGAAAGTGTAAACGGATAGTTTGCGGCAACATTCGTGTCCGAGTTAACAGTTGCATAGCCGGCGACTGAATACGAGAATGTAAATAGGGACGAAGGTTCTCGCAATCATGTGAGAAATGCGAGCCTGTTTGCTCACGACGTTTACACATCCATCGTATAAATGTAGTGCACTACACGCCGCTCTGTAATATTAATATTGATATACGAGCTTTTGAATGTGAAATTCTCATAACGCTCACATAATCTGTTTCCTTAAATGTGATGAATGGTAAGATATGGGTATCTGTATTATCATATGTGTATCCTTCGAGTAAGAGATTAAATTTGTAATGATGCTAATCGTTGTAATGATATGGTTGAATAGCGTTTGTTAAAACTAAGTTGGGTTTATTGATTTGTTGTGTAGATTTTTTTGTTGTAAATATTCTTGTAAAGTTTTTGATTTCTATAATTTTTATATTTATATTGTTAAGTGAAACCATTATTAAATTTATTAATATGTCTACTTTATATTTTTTAATCCACTAAAAATTCAAATATAATGAAGTTGATTGTTAACAATATTATTTTGCATATTATTTCTTAAAATATTTAAGTGTTTATATTATACACATCTATCTATTTTTAAATGCGTAACGTAACACGCACGAACAAGTTCACAAGTTGAAAATTAATAATTTTTAGTATCTATAACTTGAATTTTTATTAGTATTTTTTATGTTAGTCATAACTTTTTAATGTAAAATAGTCTGGATTGATTGAAAATTTTTAATCTAGTTATTTTTTCACTCCATAAATTAAACAAACTCTGATGAATATTAATATTGAATAAAATTGTATATGCAATTCAACCTATTGAAACTATTCCACAATTGAGACATAGCTTTCTTGTAATATAATATAAATTCTATAATAAAAAGATTTTTTTTTTTTTACCGTTACGAACTTTTGTAATGGTTTGAACTTAACCAAATACACGCACTGAGTTTTTAAGAAATAAAACTAAAATCACCTTCATGCTTTTTCCCGCATAACAAGGGGTAGCCAGAGAGCACCTAGTGTCAAGGCACTCCTTTTTCCAATATCCTACCTATTAAACGGCGGAATTTAACGCCGCACTTTGTCGCCACGCCACTTTAACGCCATAATTACCTCTTTCAAAGAGTCTTTAATTAACATTGAGACAAGTCTACGAACTGGAAAATTTAATGCAATAACAACTTTGAAAGTAACACTTTCCACGAGATGGGATAAGTCTGTACGTCACTTTCTAACACAATATTATGCAAGTTTGGAAGTCTCAAGAATCCAGATGCACAATATGCACTGTAAAGTTCCAAACCCTATTATCTTCGACCTTTACGTAAGGGAAGTTAACTCTGTCTCAAAGATTATATAACTTCTTTGCTTAAATTAGTCTCTCTTGTTATCTTAATTACGAGTATTTTGGGTAGCTTCATGCCTTTCCTTTATAACAGGGTAGTCAGAAAGAAACTAGTGTAAGACACCGTGTTCTCCACTTTCCGCCCGAAATCGAGACATTGTGTCTTGAGTGGCATTCAATGCCACGCTTTGCCTTAAGTACCAGAGTGGAGAAATGAAAAAAAATAAAAAATAAAATATCCTCCGAATGGGATCGAACTCACAACCATCGCGTTGTCCAAGTCAGACGCTATCCCTCTGCGCCACAGCCGCTTCAATAATTTTACCCGAAATATTTTTAAACTGTTTAGTATTCATAAAATTTACAAGAAAAAAAATGCATATAAATTTTTGTACTCCACGTTTTATATATAATGTGAGTGCTTACATTATAATTTGTGCAAAAATGTAAACACGGGAAGTTTCGTCTGAAGCTTACCGTTTTACATTTATTGCTCGTCTATAAGAAAGTTGAATGTTTAATCCCAAAATATCTTCAGCGCGCAGCCCCTGTTGTTTGCAAATAATAATATTAGTCTCGGTAACTTCAAAAAATTTCCCGTTAAATTTGCATAAACCTTACAGCGCTATGTTCACTTATTTCATTTTTTTACTCATCTTAGAGCGTTTTGTGAATGTCTTAATATAACTTTGTACTACTTTAGAGATTTTGACGATCAAATATTTAAAGCCACCACTCTTAAGTAAGCTACTCCATACTAATCCATATCCAAATCCGTTTCATCTATACTAATATTATAAATGCGAAAGTCTGTCTGTTCGTTCTGACGACTAATTTATTGACCGATTTGGATAGAATTCGGAATTCAAATAGTTGAAGACCCAGGGTCAAATATAGGTTACTTTTGTTCAATAGCCTAATTAACCTCTAAGGTGTGAAATAGGTGATGAAAGTTTGTATAAAAAATTGTGTAGTGACATGTATGCCTTAGCTTCACTACATAATAAGAAATACTACTTCAAAAGTTTCAATTTCTTAAGCCAATATACATATGTATCATCCAAAATAATATTACAAAATTCGAGATCAACGTTCTCAAGAGAAGAAAAGGGTGAGGTGTTATAGAAAATAACTATAAAAAGTATCGAACATTGCCTTAGTGAACTTACAACTGAATCCCCAGAGGTTTATGTCTTTTCGGATCAAGCGGCTTACCGAAGGAAGCGTGAGGAAACTCCTTTCCCTCATAAATATTTACTTTATGAAATAACGCGTCCCACGCTCAGCTTAGTATTACATACCGACTGGCAGCAGGTGATAAGTGCCGTATGACAAGTCCTCTCTAAAATGAATTATTCCTTCGGAAAGTAATAATTAATATCATCAGATAGAAGGTCTCATGCAGATTAAATTCATAATTTCTTTCTCGTTTGTGATTTTGTGGAAAATAATTCTTATCTTCTGCGGAATTGTCTTCATAACAAAATATTGACCTTAAATCGGGAATATTTTATGAGGATGCTGAACAGAATTAATATTTTAACATGTTTTTATACATTTTCTTAAAAATAATAATTATTCACTCTGCTTACAAATATAAAAAAGACGGCAAAGTTTATTCCACAACATGCTATGTCATACAGCCATTCACACAAAAATACTATTTTTGTAAGATGAAGGTGTATTGAACATATTTCAGTCGACTATGATCTAAAAGAAAAAAAAGCAGATTCACATTTCTAATTATCTATGTAATATTTTATTCTTAATACTTCTTCTGTACAATAGTTCATTAGAAGTAGGTAGATTAATATAATCTGTAGCTAATCCTAGTGAGATGCTATAGTGATGTCATGTAATGAGTACTGCGTGACAATCTAATAGAAGATATTTACCATATTTGCAAAAACTTAAGTCTGAATTATTTTTCTAAATGGCATTGCTAATAATCTTATCGCAATTATTTAGACGTAAAAATAATGAACTAATTCTTATTAATTATACGTTTATTTTTCCATGAAACAATTAAAGAATGTAGTGATATCTTTTTTCAATTTTATTTGTTATATCAACTTGTATCTAATTAATTTTACTTAATTATGATTAATTTAATAAAAAAATAACCCCCAAGCTTTTGCCCACATAACAGAACAGTCAGAGCAATACCTAGTGTCAAAACAATCCGTCTGAAATTTAAATATTGCTTGTTGTGTAGCGGAACTCAAGGCACCGCTTTGTTTTAGATACCAGAACTGAGAAATAAAAGTAAGTTAAATAATATTATTCCCCCTAGTGGGTATTAAACCTATACCTCTATTCGCGTTTACAGTCAGACGCTGTTAATGAATCACGACGGCCTCAAATATCTTTATAATATATTAAAACAATATATCTAAGTCCTTAATAATTAGCGACAAATGATATAAATAAATTAATTATTTACTACATATATTGAAACCAAAATATATATATTTAAGTAAACATTCATCTTACTGAGCTGCGTAAAATGAAATCTTTACGTAACTTTTCTTTACGTCTTACGAAATGACAGTAACAAGACCAATAACAACCTCGTATCCGCTTAAAGAATTTCCTTGTATTTACAGGAGTAATGCCAATTTTTGTCGCCGTAATAGTCCAATGTGAGTTAAGGGTAAGTCTTTTTAATTGTGTGTGATTTTAACTTTATTAAGTTTTGTTTATACCTATTTACGGATTCTGTTCTGTGCAAAATCTAGTCCACTTGATCGATTTTCATGATATTTTTCAAGAAGATAATCGATGACGGAATATCAAATATAGGCGACTTACGTTTTTTAAAACCCACCTCGCAGGGATTGAAATAGGCGATGAAAATTAAAGTCCTCATTATAGAGTATATATACTGCTTATTATAGAAATATAATACGGGCCATCCTAGATAGCACACGGGTGAAACTGCGAATAGATCGCTAGTATACAGAACAAGGCAGACCGGGTACTAAAAGATAACATGCAGTTGAAACACAGATATTGCATTTGCTTATTAGTGTCATTTCATACAAATTCGTTCTAAATTAGAACAAAATATAACTGCTTCTTGTATTCGACATGTAGAAGTAGTAAAAGCTAGTAAAATGCATTACTCTGGCGTCACTCAAGGTAATACTGACGTGGCGTACCGTCCCCGTCGTGTTTTAATTTAATATTCACGCCGCGATGTAACGGATGAATATAAAATTAAGTGTAAGAGCTCAGCTTTGGGTTTTGCTCCGTGTACATTTTTATTATATATAAAAAATATATATTTTAATTATTTTTAAGACCGTCGTACTGTAGTTGGATAGAGTTTTACTGGTTGTGGATTCGATTTCAACTCGAAGGAGTGATTTATATTTAGCGCGGCGTTAAGTTCTGCCACTTTGTTAAGTGACGTGTTTGCAGTGTAGGTATTTCGGGCAGAAAATGGGGACCAGAATGTCCGCACTCTAGGTCTCTCTGGACTCTCTGCTATACGAGGAAAAGCGTAAAGTTTTTTATTTTAAAATTGGTATGTAGTGACTATTCTGACTAATATAATAAAAATTAAAAAAATGATATAAAGAAAGAATATTTGTAACAATATTTTTATAAGAATATTTTCTTATGTGATACTGATATGCTGGACGTCTTGACATGGACAGACATCAGGTGCTATGAAAATTTCTTTAATGAAATAACTTTTTTTATGATTTTCAAAATCAGGAAAAATCTATTAGGGTTTGATATTCACATTCGTTAGTATACATTTCATATGTGCATTAATATAAGTATAATTGACATTTATCAGTGTCTTGATCAAAGCGGTATAAATAAATTGCCTGTTTTGGCTATACTTTCTAGTGCAAATTTCTAATATAATTATTAGACACTTGTTATTTTAATGACTTTTTTAATATAAAATATGCTTAATTTAATTTTTGTGAATTTTATTTTAATTTATATGTAAAACTTTTATAAGACTGCTAAAAAGGCTATGTTGAAGTTTCCTTAAAATTACAAGTAGACTAGACGTTTGTGAGACTAACATTCATTAACTTGTTATTCAAAAGAATTTAATTAGTGTTTTTCAGAGGATGCTGAAAATTAAAAATGGCAAATGAATTACTGCCGCAAAAACAACGTACATGTTATAAGTGTAATGAATGAATAAAAGCATGTTGAAACCTGGAATATATTTGAATTTAATTTAAGTTTTAACAATTATGTGGCCAGAGAACTAACGTACGATTTGTATCTATCTTCTACCGAGCTTTCGTGTGACGACATCTCAAATTATTTATTACCTATATATGTAATAAAAAATTAACTGACTTTAACGCTTTCCGTACATGGAAGACATAGTACAAAAATATTATCAATGTAATAGAACTCAAATCAAGAATTTTGAAAATTAGATAACTGTTTGTCTCTGCGTTTGTGCGCGCTGATCTCAAAAACCGCTTTACTGATTTAAATGTAGTTTGTACTACTGTATTTTTAGTCGCGACGGTACGGCGACTGTATACGTATTTGGGGGTAAGAGATTGTTTGTTTGTTGTAAATATTAAGTGTTTATTTTCCTTATAATATTTATTCTTTATTTTATTTGATTTCAAAATTGCTATAAAATATATATATATACCTATCAAATTGGCTGAAGCCTAAATTGCAAATTATGAAGATAAATTTAAAAAAGGAATTTCTAAGATCTTTTAAGCCTTCTAGCCAAATGTTTCCAATAGTTTTTTCTACCATAGATGAAGTCGCGGGCACACGTAGTTGTAAACAATATCAAATAATTTATATTTAATATAATGAGCTACTTTCTATCAATTATATATCAAATACATGTAACATATTTGCGCGTTTTCTGAGAATCCAAGATAATGAAACCAAGCTAGCAAAACAACGTAATTATCGTTTTTACTTATAACATTTCATAGCAATGGCTTATAAAAACAATCATCAATCATGCTCTCAGTAACATCTGCGTATTAGAGACTGAGCATATTAGAGTGAACGATAAAAATGTACTGAAATTTGCACGGCGTATAATGTAATAAAAGGCGTAAAAGCGTGGTTCCTCCGGGTACAATGCTCGACTGCTGTACAATCCCTATCACGTTTTAATTTTGCATTTACGCCATATTGTAATGGATGAATATAAAACTTAATTAAAAAACCTGGTTAATATTACTTAGGTTCGGCTTTTTGTACTTTTGTACTATGTAAAATGTGTAATATTATTTCGGGGACACTTTATAGATTAGTAGAAACTGGTGAGAATTTACAAATAATATCGACTTCTTATTTTCAATTAAAATTTTCTTATTATTTTTCATCTGCTGTGTAAATTATAATGAATCTAGAATTAACTTTACTACAACCTTTTATTACACCAAAATGTTTGTTAAAACATTGAACACAAGTCGTATAAAATCATGAATAGAACTAGGAGCAGATACTCTTTCACTCCCAAATGAGTATTCTATTAGAAAAATATCATTTTTAAATAATGATACTTATTGAAATATTTTCGAAATTATTACGTTTTAACTCGTCGAACATTATAATTCAGAGTTTGTGGATCTAATAAGCAAAAATATGACCTCCCCGAGTCTTAGGTCCTCCGTCTCAATTTAATGGAGGAACCGCAGCCATTTACATTTATTACCGCTTCACCGCAGAACGCCTTGTTTAATCTTAGTGAAAATAAAATTTACGATCAGGTCTGTCAAGTTGCGAACAATTACGGTTCAAATGTATGTCATCATCACTCCCCCTTTTGTAGTCGATGAGAGAATTTTATTGCGCTGGAAATCGCCGATCAAAGCTTTTCATATTGTTCCGAATATATTGACGAAAGATGTACTACTTTTGTTATCATTTACGATTATTATATAATAAATCAGTGGAAGAATGGTTTATTGAAGCAATAACTTTAGTAAGCTTGTTGTATGTGTGAATTTATGAATAATAGTTATCATATTTTTTACTTTAGGTAATATTTTTAGATAACTTCTATACATAGAGAATCTGTTTATTTTCTCGTATCTTATACATTTTTATTTCAGCCCCAGAGTATGATCAGAAATAGAAGAACATCACTATTCTGAAAATGCGCTTGAAAATGTAAAAACAAATAGAAAAACGAAAAACGTGTAATTTTAAAATCTTATAGAGAAAATATGTCTCATTATATGTTAATACATGAAAATATAAGTAAGGGTTATTTAAGTTTTACTTTAACTAGTTTATACTCGCAGTACCCTTTGCGTTCCGTACTACATGCGTAGTATACGTGAACAGTAAGAAAACATTAAGAAAAAAAGCATTAATGAGGTATAGTTAAATAAATAAAAACATATAAAATATGTTATACACATTTGCATAAGATAAATGTTTTTTATGTTACATAATAGTGCAAATGTAATCGAATATTTGAAGATACAAAGACAACTTAACGCCTGTATAATAATACCACGTACAATAGACCGAATCTGCTTTTACTGTGACAGCAATAAAAAGGAACAAAATGTAGGTAGTTGAACAGCACAATAATGAAACTAGATTCAGTGTCAAGCACAGAAAATTATATCTATTCACCAGTTGCGGATTAAGTGGAACGAGGACGCATCTTCACTGTGACTTACGACCCCGGGTCGACGACAAGCTTAAGCATCTCATTGAAAACATAATAAACACTTGGCGATTGAGATACATCATATAAAATGAAATAGGTACTTTAACTTAGATTATAAAATTGTCTAGAATAAAATTTTAAATGAGGTGTCTTTGATTGCGCGTTAATAAGTAATTTTATTATATCTAATCATATTTTGACTGGCTTAATTGCTTATTATATATTGTTATTTGTATTCAGAGTTAATACAGTATGACCAGTGGTAGCAGTATAGCAGTCTACTACTAATATATTGCAACTAAAACAGGAACTTCAATAATCGACAATTTTGGCATTACAATTTGAATTTGATGTTTACAATTTCAATTTGTTTAGTCAAATTTTAACTTGGAGAATATGGTCAATTTTGGAAATTCACTTATTAGTAAATATGGTTATGGTTGTAACTTTAAAACAAGACTTTTAGAAAACCAAATAATGATATGATATAAGCACGAATCTAACCAATGTTTATTTTGGACAAAATCTTTAGTGGCAGTAAATGACGCAGCAACGCCAAAGTTTTTGAAAAAAAGTTAAGCCGCATTAAGAGTTAAAACGTATAATTCGAAAAAGAGATTCGAACAGCGGAGACAGAAGTAAGAAGGGGCTGGATAATGTCCTCTGGCACTAATTAAAACTTTCGAAAGAGCAAGAAAAAGGGTTGAGAAATATGGCGTTCGACGGATAGTAATGACGCTCTTCGCGTACTAAATTCTCTCAGTTTTTCTTTCTACAGCTGCGGTTTATGATATTAAGGCCAGTGTAGATGTCTAAGCGTATTAAAATGTTCAACCGGTATCAAATGTTAAGTGACACTAGACTAAGAATTTTTGAAAGTTATTTTGAGATCGTATCAAATCAAATACCTGTGTGGATTGATGAAAATAACGCCACGCTTTTTCCTACAAATTAATAGTAGTAATGGCATTAATTAGGATTAGATTTATTTTTTTTTTTCCTACAGAATGCTTAGAAAGTTTAAGTTGTAAACACTGGACAAAAAGACCAACCTTCAAAATTTTATAACGAATTTGAATATATTACATTAAATTAATTCCATAATTATAACTAAGTACATATTAACTTATTTGAATAGCCTATTGAAAAAACTCTTATTCTTATTATGTAAATTTAACACAGCGTAAAGTCCTTTTGAATTTTTAACAGAAAATTGCTATAAATATATAAAAAAAATCAATTTGAAGATTTCGCTTTATACTTTTTGCTTACATCACGCCTATTGTTTCCAATATTTTAATCTCAAGGTAGGCAATCGTATTGTTTTTTTCTGAGATCAAAAAGGAACTGACGTATTAATTAATTCCCTCATCAATCATTGTCACTTTCCCGTTGAAGCCAACGTCATTCACATTGTTACAAGTCAACAAAATCTGGCGTAAAATAAAAGTTTCTGTTGTTTTTTTCCTATTTGATACTCGTTTTGATACTTGTAGCTTGTATTAAGCATATATTTTTAATAAGATTATTACGGACGGTGTAGGAAGGAGTGTCTTAACGCTAGGTTTTTTTTGACTACCACCCTATGAGGGGAACACGCTGTTTTTTATTAAATTTATATTATATTATTTATTATAACACAAGAAATAAGCGAATATAATTCGTGTCCTATTTACAATACACTCAAAAATTCCTTTCATGAAACCTAAAAAGCTATAATCGGCAGCGACTTTTTTACAAAAAAAATAATTACGAAACACCACTTAAAGATCAAACAACAGGTTCTTCAGTGAAAGTAATTGAGGAAAATCAATAAGATCTCAGTAAATGTTTATGTCGGTCCCTATGGACGGACAACGAGATGGGATGGAAGCGTTTTGCTATTTCAAGGCAATCTTTTGACATCCGGTCTAAGCATCATGCAGGCAATTAAGAACGGGAAGCTTAGTAATGGTGTATATAGATGTTAACGATGTTAAAATTGAAATCAAATTTGATTATAAGTTTAGTTTATAAATTTCTTTAGTTTAGTTTATAAATATAATAGAAATGTAAAAAACTAAAGTTTGTTTTATTTTCGAGATTGTTTTTAATTGATTGTGACTTTTATTATACTTATTTACCTTAAAGATTCTTTCTTAAATGTATAATAAGATCTTTAAAGCGGTAAATTTGGAATAACTTCCTGTCAATTGCATAAATAATAAATAAGTTGTAGTTATTAATAAATTAGTTGTAAAAAACATATGCTCATTATTATATACATATACCTACGTATGTTTTGCCTGGGATTCGAATAAATGACCAGTAGCTGTCAAATCTACTATACACTATTATTTCAAACCATTTGACACCATTTATTAGTGTGATTTTAAAAATAAATAACTCATTAGTCATAAATCTAATTAGTATGTCATTTTTGTTTTTCACCGGTATGTTTACCCAGACATAATTTGAAGTTCAATTTCTTTCGCTCCAAAACACAGGAGACCCCGCTAAGTTTATTCAAACCAAACAAGGTGCCGTGTGAAATCTCATTTGCGAAAATCCGCAGAAAAGTTAGGGGAGGCGGCGCCTTTTGGAAGCATTAGGTAACAGGTAGCTGAGATGGTGTACGCTAACCTCTTACCGCAATAAACTGAAGAGAAGGACTCGAATCTTCTTTTATATCAATTTTCTTAAAATTTCTATTATCTTTGTTTAGATAAAGATCTAAATGATATTGTACGTATTATAAATTTATTTGAGAATTGTATTTAAACTATATATAATACTTTAAATATAATGCAATAATGTAATAATTTAATGAAATAAACGTAAAATAACATGTATTATAAATATTATGATGTAGAATATTTCTGTTTCGTGATTGTTTATAATCGATTTTGAAATTAGTTACGTATCATTATTTGACATTATTTTTTTATCCTTTTTATGAATAAATCATTAATTTAATTAATTGTAAATTGCAACAGAGATATGTAGATTAAAACAAAAAAAATGTTTACTAATCCATGCTGTATCCATCTCTAACGATAATGCATTTTAGTTTTAGCCTGTGTAACAGTTTTTAAAGTATAATGTAATTATCACTGATGGTTCTAAATAAATAAGTAAAAATCAGTAAAACTTGTCTGAGATAAGAGTAAACGCACAGTCAGAATACACAAAGAAAAAAAGAAAAATAAAATAAAATTCATTGTTTAGTGTTCATTACATTCATAAATGCTATCATTAATAATTTTCCTCGTATATCTTCCATGTACAGACAGCAATAATTTACAATGTTATTTTATCTATATACAATATGTTCTTATTACAAATACATACTTTAAAGCAGGATTCATATAAAGTGCGGCATTAAATCTAGAATATACACTTAAACAAACAGTTGTTTTAATACATTACTTAAAGTAAATTATATTACGAGGTGAAGTGCGATTCTCCGTCACGCGACCTCTAATGGCATAATAAAGTTACCAGAAAGAAAACTTTGTACCGCAGCAAGCTCTTTTAAGTATTATTAACGGGACTAGGACAGGTCGTTGGTTGGTTGTAGATTTATCTACTTACAAGTTTTAGACAAGTAGAAATCACTAAAATGAAAAAAATAAGTATTCTGTTTTCACTTTGACATTTGTCTTTTTATAAATTATTTATTATTTTCATTTCTGCTCTGGTACTTGAGACAAAGCGCGGTGTTAAGTTCCGTCACTTAACACTGATTTCGAGTGGAAAGTGAAGATCGGAGTATCTAAGACGGATAGTCCAGTGCTATGAGCGAAAGCTGTGAAAAACGTAAAGGTATTTTTAATATTTTTTAACTTATGATAACTTAGCTGCACTATTGTGGCTATTGTAACTACATAAGGTTACAATTGATTAGGCATATCGAATAACTACAAAAAAAAAACAAAGCATAGTAAGTTAATCATAAAAAAACTAGTAACAAGAGACGCTGCTCTCTACTATCCAAAATCGATATATTCGCAGAACTCAACGCCGCGAATGGTTTTAGGCACGGGAGTGGAGAAATGAAAACAATATATAAGTAATCATTCCCCTAAGTAGAATAGTATCATAACCATCCCATTTACAGATAGACGCTTTCTCACTGCGTCATGATAGCATCGAATACATACTAAAGGCTAAAATTAGCAAATAGTAGTGTCCGACCGAAACTGAATTTTCAACCGAAACCGAAACCGAGGTTCTGTTTCACCTTCGGTTCTGACTTCAGTTTCGGCCGAAACCGAAACTACGGCCGAAACTACAATTATTTGCCGAAACATGCCGAAACCGAAACCGAAACCGAACCTTCGGTCCGACACTAGTATATAGTAAAAAATAAATACAAAAAAAATATATATCTATGTAGAATTATTTTAAAATCTGCTGGCTCGAGTCACGTCGGTACATCTTATGAGTGGTGGGCGGAAAATGTGATATCACTCACTCGCACGTGATCCTCGCTCTTCTTGAAATTTTCGTGCCTTTATTTTAATATAAGACTGAAAACATTACTTTGTATATCTACTGTTTGGGCATTAATATTAATTAGTTTACGTTACTTATTGCATTGTTTTATAATTGCATGAGGCCATCGTGACGCAGTGGAACAGAGTTAGATTGTAAACTTGTCGTGGATTCGATCTCCTGGCATTATTTTTTTTTTTTATTATTTTTTTTATTTTAACGCTTTATCCCGCACACAGCAGGGTAGGCAGAGGGAACCTAGTGTTAAGACACTCCGTTCCCCACTTTCCGCCGAATTCGGAGGCATTGCGTGTTAAGTGGCGGAACTAAACGCCGCGCTTTACTTGGCACCAGAGCGAAGAAAATGTAAATATTAAATATTTCCACTCCTCGAATGGGAATCGAACCCACAACCAGTCGTTTACAGTCACACGCTTGTGCCACTGGGCCACGACTGGCCACTATAATATATAAATTCTTTACATTTTCCCACTCTGATCTGTAACAGAACTTTACAAGTAGTGTCTGGTAGATGGTGGAGGTCGGAGTGTCTTGACAATAGGGTCGTTCTGCCTATCTCGATATATGAGAGAAAAGTGCGGCTGGAAAAAATCGTTATTAACAGGTATTTTTTGAAACTGTAACCTTTATTTTTTAACTGAATTCAGGAGTTATATACACAAATCGTTGTAAGACTTTTTTTATTTTTTTTGATTCGAGCTTATAGGCAAAAACTATAATAATAAACCATAAATTAAAAGAATAAGAAATAATTAGTTTAAATAAAAATACTTTATTTTCGCCTTTAGAATTACATCCTGCTGGCTTTTGCAATATTAATAGTAGAATTAGCAACGAATCCGTACGCGTGGGCAAATTTAGTCATTCCCCATTCACCTTTATTTTATAAATAGATAGATATAGCGTAGCTAAGCTAGCATTATCTCAACACAATGTAAATAAAAAGATTAATATACACCATACTTAGGCGTATAGAAAATAATTAACAAACTGACTATAATAGTGTAAAAACTAACATTAACTAAATCTTTGTCAAAACCACATTATTAGTAATTAATCAGACATATGACGACTATTTCCTAATAAAGCGCTTCGCGATGGAAATATTAATAAAAGCAGCTTGCACCCGGAACTCGCTACGGAACCGCGTCGGCGGCCCGCCTGATGACAAACGACCTATAACTTTCATTTAGAATTCATTTACACTAAATAAGCGAATATTGTCCAGTGAAATTTCACTATTGGACGACTATTTAATTAAATATGGTTTTACGATTTTATTTTAAAGTATATATGAATTTTCTCTTAAACTGAAGAAGTTTCAGGAAATGTTTTTCAATTTACTTTTAGGTTAAAAGGAATATATATAAAAAAGTATTTTTTAATGTGCTGCTGAATTATAAATAAAAAGAATTTTTTTTTTTAGAATCATTTTAAATTTTTTTTTTCGCATGAGCAAAAGAGTAGATTTTTTACAACGTGGAGCTTTGCTTTTCGAGACGTGTTGAGTGGTAAAACGCCGCACTTTGTCTTACGTACCAGAGCTAAGAAATGAACCTAATTCAAGTTTAATCTTTCCTTCGAGTAGGATTGTACTCACAACCGATTACTCTTACAATCAATTTTTGGGCCTCCAATAGGTGGTTCAGACCATGTGAAAAAAAAACATTTCCAAAGAAACATGGATCGAAAAGTGTAAATTATCGTTACAGTTAAAATATTTTAGAACGTTTTTTTTTGGACTACTAGATATTTTCTGTTTCCCATTACTAGCCCGTCTGTCAAAAATATCAAGCTATCTTGTGCAGGATATAGTATTTTGATTGATATTATATATTTTTCTTCATGGAAATCATATTTTAATAATTAATAATTATTATACCATTCCAGTTAAAGACGAATCCATCAACCCAAAACATATAATAATCGGCCAAATAATAATTTTAATTCGATTCAGAAGAAATACATAATTAATTTTAATTAAATATCTAATATTACGTAACCGTAGGCGTAGGCGTGGTTGCTTATAGGTTCGACTCCCACGTCGGGTAATGACTGAATTTATGGAATTTAATTTGTGTAACATAAAGTGCGGTTTTGTCTTCAGCAAACCATGGAATATAGAAGTATCGTTAGTGATATATGTAGGTAAATATAAGCAAATAAAACAAAATAATTCTTATTTTTTAAGTTAGGATTTTTGTGAAACCTCTTTTTTTGTACCCTAATATTTATTATAATACTCTAAAATGAAATCTCATCTAAAAAAGTGTGTGGCCAGTCGTGGCCCAGTGGCACAAGCGTGTAACTGTAAACGACTAGTTGTGGGTTCGATTCCCACTCGAGGAGTGGAAATTATATTTCCATTTTCTTCGCTCTGGTGTCGAGGTAAAGCGCCGCGTAAGTTCCGCCACTTAACACGCAAGCCTCCGAAGTCGGCGGAAAGTGGAGAGCGGAGTGTCTTAACACTAGGTTCCCTTTGCCTACCCTGCTGTGTGCGGGATACAGCGTGAAGCTAAAAAAAAAAAAAAAAATAGAAAAAAAAATCTTTAAAAGTTTTCAGTTTGTTTTGAGATATAAAGTTCTAAAAAAAAATAAAGATTCTCGAAAAAATAGGTATAAAATATAACAAACAATTTTTACAGAATTGATATTTTTGCCTTTCCCTGATGAGAAGTACTTTCGATTTTCTTATGATTAGGCCATCTAATATTATGAGGATTAGCCTTTATAAGTCTTCGACCGTCAACATAATCCGCTTCCCTTGTATTCAATCTTCAAATATATTTTACTATTTCAAGTTGAACGCATGACTTGAGACAAATTATATATTATTTTATAATAAAAAAATAGCTTGGCTTTTTCTTCCACATAGCATACAGTATAGGCAGAGAGAATCAAATGTTAAAAGACATTGTTCTCCGTATTTCTCATACATGGAGAGAGAGATTGTAAAATGATAATATAGCGAAAAAATATAATCGATTTCCACGACTGAGGATCGTACCCGTATACTTCTCGTTTACCGTTAGATATTTGCTCACTGCGTCATATGGCCTCTATTATTTTCGAAATAAAGCAAAATCTTCATAATTTTACGCAAATATTTCTGATTAAATATTCATGTGAAAATTACCAGTAATTTAATCGTTTTATATGTATGAAAGTCTCGTTATTCGAATCTTTCTTTTCTTAGAAATAATATTAAATGTTACACATTTTAGGTTTAATGAAAGAAAGCTTATTCATAAATTGAAGTCCTATCTTTACATTTGTACGAGTTCACTGAATGTTAAACAAGTTAATGTATCAATAATGTCTGACAGAATGGAAAATATTTTTTAATCTGTAAAATTTATTTTTATTAAGAAATTAACTTAAGACTATATATGACTATTTCTCCCGTGGGGGGACGGGTTAAGTCCGACTGGCTCGCGACCACTATCGTGTCAAAGACGAACCGCCAAATATCTTATGATGTGTTCCGGTTCGATGGCATGTAAGTCAGCTCCCTATTCCCACTATTCTCATCCTTCCTCCCTCCTTCTGTCCTACATTCCCAAGGCTGGCAACGCATCCATAACTTTAATGTTATGGATGTCTATGGGCGAAGGTAACCATTTAACACCAGGTGGGCCTTCAGCTCGTTTGCCTCCTTTATTCCATAAAAAAAAAAATATGACGGCATCACGGCGCAGTTGGACAGCATTTGACTGTAAAACCGATGTTTGTTTGTTCGTTTTCCACTCAGATTAATGATGATGATTATTATATTTTAATTAAATCACGGCGTTGAGTTCCGTTAACTTTCTTTTGCTGTCCCGATTTCGGGAGAATGTGGAGGATGGAGTGTTTTGATAATAGGTTCTTTCTGACTACCACGCTAGGTGGAAGAAACGTCAAGCTACAAAATACAATAGAACAATAATAAAGTAAGTATTTGTTTAAAAGAAACCGTCCGTCGTACCTAGTTAAAATACTAGTACATACTATCTTAACTAGGTACTAAATATGACATATTTAGTACATAGGAACAAAGTCAAGTTCATACAATTGGGCAGGTCTGAAATTTACCAGCAGTCGAACGCCCTGTCTATCTCAATTTGTTTCCATAAAAATTCGATATCAACCTTATGGTAATTTATTTATAGTGGTGTAGCCGCTGCTCTTAAATATTTCTAGCTAAAATTAAAGCCGTTTATGTGTATTTACGTTAATGTTGTGACAATTATGATTTGTATTCGCTATTTATAATTTATTTGGAGTAGTATTTGAAAATAAATTATTTTTATAAAATTAAATAGTAAAATATTTTTGCTTCACGTTTTTCAACAAGGTAGTTAGAGAAAACAGTATCAAGACGTATGTATTGTTCTTCAGTTTTGAGTCAATTCTCAAATTTGAGTAATACGTTTTAAATGGCAGAGCTTAACGCTGCGTTTTGTCTTGATCACTACAGCGACGAAATTAAAATAATTAAATTATTATCTTTCCTTCAAGTGGGAACTAATCGCGATTACAGTCAGGTACTTCCCCAGTGGAAGACCGCCACGATAGATTTAATTACAATCTTTCATATAGACGATATATTTAGCTAACCACTACATACTGTTGGGGCCAGTCGTACCATAGTGGCACAAGCGTGTGACTGTAAACGACTGGCTGTGGCTTCGATTCCCACTCGAGAAGTGAAAATATTTAATATTTCCATTTTCTTCGCTCTGGTATTGAGGCAAAACGCAGCGTCAAGTTCCGCCACTGAACACGCAATGCCTAAAAAATTGGCGGAAATGGGGAACGGAATATCAAATCACTAGGTACCTTTGCCTATCCTGCTGTGGGCGGGATACAGCGTGAAGCTACAAAAAGAAAAAAAAAACTATATACTGTGTGTAAAGAATAACGGGAAATGGAGTTCCGTTCGGTTCGCTACTCCGTTGGGTGGCAAAGCAAATGACATTGGGTGGGGATACAAGTATGTAGTTCAAAAAAAATGATAACAAGTTATGAGAATTGTAATGTAATAATAGGCGAGGCCAGCCGTAGCGCAGGGGCACTAAGTATAACAATAAACGTGGTGATAGTGTCTGTGATCGACTAGTAGAAATATTTAATATTTCCCTTTTTCTTCGCTCTGGTGTCGAGGCAAAGTGCAGCGTTAAGTAGCAATGCCTCCAAAAATTCGGCCAAAAGCGTGGAATGGAGTGTAAGACACACTAGGTTCACTCTGCCTACCCTGCTGTGTGCAGTGTACAGCGTGAAACTAGAAAAATAAATATTTGGCATAATAATAATATTGAATAACAGAATATAATAATCACATAAATTTAAATTTGAAAATTTTTACAAAGCTTCCTTAGCGTTTATATCGTCGTACTGATTTATCATTCGCGTGATGGTCGACATAGCAAAGCGCTGTCTCCCGAGAATATATGGCCTCCTTGAAGCGCAGAAAGATGGGTAATTTCATTGAATTTATGAACGTATCACCGTTGAAATTGCGAGGTTGAAAATTTGGATGTGAAATTGTGATAAATATCGCTTTGTGTTTTAGTGGCCTTGTAATAATGGCAATGAGAGCAATGTTTTTGTATATTCTTTTTACTAGTCATTTTATGTGCTGGAATTTTGACTTAACTTTTTTTTTTACTTTGATGACTGGTTGTTTCGACGTCATTATAAAAATAAATATTTATATTAATTTAGTTGTATGGTGTAACCAACATTTGTACTATTATCTAAGGTCTGTACGATTTTAAGTCTGATTAAGTTATATAGAACTGTAATTAATATTTAATATATTAATAAAAAAATAGTTAGTAAATAGTACCATTTATATGTAAATATAGGTGACATATACCTATAGGGAAGCTGGCCCCTGGATTAAAACCAATAGTCAAAGTAAATGATATCATCGTTGCCTGGATCTTCACAGTATGTTATTTTAAGTTTACATACATCATCATGACAATTTCGCTGCAATTACTTACTAGGACACTATATTAATACAAGCCAACATATTAACATTGTAAAAATTATCCAATATTTTAAAACGTATTTTTTAAAGATATAAAATTAAATCAAGTAACAAAAGTATAAAACTGTGTCAAGACCTAAGTTACAAAGAGCGGTTCAAACTCGTTTCATAAAATAAAACTCGTTTAAGTTGCGCTAATCGCTTCTGAAATTCATAAGCGCTAATACTATTACGTACATAGGATCAATGTTACAGGCGAGTGAGCTAACAGTTTCAATTTTACACTTTGTTTCACTTACAATATTTTACTATATATTGTTGTAGCTAATCTTTTATAACTTACTGGTTTTTTGACGTGATGTTAATATTTTTTTGCCTTATTCTACGGGTGATTCATTCTTTGGGTAAAAACGTAAAATGCTTATAATATAGAGAGATATTTCATAGTTTAATTTTCTCCTTTCTCGATTCATAAATGGATGTTTTTCTTACTTTTTCTTACTTTCTGCATATGATACATATACATATATGCATCTTATTAGCAAAGTCATACATTGAACATAGTTACAGATGGTGACATTTTACACCGCGTATTATCTGATTAGGGCAGCGAAAATGCTTAAATTCTAAATGTTATTGTTATATTCATTTGAGATATCGATTTGTTTTTCACTTAGTATGTTTGAGTTTTACACTCAGTTCACATACTTAAGGAATGATTTTTCTTATATACCTACCCGATTCCATTGTTAATTCAATATTCTTCTGATATGATCTAGGAAATTTGTAAAAATGCAGCCCGTAACTATAAGTCACAAATAATTACTTAATAGAAACGAACAGCAACAAACCTTTATGGTTTTTACGCAAATCAGGTTGAAGAGAACATATTCGTAAAGCGACTGCTTGTGGGTTTGATTCCCACTCGAGGAGTTTGAATATTTAATATTTCCATTTTCCTCGCTCTGGTGCAAAACGCAGCGTTAAGTTCCGCCACTTAACACGCAATGTACCCTATATTTATCCAGCGCCTTTGTATATATATGTACATTTCATAGCAAATACATAAATATGTATGTCTATATATTTTCTAAGAAGTGCACATATATATGTGCATGAAAATGAAAATAGAAACTGACTTTATGCATCACTTTCTCTTTAAACTCATTTAGTGAAATTAAAATCCCCTTAACATGATTTAATATTAAACTTTTTACAAAAACCTCAAGAAGTAAAAAAATGAAGATTAACGACTATATAAACTTAAATGACTGCAGTGTTGTGCCGTTGTAAAGATACTTTAACATGTATCACGAGGCCTCGCAAAAGAAAACAATGTACATTTCTTATTGTTGGAAAATAGCACGTTATTTAACACTAAGCTGCAAGCTGTTGCGCGCCATTTGTTTCACTGAGAAATCTTTGCCGTTTTTTACTAAATGCTCTCTTTTAATATTTAAGATTTTTTTGTTGTAATTCATTTGATTATTCTTTTCATTTTGCTACGGTATTCGTACAAAGTAGTCGTGTCTGTAAGTTGTTTACATTTGAATATAATAGAAATCCTTATCGCTGCGCGGCGAGCCGGCCGCGCAGTGGCGTTATAAAAAGTTGTTTACAATGAGTGGAAGCAATAGTAATATGAATATTGAAAATATAAACGAGTTGTGCAGTAGTCCGATTAATGTTTTGTTACCTGTCGTAGAAGGGAATATAAATCAAGAAGATGAAAATATGTATTGTTTTTCGATAACTAATAAGGATGAAAATTCACGGGCGGAAAAGAGAACGAGAATAGAAGATGAAGATGAAAGTGATTGGTCATTAGTTAAGGGAAAGAGAAGAAAAGCGAGACCTTTGCAAAATAAAATTGAAGTTTATATAACAAGTACAGAAATTTTACCCAAACAATTTGCAATAGCAAAATTACTTAAGAAAAATAACATTATCGACGTGGAGAGAGTTAAATATATTAGCGCATACAAAATACGTTTGGATTTAATGAATGAAGCTAACGTTGAGAAGATAGAAAATTGTAAAGATTTTATTGATAAAGGATGGAGAATTTACAGAGCCATGGAAAAAGATATTTCGTATGGTGTCATAAGAAATGTTGATCTCGATTTAACAGATGATGCGATACGGCATAGTTTATCTTGCCCGGAAAATGTAGAAATTATATCTATTCTCCGTCTTATGCGCCGTAGTTCTACGAGTGAGAATGGGTGGACACCGAGTGAATGTGTTCGTTTGAGATTTAGAGGTAGCTATTTACCTTCCCATGTTTCCGTAGACAATCTTAACATTAAAGTTGATCCTTATGTGTTTCCCGTGTCCCAGTGTTCAAAGTGCTGGAGGCTGGGTCACATGGCTAAAAGATGCCCTTATAATAAAATTACCTGTCCTAAGTGCGGTGCCAACCATGCTAATTGTGAAACGACGCTATATAAATGCATAAATTGTGAAGGTAGTCATATGGCTTTATCTAAGCAGTGTCCTGTTTTTATAAAAGAGAAAAAACTGAGGGAATTGATGGCAGAATATAATGTTACGTACAAAAAAGCTCTGACTATTTATGTACCACCTACATCCCCAGACGCGATGGATAGTGAGTCTATATCTCATTTCAACAAAAAAATTACAAAAGCCAAAGATAAAAATTGGGAAAACCAATTTATCAATAATATTCCGCAGTATTACTCCGAAAAACAAACCCCTGAGACACCTACTTTTGCTGACGTTATTAAAACTACAGCAGACGTCCATAAAAGTGACGATATATACAATCTGTCAAAGAGTAACAAGAAGAATAAAGTCAAATCCGCACGGTATCAAATGAGAAAAAATGAGGAGAGAGAGAGGAGTCCAAATACAAGTGAATATATTTTAGATTCTGAAATGAAAGTAGAAGAAACACAAAATCCTAACGATACAGTCAAATTTAGTGAGCTCTTAAAAAAACTCAAAGATATAATTTTTATGAAGGGAATTTCTTTGCAGACGAAAATTAATATGGTGATTAAATGTTGTTTAGAGTGGATTATATTATTAGTAACAGAGTTTATATCGGAAAAATCTTTGATTAAGTCAGTGTTTGATTTTTGTACTAAAAATGGATAAAAAAGATAACTATTTAAGGATTAATATAATGCAATGGAATGCTCAAAGTATCAAACCTAAGATATTGTCATTTCAAAATTTGCTTGTACAGGAAAAAATTCACATTGCTGCCGTAAGTGAAACCTGGCTCAGTGCAGATACAATTTTTAAGGTTAAGGGTTACAATATTTTTCGAGTTGATAGATCGGATTCCTATGGAGGTGTAGCATTAGTTGTACATAGGTCAATTAAGGCGGATCAACTAATTATCGAGGATGTTAGTTCTTCTATCGAGGTTATAGTTATTAATTTATACAATTGTGGCATAATTGAACATATCGTATCCTTATATTGTCCTCCATCAGTTAGCACTACTCAAAGGGAATGGGATCATTTATTTAGCAAATTTAGTAAAAAAACTCTTATATTAGGGGATTTTAATGCACACCACACAAACTGGTCAAATAAAATCGATTCAAGAGGAACTCAAATTTTTGATGCACTTATAGATCATTCATTTACTCCCCTAAATGATGGTAGCCCAACTCGATTACGTCTAGCTAATGGTATTCTTCAACAGTCCGCCCCGGATATCTCATTAGCTTCAACTGACATAGTTTTAGAATTTAATTGGAAAACACTTAATGAAACGTTAGGTAGTGACCATATAATGATCAAAGTTTCCGCAGAAATAAATGTTAATTCTAATTATTTCTTTCGTCGCAATTACAAAAAAGCCGATTGGGATTCTTATACCAGTTTTTTAGAAAGTGTTTTTGTAGACTTTACTTTCAGTGATGACTTACAATTATGTTACAATAAATTCATAGAGTATATAAATAAAGCTGCCGATCTCTATATACCACCTATTATCTTTAATCCAAATCCTACTAATAATTTTCGTCCTCTGCCCTACTGGAATAATAATTTATCTAAATGTGTAGCAGAACGTAGATTAGCGCTGTCAAGATTAAGGCGAAATCCTATTCCACGTAATTTGGATAATTTACAGGATAAAGTACGGGAAACACAAAGATCTTTTCGTCAAGCAGGGGATGAATCTTGGCATTTATTCTGTGACTCTTTAAACGAATCATCAAATCAAAGTGAAATGTGGTACAAGTTAAAATGGTTTAAAGGGAAAAGAACACCAGGTAATCACATTAGTAAGGATAAGTGTGTAAGACTTCTTACAAATCTGACACCTGATTATGTATCTCCTGCCATGCCTAGGTTTTATTCAAAAAATTCTATTCTAGAGTCTGAAATATCTATACATGAATTAAACAGTTGCATTAAAAATAAAGACACCTCTCCGGGAAGTGATTTTATATCTTATTCCATGATTAATCAACTTCCAAATAACGCCAAATGTATTCTTTTAAAATTATATAACCTATTTTATACCAGTGGTTTTGTGCCTAAACAATGGAAAGATATTATAATTATAGCAATACCGAAACCAGACAGAAACCCTGATTCTGATTCTGCGTTACGGCCTATTTCTTTAATATCTTGTGTGTGTAAAGTTTTTCATGCCATTTTAATAAAAAGATTAGAGTGGTTCATAGAAAAAAATGATATTTTATTGCCAACAACTACTGGTTTTCGAAAATGTCGCTCATCGTTAGACAATCTATCTAGACTTGTAACAAGCATTCAAATAGGTTTATCCAAGAGATTAAATACTATAGGATGTTTTTTGGACTTAAAGGATGCATATAATAATATTAACATTTCTGTGCTCTTAAAAAGAATGGATAATTTAAATGTAGGAAGTAAATTATGTTATTATTTATGGAACTTTTTAAATGAAAGAAATTTGAAAATTAAGGTAAACAATGAAGAGGTCTGCAGGAAATCTTGTAATGGTTTAGCTCAAGGAGATCCTTTCTCTCCCCTATTATTTAATATCGCAACTCTTGATTTATGTAGAACTATAAATAGTAACTCTATTGCTCTTTCTCAATATGCAGACGATTTTGCACTATATCTTACTTGTGAAAAAGTCGAGAGAGGGGCACAACTCCTACAAATAGAAGTAGATAAGTTTGTTGATTCCGCTTTAAAGATAGGGCTACAGGTATCCTCATCAAAATCGAAAATCTGCATATTTAGGAATAGAAATAGGAATGAAACAGCAAATATTCTTGTTAATGGTTCCATGCTTCAGGAAGTTGATTGTGTGAGATACTTGGGGTTATGGTTGGATCATTCATTGCGGTGGAATAAGCATATAAATGAGTTAAAGAATAAATGTTGTAAAATATTAAATGTTTTCAAGGTATTGGTGGGAGCTGGGTGGGGTATTCATCAGGTGCATTTGCGTCGTCTTTATATATCGGTAGTACGCAGTCGTATGGACTACGGTAGTTTTCTTTTTGCAAGTAGTTCTAATAGTCAATTGATCAAATTAGATAGAGTTCAAAATCAGTTTATGAGAATCATTGGTGGTTTCATTAAAAGTACACCCATTCACGTAATTGAGTCTGAGCTTGGTATACAACCCCTGAGTATAAGAAGACAATATCTGGCTGGAAAATACTGGTTTAAACATATGTCAAATTTGAATAATAATTTATCTGCTTTTTTAGACGAACTAAGCCGTATCTGTCAGTCTAGTACTTGGAGACGTAGAAATAAACCCTTATTAGCTATTACCCATAATCAATTTAAAATTATTCCTTTTTATAAAAGTTTAAAATTGGAATGCTTCTCGCTAGATACTTGGGTCAGCAATGTGAATTTCTCAGATATAATTGAATTAGAGGTTATTGGAGTTAATAATAGTAAAAAAAGTTATAATACTAATATTTTAAAAAGTATTTGTTTAAATTATATTAATAATAAATATGACAATTTCTATAAAATTTATACTGATGGTTGTAAAGAGCAAAATTTTTCAGGAATGGCTTTCTTTGATATACAATTAGGCACATCATTAAAATTTAAAATTTGTTCAGATAATATATCTATTATGCACATAGAATTGACAGCAATAGCCGAAGCGATAGCGTATATCGATTCACTAATGCCAGGGAATTATGTGATTTTGACTGATTCAAAATGTGCCCTTCAACATGTTCTAAAATGCTTAACTATATCTCGTTGTGCACCCATTGCGTATGAAATTATTAAATCTATTAGGAAGATTCGGGATAAAGGAAAAAATTTAAAACTTCAATGGATTCCTTCACATATGGGACTGCCGGGAAACGAAGAGGCAGACCGTCTTGCAAAGGAAGCTTGCTCAGAAGGTGTTACATTTTCGGTGGTCCCATATTTTAGTGAACTTTTTTGCTCCGTGAAGAAAAGATGTATGGATATGTGGAGGGAACATTTTGATAACAGATCCCTTACCAAGGGTATATGGTATAAAACCATACAACCATCACTGCCACTTACACCATGGTTTGTTAAATTAAAAATCAATAGAAATGATGTTGTGGCAGCTCTCCGACTCAGATCTGGACATATTCCCTTGAATAGTTTTGCATATCTCGTAGGTAAGGTAGCATCCCCAAAGTGCTCAGAATGTAATGTTATTGAAGATGTCCATCATATCCTGGTAGAATGTGTTCGAGTTGAGGCGGAGAGACAGACATTTTTTATTGAAAATAATATTAATGTATTAAACATAGGTTTTTGTAATGTAGCTTTGAGCAAGCCATTGTCACTAGAAGCTATGATGTTTTACAAAATGTATAAATTAGCATTAAGACGTCGATAATATTTTGATAATGCTCCCATGAGGGTGGCATATTCATTTTGAATAAACCCTCTATAAATAAATAAAGATTAAAAAAAAAAAAAAATATTTTTTTTGTTGTAATTCATTTGATTATTCTTTTCATTTAGTAAATTCATTAATTATGAAATAAAGATTTTTCACAAAATGAACTCGCTAAGATTTTCATTTAAGCCTTAGTACTAAAAGAATATCAGGGAGCGACCTAAATAAAAGTAAGATGTATTGTATGTATTTTACTACGCCCCAGCCTGTGGCGATATTGTGGACACTGTTGTTGTAGAACGACACTTTTTACTGCCTTCAACGCGACCATTCAGTAATATTATGTGCCCGCCATAGAGGTCGTTATACGCCGACGCTATTCAAACGTGTAATACCCACAAAATAGAATACCGATACTGAATATTATAATATTTAAAACATCCGCTTCCGCTCTTTTAGAATACGATCAAATGGAATCCGGATTTGGCTTCCTGTGATTTTATACAAAATTATATATTTTTATAAGTGAGTTTTGTTCAATGTTGGCTTTAAATATATATGGTAGCTTATTTCGCTAAATATAGTGTAAATTAAAAACTTAAATTTGTGAATTCGGAAAACTTAGGCCCATATCTTCGCCTATTATAATCATTTCAGTATTTCTCGCATAGGAAGATAGTCAGAGAAATCTAATGTTAGGACACTCCTTTCTCCACTTCCTGCCAGAATTTGAGGCATTGTGTGTTGAGTGGCGAAACACAATGTTGCTTTTGATAAAGCTAAGACATTGTTTTGAGTCTTGTGTCACTTGAAGTTGAATCAAATATTTAAATAAATTAGGTACCATTGAGGGCAAATAAAAATAATTATTAATAATGTATTTATTATTTATAAATTATTATATAGACACTCTACCGAGCGGGAATGGGACCAAAACCCAACAGCGTTAACAGCTAGAAGCTGTCCCACTTAACCACGACGGCATCTTTATATTATTATTGCAAGCCAGTTAATATTTATTTTTAGATATTTTGATTAATTCGAAGTTTACAATATTTTGTTTTAAATATTAATGATTTTAAAAATTAGTGAAGAGAAACGGTTGCAGTGAAGTTTTTTACTGAAATTCAATAATTTTTCAATAATTTTTCCCAACATTTAAATTTTTACTTCTTGGATTGCACATGGTGAGTTTTAACCAATTATGATTTACAAGTATATTTCGTCTCATATAGTTATAACGAAATTTTCATATGAAATTTTATTACTTTACTATGAGAATACATTTTTTAAGATTTTTTTAAATTCAAATTGTGGTAACTTAATAGGTACATTCTACAAAGTACATATTCTAATTTCTATCTCTTCAACTGAAAACGCATCATAAGATGCAAGTATAAAATTTATATGGAAATTATATATTACTTGAGCTATAAGGAGGTGCAATTTGAGGCCACTTTATAGTCTATAGTCTGTACTCTATAATGTTTCTAGTAAAACGATTTTTATAAAATATAGCGTAGCGTTTTAGAAAAATGAACGAGACGAATTTGAAGCTCTAGTGGCATAGAGTCGCAGCGTCTAAGTGTATACACGATGGTCGTAGGTTTGTAACAATACATACTATGTATAAATAAACGTAGGAATATAAAAAAAATATTAAATAATATAATTTAATAATAATAAAAAAATATATACAATTTTATGGAATAGTTTAAACAAATAATAAAAAAATATTTTATTAATATTTTCAGAAAAAGCAACGTTGGCTGTATGAGTTGCTGGCATATTATAGTTTATGATTTTTAAAAATGGAATATAAGAGAGAGAAAGGGAGCATGGCGGGAGCGTGGCGTCGAAAAAAAGTGACGCTCTGAAAATTATTGATATTAAATTGCAAATATTATAAATTGAATACAAGGAAATGGATATTTAATAAATAAATTTAACATATTAAATGCAAAGTGATCGAAATATAATAATTTTATAATAATCAAGTTTGGTAAGATGCATATTTGTTAATTATGAAGAATTGCTTGGTGAGTTCTTATTACATTAATAATATAAAAATAACAAAAGCGAATATTGAAATGAATATTTAAATAATAATAACTAAATAATATAATAGTATTAAAGGCAATAAATATTTTAAATATTAGTTCTATGAAAAAGAAAACGTATAATTTACAGTACAAATTAATTAAAATATTTGGCGTATGGCGGCGCCATCTTAAAATAGTGTTGTATGAACATTATGGTTTACATTTTCCTAAATATTATAAATTTAAAAATGAATTGTAAGTTGCGAGTGTAAATAATATTTATTAAATAAAAATAAATAAGGCTTTGAATGATTAAATATTTTGTGGCAAATATTCTCATACGAATGTATGGAATTTTAAATAACATAAATATGTACTACATGTATAGGGGCGATGCATGTAGTACAAATAATAATAATAAGATATTAATATATAATGCGTTGAATAGCTGAGTATTTTATGGCAATAATTGGCACGATCTCATACGAATGTGTAAATCTTAAAAAAACAAATATAAACTACATGTACAGGGGCGATGCATGTACTGTCTCTCGACTGTCAGGGTTCGGTTATAGCTTATAGCTTACTGATAAGCGATGTCAATGACACAATCAATGTAGCTTTGCAGCACCGAGGCCGACATGTTTGGTAAAGTGATCCGCTATAGCGACGTTGGTTTGTTGTATCCTTTCTGATGCTGTCTTGCGTTGCGTAAGCGATGCTTGTACAAAGTCGGATTGTGGTAAAACGTGTGACATGCGACTGTCGTGGGTTCAGGTAGCTTATAGCTTGCTGATAAGCGATGTCGGTGACACAATCAATGTAGCTTTGCAGCACCGAGGCCGACATGTTTGGTAAAGTGATCCGCTATAGCGACGTTGGTTTGTTGTATCCTTTCTGATGCTGTCTTGCGTTGCGTAAGCAATGCTTGTACAAAGTCGGATTGTGGTATAACGTGTGACATGCGACTGTCGTGGGTTCAGGTAGCTTATAGCTTATAGCTTAACCAGTGACATTGGTCTCACAAACCATTAATGTATATCGGCTTAACAACCCGACGAATCCATTGGCCTCACAAACCAGTGGCGTATATCGGCTTAACAACCCGACGAATTATATTGGTCTCACAAACCAGTAACGTATATCGGCTTCACAACCCGACGAATTCATTGGTCTCACAAACCAGTGACGTATATCGGCTTCACAACCCGACGAATTACATTGGCCTCACAAACCAATGTACAACTAATTAAATATATATAATAAGCGTAACAAGTACCTTTGAGAAAGATCACACACAAACTTAACAAACATGACGTGACAGCTAACTAATAATTGATCGTTTGCTAAGGCATCGTAAGTATCATATACGTGAACTGTTTCGTTATGTCTCGGAGGGTTCAATATGATCGGTCAGGTCTGCGATCGGACGGAACTCACGGCAAGTGGCGGGGCGGGGCCACACGGCCATTTTTTCTCTTAATATAGCTATCTTGCATAGTTGTAAGTGAGAGATAAATGAGATGATCCTAGGGCTTTTCCTCGGACGAGCTCTGGGTGATTGCAACGGATAGTTTGTGTTAGATACTTGCATGTCTAGAACCCTTCTGATGGCTAATTAATATATAAATGAGTCTATACCTTCTGATGGCAAACTAATAATTAAGAAGGAAGACCTTCTGATGGCTAATTTATATATAAAATGAGTCAATACCTTTCTGATGGCAATTATAATTAAAAAAGATTACCTTCTGATGGCTTATTATATGTATTTAGTATATTACACGTAGAATTTCCTAACACTGTTACCTCTGAATCTCAAAAAGAACTTGAGTTACTTACATACATAACAATAAAGGTCCTAACCACAAGACGTATCATGAGCCAAGGCATGATTTGATTAATATATTTTCAAACATTTCAGATCGATGAAGGGATGAAGGGGGGAGACCAGTTACAATTGGTGCCGTGACCAGGATGGTCAAACGGCTTTATAATAAATATTAAAAATGGGCTTATGCCTACAATTGCTGTCCGTGAAATGGAATGAGACAGAGGAGGTTTACAGTGTTTGGAAGTTTTATGGTTGGGGGGTTGTAAGGTCCGGGGGTTGATAGTTTAAAGAGTTGTCATATTGGGGGGGTTGATAGACTGAGAGGTTGCAAAGTCTGGGGGTTGATAATAAATTAGAAAGATTTTGTAAATTCTATTCCGATAAACTTCATAGAATTTAGGGGGTTGAATGTAACAATACATACTATGTATAAATAAACGTAGGAATATAAAAAAAATATTAAATAATATAATTTAATAATAATAAAAAAATATATACAATTTTATGGAATAGTTTAAACAAATAATAAAAAAATATTTTATTAATATTTTCAGAAAAAGCAACGTTGGCTGTATGAGTTGCTGGCATATTATAGTTTATGATTTTTAAAAATAGAATAGAAAGGAGAAAGGGAGCATGGCGGGAGCGTGGCGTCGGTAAAAAAGTGACGCTCTGAAAATTATTGATATTAAATTGCAAATATTATAAATTGAATACAAGGAAATGGATATTTAATAAATAAATTTAACATATTAATGCAAAGTGATCGAAATATAATAATTTTATAATAATCAAGTTTGGTAAGATGCATATTTGTTAATTATGAAGAATTGCTTGGTGAGTTCTTATTACATTAATAATATAAAAATAACAAAGCGAATATTGAAATGAACATTTAAATAATAATAACTAAATAGTATAATAGTATTAAAGGCAATAAATATTTTAAATATTAGTTCTATGAAAAAGAACACGTATAATTTGCAGTACAAATTAATTAAAATAGTTGGCGTATGGCGGCGCCATCTTAAAATAGTGTTGTATGAACATTATGATTTACATTTTCCTAAATATTATAAATTTAAAAATGAATTGTAAGTTGCGAGTGTAAATAATATTTATTAAATAAAAATAAATAAGGCTTTGGATGATTAAATATTTTATGGCAAATATTCTCATACGAATGTATGAAATTTAAAATAATATAAATATGTACTACATGTATAGGGGCGATGCATGTAGTACAAATAACAATAATAAGATATTAATATATAATGCGTTGAATAGCTGAGTATTTTATGGCAATAATTGGCACGATCTCATACGAATGTGTAAATCTTAAAAAAACAAATATAAACTACATGTACAGGGGCGATGCATGTACTGTCTCTCGACTGTCAGGGTTCGGTTATAGCTTATAGCTTACTGATAAGCGATGTCAATGACACAATCAATGTAGCTTTGCAGCACCGAGGCCGACATGTTTGGTAAAGTGATCCGCTATAGCGACGTTGGTTTGTTGTATCCTTTCTGATGCTGTCTTGCGTTGCGTAAGCGATGCTTGTACAAAGTCGGATTGTGGTAAAACGTGTGACATGCGACTGTCGTGGGTTCAGGTAGCTTATAGCTTACTGATAAGCGATGTCGGTGACACAATCAATGTAGCTTTGCAGCACCGAGGCCAACATGTTTGGTAAAGTGATCCGCTATAGCGACGTTGGTTTGTTGTATCCTTTCTGATGCTGTCTTGCGTTGCGTAAGCGATGCTTGTACAAAGTCGGATTGTGGTATAACGTGTGACATGCGACTGTCGTGGATTCAGGTAGCTTATAGCTTATAGCTTAACCAGTGACATTGGTCTCACAAACCATTAATGTATATCGGCTTAACAACCCGACGAATCCATTGGCCTCACAAACCAGTGGCGTATATCGGCTTAACAACCCGACGAATTATATTGGTCTCACAAACCAGTAACGTATATCGGCTTCACAACCCGACAAATTCATTGGTCTCACAAACCAGTGACGTATATCGGCTTCACAACCCGACGAATTACATTGGCCTCACAAACCAATGTACAACTAATTAAATATATATAATAAGCGTAACAAGTACCTTTGAGAAAGATCACACACAAACTTAACAAACATGACGTGACAGCTAACTAATAATTGATCGTTTGCTAAGGCATCGTAAGTATCATATACGTGAACTGTTTCGTTGTGTCTCGGAGGGTTCAATATGATCGGTCAGGTCTGCGATCGGACGGAACTCACGGCAAGTGGCGGGGCGGGGCCACACGGCCATTTTTTCTCTTAATATAGCTATCTTGCATAGTTGTAAGTGAGAGATAAATGAGATGATCCTAGGGCTTTTCCTCGGACGAGCTCTGGGTGATTGCAACGGATAGTTTGTGTTAGATACTTGCATGTCTAGAACCCTTCTGATGGCTAATTAATATATAAATGAGTCTATACCTTTTGATGGCAAACTAATAATTAAGAAGGAAGACCTTCTGATGGCTAATTTATATATAAAATGAGTCAATACCTTTCTGATGGCAATTATAATAAAAAAAGATTACCTTCTGATGGCTTATTATATGTATTTAATATATTACACGTAGAATTTCCTAACACTGTTACCTCTGAATCTCAAAAAGAACTTGAGTTACTTACATACATAACAATAAAGGTCCTAACCACAAGACGTATCATGAGCCAAGGCATGATTTGATTAATATATTTTCAAACATTTCAGATCGATGAAGGGATGAAGGGGGGAGACCAGTTACAGGTTCCACCTACTTGAAAGAAAAAATATATTAAAAAAAAAATTGTCTTTATATTAATAATTCTTTAGTGTTTCCTCTACTTTTCGTTCTAATCTGAGAGATTACGTATTGAGTTGCAGAACTTAACGTCGCACTATGTTTTGTCACTAGAGCGAAGAAAAGAAAATAATTTTAATATACTCATTTTGTCAAGTAGGAATGAAATTCACAATCATCTCATATCAAATTTTGAAGATATTGACTATTAGATATTGACGTAAAAACACAATAAAAAAAACGTATGAAATAATAGATCAAATGTCAATTTATTGCAAACTGGGCACCAAGTAGATCAAACGGCTTCTGACTTAAAGATGTTTATATCAAAGTATTCTTTAATTAAAGTAGGCAAACATAGGCAAAAAATATTATAAGTATTTTCGAATCGTGGACAAGTATACAAATGTAAATTGGCAAGTAGGACCTATCCGAAGTAGGACTTGTCCGAAGTTATCACTCGCTCGGAGGACCATTCTGTAGAAAAAACCCAGCTAGACTAGTATTATTGTAAGAGCACAACGATGATCAGTCGCCCGAGTAAGCATAAACATGAAATAAAATTTATTAATATATTTTAAAAAGAAAAAACATGATGCTTTTTCCGCATACAGATAGTCAGAGAGAACCTCGTATCGAGACATTCCATTTTCCCGATATCCCAAAGTGGGACTTGACGGCAAGCTTTGTTTTGTCACGACAACGGATAAATTAAACTAATAATTAATCATTAGCCTGAGCGGGAACAGAACCCAGGACCATCGCGATTGTCGTCAGACGCTTAATATGGCTTAAAAAATGTTAATTATCAACTTCAGTATAAGCCTCACAAGCTAAGAGTGGTTGATTTCGCACGATCTTACAAATGCAGCTGACAGAATCAAGCGTGATACAAAAGCAAGATAACAAGTTGCAGCGACATCGCAGATAAGCCGAAGCAGCGAAACCGCAAACTTGCATTTCGTTTCCTTTATATATTTGTTTGTTATGTTATACGTATATACGTCTTACAATTGTTTATATTTTGTAGTCCTAATAAAAAACAAAGGTATTTTTTTTTAAATGTGTATACAATTTTTTTTGCAGCTTCACGATTTCCTTGCCAGGATTACGCATACGTAACAGATAGTCATAAGAGAGAGAAGAGATAGTCAGAAAGAATATAGTGTCAAAACACTCCGATCGCCACTTTCCACTTTTGTAAGAGAAATTCCACATTCAGAGGTGGAACTCAATGCCGTTTTGTCCTAGGTACTAAAGGAAGGCGTTAAGTCCACCACTTAACAAGCAATGCCTGCAAATTCGGCGGAAAGCTGGGAACGGAGTGTCTTAACACTAGGTTTCCTCTGCCTTCCCTACTGTATGCGGGATACAGCGTGAAGCTCATATATTTTAGAACGCTCTTTAATAAAGAGTGAAGTTATTTCACTTAGTGCAATGTCAGTCAAATACTACGAAAAAAAACTGCGCCGAAAATGCTCAACGGCTCGTAGAAGTCGAAATTCATAATGATCCTATGTAACAGTGTCAGTCACCGATGACTGACATGGCTTGAATAGGTACGAGTATATTTACCAGACATAAGTTATTAGTAGGTACGTTAACTAACAACTAATCTTGAATTTAATAAATTATAAATAAGGCTTAGCATTTTTTTAACTGTTTATATTTATGCTCTACGGACATGAGTCTGTACCTTTTGTTAACATATGTATTTTACATTTTAATTTTCTTGTTACATTACTATCTACTATTCTAAAAGAGTCCAAGTATGACACTAAATTTACAATTTACAATTACATATTGCATTGTCACCTCCTACAATAAATATTCTAAAAATGTACCTATCTTTTAAAAAAGTTTCCCTGGAATATCTTTTTTGTAGCGGCCACATAATTTTTCTCGCATAACAGGTTAATCAGAGAGAAACTACACTTTGGTCAAACTTTCTTCACTTTCCTGAGACATTGTATAATAATGTGCTTTTTTTTGCGTGCCAAAGCATAGAAACGCAAATAGTATAATAAATAAAAATAATTATTCCCCCGAATGGGAATCCGCAATTGCCGCATTAAACGCTGTCCAACTGCGTTACGACGACATCGTTTTTTGTTAAAATACTCTTTATATTATAACATAACTTAAAACATGTTGTTTCATTTTGTTTTACTAATGATATATTTAGTAGTTTCCTTTTTCTTAAATTACTTAAAAATATTGCTGATGTATATTTATCTATGCTTCTTGGACCCGCCTTACTGATATAATCAATTAAGCTATGTATTCAAATACCAACACAACTAAACTTCAATACGGTAACGGAGTAACAACTTTTGATGTTAACACGGAATTTCAATATAATAATATTATCTGTAGAAACTTATGTTCTATTTGATATTAGTTTATTATAAGTATAAGTCAATTACTTTGATTGCTAATTATCTAAAGATTTAATACACAGGACAAATTGTATGACGTTATTATTATTTTTAAATTGAAAGTTTAAATTATTTAATAAAAAAATATATATAAGTAACATTTGATTAGATTAAATTAAGTGAAGTCCTATTAACAACACAACACGTATTAAAGGGGAAAACGGCATTATGTAATCTCTTGCGTCTTTAGAAGATGAAAGAATAAACATTGGAAATACGAGAGTTTTTATAGCTTTACGCATTTTTTCCCCTATCCCTATAGCAAGGATAGGAGAGAACCTAGTTCCAAGAGACTTCATTGTCCACTTTTCGCCCAAATCTGTGAAATTATGAGTTGTTTGCTAGAGCTAAACTCTGCTATGTCTCATCAAGTCTTTACTAGTATGATGAAGTTACAAATAAATTAATATAATAATTACTTCCAGTAGGAATCAAACCTTGCATAATTGCGTTTACTGTTAAATATACACTGTAACTCAATGGCTTCGATGAATAGTAAAAATAATAATAATAAAAACCTTTATTCGGGAACACCCACATTTACAAAAAAAAGAAATACACATAAAAAATAGTAACAATCATTAAATGACATATATCTACAAGTGCTTATCAATCTAAAATGGTGCAATGTCCCCGAAAAGGAATGTCCCTCAAATGGTGTCCCTCAAAAGGAATGTCCCAAAATGGTGCAATGTCCCCGAAAAGGAATTGGAGCTTTGCTCCAAAACTGGTTTTCAGTCACATCCTTATCTTTTTTCTAGGGAACTTAGAATAGTAATTTATATACGATTTAATGCAACCAAAAGACATCACTTATAGTCAACGATTTTTAAGTTTAAGAAGAACGTTTCTAAACTTAGAAACGTTCTCTCTCTCCTCAAGCTTATAAAATTTTGCAGTGTTATAAATCTATTGTATTATAATTTCCAACTAAAACATTTAATTTCCCCGCTCATAGAACGTCATACTATTGTTTTCAAATAAATATATTATTTAATATGAAAATCTGTATGACCGCGTTTGAACGCTACAATGAACTGTGCGACCACTATTCCTGGATGAGTTTCGCGTTCAGTATTGTTTAAAGTTTGTCGTAATTAGTAGAGTTTCCCACAATATGGAACAGACTCCTTCTATTGTACGAATGTTTTAAAACACTTCAAGAAGATCGCTAAAAATTCTTTTGTGGAACTAGAAACTTTTTAACGGACATTCGACGAAGTTCTGATGTTCCATTAAAGGATTACTTGCTTAAAGTCCTGACTATGGATGGTATGCATATTTGTGAGGTATAAGATTCCGTTTTAAATTAAAAATTGCCTCTTTTGATTAGGTTTGTGGTTTAAGGATTTCGAACAATGATTTTGTTTAAAATAGGAAACGAATTTTTCACGCATAGCAGATTAGTTAGAGAGAACATAGTATCAACATATTCCATTCTTCAATTTCCATTCAAATTCGAGGTATGACGGCGTTAAGATACGCCCCTCAATAAAGTGGCGTATCTTAACGCTGCGCTTTATTTTAAAAACTACTAGATTAGAGGAATGAAAATAATTATATTAACGTAATCATTCCCTCAAGGGAGAATTGAACAGAACCAATCGTTATGAATGTCAGACGATATCTGATGCGCCGCCGCACCATGATAACCTCTAGTGTTAATTAAATTTTAAAATAAGGTATACCGTTTTATGGATGAATATATTATAAAAAATATATATTACAAAATAAAACATCAAAAACAGATCGTGTCATTACTTTATTTATAAAAGCTTAAAACAAAAACATGAACGTAAATGTCATCAGATGAGACATTGTTTTAGGAGCGGTTAATGGTTATATTTGTCTACCAAAATGTGTGAGACAAGAGTCCTTTAATGAAGGTTATTGGAATTATATTAGCCTAAAATTTAAAAATTGAATTTTGAATTTTAATTTGAAACTTGCCACATATAGGCAAATAAAGCTGCTTGATGCTTTTTTCTAAACTTAGTTTCAAGACACTCCGATCTCAACTTTCTGCACAAAGTAGAGAGATTGTGTGGTAAGTAGCTCTTGTTAATTAATCTTGATTATCTCAACGTCGTACTTTGTCTTGCTTGTCAACCATTGCCCTCAATTAAATGTGGAGACCACATCCATCGTTTTACAGCCAGGTCCTGTCTCACTATGCCGGCATCGCACCAATAAAATAATTATAATTATAATTAAAGTCTAAATATATTATTTAAAACGTCTGGTTAATGCTAATATAAGCATTTCGGTAAAACATTACAAATAAAAAAGAAACAAATTATAAAGCGGTTATAAAACTCTAGGTGTCTGTCCGAAGTTTAGACATTTTTCATAAAACTTAGCGGCAGGAAAATGAAATTCTAATATTAGGTTTGAGAGCAAATGTTTTTAACAACAAATTGTTTCATAAGTGAGTTGTAAATCATCTAAGCAATATTGTACCTGACAAAAACTGCATAGCTACAAAATTTCTTTTCAATATTTTGATTGATTTCTTTTCGTTATGTCAAAGTCAAATGTCAAAAGTCATAGTCTATTATACAAAATACTAGCGACCCGCTCGCGGCTTCGCCACGTGAACTACCACTTTCATCCACTATTGCCTCTTTGGAATTGGTTTTTTTTTATAAAAGGGGGATGGTCTAAATTTAACCTTGCGTCACTAATTATATTCTTGCGAAAATCATCGATGCATCTAGTACAATTTGATAACGTATAGTGATAACTGATCTAGTAAGAAAACGTACGAAATCTGCTATCATATATCTATATGATAGCAGATTTCGTACATATATACCATCAGGTATATAGTATTATAAACTGGTCATAATATCTTAAATAAATTTTAGACTTTTTATTTTATTTTACAATTGTGTTATTTACTGGTATTAAAAAAAATACCTTTACTTGCAAATAATCAATATAACTTGACTTTGGTACTTTTTATTTTTCTGCGGGAACTATATTGAATACCAGGGTAAACTAACAACCCTCTCGCGGCGTCGCTGGGTGAACAACTACTTTCATACCCTATTTTAGCACCTCTGGAATTATTTTTTAAAAAGAGAGGTAGCCTATATTTGACTTTGCCTTATCAACTATTTCCTGAGAAAATTAAAATTAAATTCGAAATCAGTCAAGGAGTTTAGATCTTTCATTCTCACTATATTCTTAACATACATAAGTTTCATCCACTGTTTCAACCTCCTAGGGTTTGATTTTTTTTAAAAAGTAGCCTATATTTGACCCTACGACTTCTTCTTTTCGAATTTCATCTAAAGCGGGCTAGTAGATTACCCGTGCAAACAAAACCTATAGAAGAGATACAGATTTTTGCATCTTTATAATAATATTAATGAGTACGAATATATCTAGTACAATGTCAAATATATAATAACAGATGGTGACAGAAAACGTAGTGACATTTGTTGTCATATAGATAATATAAAGTTTTGTAGACCGGTCAAATGTATTTTTAATAGCAAATTATCTTCAATAAATATTGTGCTCAATTTATTTTATAATTATTTTAAGTAATATTAGTGATATTAAAACAAATTTAGTTTCACTCGTGAACTATCAACACAATTTAAATGTTTTTTTTTTTATTTTATTTTTCTGCCGCAGTTGTATAGAATACCAGGATGAAAACTATCCCATATGTTGCTCTAACCTTTAAGCTAACTCCATACAAAAATTCATTAATTTCTACCCGGTAGATATCAGTATATAAATGATTTACTTATATCGGTTTTTTATTTTTTCCAAAAAAACTACGTGGAAAACCGGGATAAAAACTATCCTATATGTACCTTTGGACTATAAGCTATCACTATACCAAAATTCATTCATTTCTGTCCAGTAGTTTTTGCGTGATTGGCGAACAAATTAACAGACAGACATACAGACAGACAGACAAAAATTCTACTGAGTGGTTTTTTCGCCTCTGTTATCGATATATTAACATACCCAATTAAAATTTTTCTGAAATTTTTCATGTACAGAATTGACTTTTCTACTCTTTTATTATATATATAGATTTGTAGTAGGAACACTTTTAAAAAGTACATTTTTAGTTAAAATGGCTTCTTATGATGTTATGTTGTTTCGTATTATTGTAATATAAATAAAAAGGTAAGTTCTATATTACCAAACATATTAAAAACATTAAGCACAATTTATTGCCTTTAAATATACCAGCACAATATCTTAAATATTTAAATGTCCTTTTATTATTCATGGACTCGAAGGCCGTTGGGTTATCGTGGCGCATTGTGACTACGCCTGACACTGCGAAGGTTGTGGGCTTAAGTTCCACTCGGGAGTATCATTATATATTATTTACATTTCTCCGGATACTCCGGTATCTAAGATAAAACACTGCGTTAAGTTCCGTCACTTTTTAACGTTAACGTGTGATGTTCGGATTTCGGACGGAAAGTGGAGAGCGGACTATTTTAACACTAGGTAAAATAAATAATAAATAAATAGCTTCACGCTATATCCCGCACACAGCAGGGTAGGCAGAGGGAACCTAGTGTTAAGACACTCCGTTCCCCACTTTCCGCCGAATTCGGAGGCATTGCGTGTTAAGTGGCGGAACTTAACGCCGCGCTTTACCTCGACACCAGAGCGAAGAAAATGGAAATATAATTTCCACTCCTCGAGTGGGAATCGAACCCACAGCCAGTCGTTTACAGTCACACTCTTGTGCCACTGGGCCACGACTGGCCACTTACACACAACACTAGGTTCATTCTGACTACCCCGCTGTGCGAAAAAAACGTGAAGCTGCTAAAAAGTCGCATTTTTTATATTTTTATAATAAAATGTAAAAATAAAAGTGATAAATACCAAGAATGGAGCAAATTTTAAACGCTTACTCGTGAATACTTCGGCGTCAACCAATTTTATGTTAATTAATTTATGTCACATAAAAGACTACTATAAATATTCATTTGGAGAGCTTGTTGTCGCATCATTCTTGTGGTTTTATTTTAAATTGACCAATATGCTTATCCGTATGTACAAGTACATGCACAATGAATGTAGCTTAAAACTTAACATTTTTAACCTATCACAGTCTCCATCACTATAATAGTTCATTTTTTAAAAGAACATCAATTAAAAAATGAAGCTTTGCCTCGTCGTGGTGCAGATCGACGGTGTATTACAGTAAATGCGTTGGTAGGTGGCTCGATTACCACTCGGGGTAGTGATAATATTCTATTTTTTCTCTGCTCTGGTACCTATCAAGGTTAGTCGTTAAATACCTTAGATAAAAGGCAACGTGAAGTTCCCCCGTTAAACACTATATATCCTAATTTCGGGCGGAAAGTAGAATTTCTCTAGGTTCTCTCTGATTAACGTGAAACTACTAACTGCTATGTAAGAACGTGTACTGCTAAATATAACAGTTTTTTTATATATGCACCTAATTATCGATTGCAAAAACAACGTTTGTGACTTCGATTTCCCTTCCGAGAAATGATTATATATAAATTATTTCCCTTTTCTCGCTCTTTTATGAATAAGCGCGTTGTTGAGTTCTCGAATTGTCTTGCAATTCACGGGAAAAGAGAACAGAGTAACTTGACACTAAAAGAAATGCAAATAACAATACTTTTTAAGTCAAACGACTAACGGTAAAATATTGTTGTTATTGTGAAATAATCTTAGCAGATATAAGAGAAGAGTTATTACCATTATTTTTCTCGGCGAAGAGGATCTTGTACTAACAACCTTAATTTGGGGAATCTAAACAGCGGAAATGTGATCAATTGCCCTTGTCAGTTACTGTGTAACAAGTGTTTTTTTGTGTATGCTGTGTTTTTATTGAAGATTTCAAACATTTTATTTTGACATATATTTTATAGAGGTTGATTTTTATTATACAGCTTCATGCTTCTTCCCTCGAATCAGAGTTAGGTACGCAGAATTAGATAATCAGTTTTCTATGAAATTTTAAGTAAACATGGCTTCAAGCTCTTCTGGGGTAGTCAGACAGAATCTAGTGTCATGTCCTTCGAAATTAAGATATTTCACGTTTAGTGCGAAGCTTAATGCCGTGCTTTATCCAAGATACCAGAGGGATGAAATTAAAATTGAAATGTAATCATTTCCCCAAGTGCGAATAGAAACCGACAAATTTCATAAAATTTAAGTTAAATTGATAAACCAAACAAAGGATTTCATTGTATTTTAATTTTAAAAAGTTATAAGAGCCTAGTCCAATATTGAAGAGAAAATAAAAACCGTGTAAAGCAATTCTTACAAAGCCCCGCTTCGGATATGCGAAAGGTATTTCTCAGCTTGTCCTGATTTCCGGGGGACCTCAATACAGATGTCGAATATTAATTTTAAGCCGACATATCAGCAATACGATTTTTATTCTGTTATCGAATTCAGTTAATATGAAGAAAAAAAATAATAAAAAGAATTTTATTACTATTATAATTACAATTAAGTTTATTATAATTATGAATATCTATCTTTAAAAAAATATAAAGTATTATTTCGTTTTGTTTCCATATAAGGAAAAAAAGACAACTTGTATTTGTTTTAATTAAAAAAATACGCACAATATATTTTTATAGTTATCGTGATCGTTCTTGATCTAGATTCATATGGAAATATTGTATTGTCATCCGATGCGGATATGAGTGGAAATTTTAAAACTAATACGGGCGGCAGTAAGTGGGTCAAAATAAAAGGCATTCGATATTAGCAATTTTTGATAAACCGAAAAATAATGGAGAAGCTTGTATTTGTTTAAACATAGTCAATGAAACTGAAAATTATTCTAAAGTATTTTTGCTTTAAATTGATATTTCCATCGGCATTTAAATCTTATGTATAAATATATGTTACATATTTAAGAGATTTTTATGTATAAAAGAGGTTACACGCGCAGAAGACCACGTGATATAAGTGGTTACCTTCGCTCGTGGACATCTACAACATTAGAGGAAATGTGGATTCGTTGCAGGCCCTGAGGGCGAAGAAGTTGGAGGAAGAGAAAAGGGTGAGAGGATGGGTGATAATAGACCGATTTGGCTCACATATCTTGCGGCGGCGTTACTATCTTGCCTCACCGGAGTCCCACATCACCACGTCCCGAGTCCCCACATGGTTATCCGTATCGGATTTACTAACGTTAAAAAAAAATATCACCGAACCATCATAAGATATTTAGCGGTTTGTTTTGACATGATAGTGGTCACGAACCAGTCGGAGAATGAATTTTTTACCACCAAGCTATTGAGTTACCCGTCTTTTAATGAGAACACTACCCAGCTGCGGAAGGGAGTCGTATATTAGAGGGGAACACACACGAGTAAAGGATACAATTCCACGGATACAAGATTAATTTAATATCAATAAGCTTTCAAAAAAAATACCTAATTAATGCTTTTATAAATAAATTTATAAGGTCAAATATCTTCTATTTATAAAATATATAAGTATTATATATTCTAAAAATAGAAGTTTTTAATTTGTGTGGATTCAGTGCTTTTTTTCCTTCAGTTCCCACTAAGGGAAATAATTAGATTTAAACTATCTTCATTTCTTCGCTTTGTTCGCGGTAAGAACGCGTGGCGTTGAATTCTGCAAAGATCTGAAGTTCAAGAAAACAAACAAAATCATTTAATACCTAATTCTGTAAAGTTAAATAAAAATATTTGGTGTCAAGATCTTAAGATCTTTATTTTTGCTACAAGATTTTGCTCTTTATTATGTATTGTGAAATTTCAGCATTCTGTCGATAGGTACTAACTACGTTGCAGTTTGTCTAGCTGGACGTAGTTACGTTTAAAAGGCAATACCGGAATTCTAAACCTCAATCATTGCCTTTACCAAAAAAATTTTTTGGTGTTTACCAATTGGTATGCACCAATTGTGCCACAATAATAAAATATTGTTAAGTAATATAATAATTATTGATAATTAAAAGTTCATGTATTCAGTGATCGAGCTTAATAGCTATAACGAGTTCTATTTACGTCTGATACCATGATACATATAACTAAGATATTCCATTACATTATTAATTGCAGATAACATCTTGTATATAGGTGTGTATGTATGTATGTGAGAAATTTCGATCGTAGGTGGATTCAATTCCTCTCGGATAACTCATTCATGCCTACAGTATGGATCGCCAATTAACTGGTATAATTTAACTTGAAGATATTATTTCATGACAATATTTTTAATATAACTAATTATATGTACATACATATACATAATTATGTACATGATGTTGAAAATTAGGAATAAATGAATGAATGTAAACGTGGTTAAATTCCCTGGTTGCGGCGTTAAGTTTTGCCAGTCAATGTCTAAGGACTTGTATTTAGGCGAAAAGTGGAGAATATAGTGGGGTGATGATGTGGAACAAGAGTGAAGCGAGAAGAAATAATATTTTATACTAAAAAATGTTGTGTTTATAACCTAGGAGAAATATTGGCCTATTAGGCTGAGGAAATAAAAATTATATTACAAAAATGAATTCTCCTGAATAGGATCGAATCCATTGTCACGTGTACACTGTTCCACTACGATTGGATGTTGTCAATGTAATTGCAATTGTTCATAATGATGTATTTAATTTAATTTGTTTTTGCAACACGAAATTATAAGAGACACAAAGAAAAAAGTTAAAATAGAATTACTAGACTGTAGTCTAGAGGTTTTTGAGGTTTACAATAATATAATCGCGGATTAATTAAAACTTTAAACTCTTATCCTTGTTACTAAGTCGCACGGCATCCAATTACTTAACCCTAAAGTTTAGATAAACTTTCAATATAATATTGCTAGTATTTTGCTTACAATGTGTGTTATACGTATATACGTATTTACAATATATATTTAACATTTGCTTGATTATATAAGGTTCTATGAAAGCTTACACTACGGTCCTAAGTTGTTTCAGTGAATCTTAAGATTTACCATCTTTAATAGTCAAAATCTGTTCTTTGATTTTTTTTTGATTTTTAACTCATATCTGAGCATAGCTTAGTTTAACTTTTAAGAGATACGGTAAATTTAGAATAGGTTAAGTTTCATAAGAAAAAGGATTGTTATCACTAAAATTCCTAATAATTTACTAGGAAATTTTTACCGTACACTAACGCTTTCACGGTTACATATTTAAGTAAAGGCCGAATTTTTTTAATAATATTTTTATTTTCATATATTGTAAAACATTTTTAGAAAACGTATTTTTACAAGTATTTCTAAAAATGTGAATGGGATTCAATCCCGTGCCTTTTTGAAACTGTCCATTGCTTAGACCGCTAAGACTAGAGAGGGCAAATGAAGAGAGAAATAGAGCAAATGGAGTAATATATTTTTTCTATTCTTTGCTACATTTAAAGTTTTGATGTCAAACCTTGTTATAAACGTAACTCTTGTATACGGATCTAATAATAGAACAAAAGCTCAAAAATTAAATTATCCATCATTTAAATCAACTTATATTAGAATCACAATGGTAAGCATTGTTTGTGAAACAAATTCTGAACACAAAAGCGCTAATCGAACTAATGACGGCCATTGGGTCCCATTCACACAAACCTCTTTATTTTATAGAAAATCGGATCTCTTACAAGTCTAGTTATTTATTACTAGATTAGACTAAAGTTAGTAATTATATCGTATTGGGAATAAAATATATTATAATAAAATAAATATAGTGTAATTATTCAAGTTGATTTTCTAAATGTAATGTATTAAAAAAGTTAAACACATATTTTTGATATATTTATTTGTTAAAAAAAAAAACATTTGTATATAAAAAAATGAATAAATAATACAAAGCTAAGTTAAAGAAATAATAATGAAAGGCAAGGCTCTATAATCAAAAAATACATAAAGAAACTGTTCTGTTCAAGATGTTGTTTTTTGTCAATCACAATTTGAGTTGCTTGAATGCGTGATTGTAGTAGTTGAATCACAATAAAATGTTTTGACCCTTATGAAAATCTCCTTAAAAAAACTAATGCCGTACTTCCAGAATAATGAACACTTCAACGTGTGCTAATATCAAAAATGCAATTAACTACTTGTCAACGATATTAAATTTAAAACTCGTTTCAGGATGTAATATTATTATAAAGGCTATTACATTACTTTAGTATTCATTACATAATAAAATTGAAAATGGGATAAAAGCTACTTAGCTTCATTGTTTTTCCTCATAGCAAGTCAGTCAGTATGAACTTAATGTCAAGACACTCGGTTCTCCACTTTCCGCCTGAGACATTGTTTGTTGAGTGGCGGAACTCACTGCCGCGCTTTGTCTTAAGTACAAGGGCGGAAAAATTAAAATAATATAATTTAATAATTCCCTCGAGTGACGATCGAATAAATAAAATAACAAAGAATAGGAAAATAAAATAACAAAAATATGACAAAATCAGATAAGCATACCTATGCTTATCTGATGCTACATTACATACCTACATATTTCTTTAATATTTTCACGTTGCGTATTGGACACAACTTAAAATTACGCTTAGTATAATTAAATAGGAAAACGAAAACGTTTGCTAGGGCTTTTCTTCGGACGAGCGCAGGGTTTTGCAATGTTGGATAGTTTATTTTTATATACTAAATGTCGATAACCTTTTTGGTGACTAAATAATATATGCAAACGAGTCTATTACCTTCAGTTGGCTTATTATATGAATTTATTATATTAGAACAACACTGTTACATCTTAATTTCATCTCACCTTAAAAGAGCTTGGGTTACTTACGAATACTAAAATAAAGGTCTTAACGTGAGACGCATGAGCCAAAGCGTTATTTAAATAATTATATTGTAAAATATAAAGTTAGAAAACAGTTACAATCTTAACTTATCACTCTCTTTATATACAAACAATATAATAAGATGTCTGTTTGTAATATTAAATTTACATTTTTTTACTAAATGTAAATTAATGTAAATATACCAATATCTATTTAACTATTATTGCCAATCTGTCCGTCTGTTTGTTCTGGCTAATTTCTGCAAAGTCTAGGCTGGATTTGACGGAACCTTCACTGTCGGATGTATGATGAGGAGTAACTTAGTTTTCTCTTTTAGAATTATAAATAAAGTAGTGTTTCAAAGTTGAAGTACTGCCCAAGTACCTCGTGAAATTCCGCGCTGACAAAATTACGGGCACGGCCAGATATTCAGGAACGCAATTACAAAAAACAATTTCAGAATTACTTAATTACGAACTTACATTAAATTTGAAATTGAATATTATATCAGCTGTCTAAAAACTCAATCTTATCTATTCCAATAATGTAAAAGCACACTTGTGTAATGTGAACATACATATAACGTGTCAGACCTTGCTGTCGCAAATCTTCAAACGGCTTAATCACTCGGTAATACGCATTCCGGTCGTCTCTCTAATCGCTACCAATCAGTAATCAGCTACGACGTCTACAGACATCGGTTAGATAGAGATTACATTATGATGATAACTAAAAAGCTTTTCAACAGTTTTAATGGATGTTTGAATGCAGATGATAATAATTACATTTCGTAGTTCGTGTAAAGAATAATGTTTTTAAAGTTCTAAGTAGTAGTTCGGGGCCAGTCGTGGTCCAGTGGCAAAAACGTGTGACTGTAAACGACTGGTTGTGGATTCGATTTCCACTCGAGTAGTGGAAGTATTTATTATTTCCATTTTCGTTGTTCTGGTGTCGAGGCAAAGCGCAGCGTTAAGTTCTGCGACTTAACACGCAATGAATCCGAATTCGGCGAAAAGTGGGGAACGGAGTGACTTAACACTAGGTTCCCTCTGCCTACTCTGGTGTGTGCGGGATACAGCGTAAAGTTAAAAAAAGTTTTAAGTTTAATACTTATAAACTAATATTTATTATTTTTAACTTTATTTTAACATAAAAAAAACCTTTTTTACAAGCGTTTACATACTATTCAGATTAATAATAATACTTTTAGAATTTGAATAAATTTTATTTAACTCTTATTTTTAAACTAATTAACATTTAGTATATTATTTTAGTTTTTATTATTTTTTCTATTTAATATAAAAATCATTATACGATTAATATATAAACAGAGCGGTCAGTGAAAAAGTTTAACCCCTTATATGTTAAGATGAGAAGCTCAACGCAAACATTGCATGGTAAACTTATGAATAGTGCTACATTTATCAAGGGCTTGCGTCGGGTTACTTAAGCTATACATTTTACTTGTATCTAGTATTTACTATATGTTATGTATTATTATATTTATGTATATTAACATTAATTTTAAAGTCTACAGGCTAGCATATTATGTTAATTATCACATATTTATATGTATGTACTCGTATATCTACAATTTTTTTTAGCCTTACGTTTTTTCCCGTAGTGGTGAAGTGTTTCACCACTTTTGGCTTATTTAGAGCGGAGAAAAGAACATAAACAACCTCCAAGTAAGAATCGAACCCGCAACCATCGCTTTTACAATCTGACCCTGTTCCTGCGTGGCCACTGCATCAACTAAATAATTATTTAAATAGGACCGTCATGACGCAGTGGTACAGCAACTTAATTTATTTTTATGTAGATATGACCGGTACTCAGGGAAGTGGTTATATTTAATTTATTTTCAATGTGGTGACATAATGAGGCATTTAGTTCCAACACTTAACATGCAATATCTCGATTTTGTGAAGAAGATGCATAACGAAGTGTTTTGACACTAAGTTCTCTCTGACTAAGAGAGAACAGTGCGAAGATGAAAAACAACTTACATTCGTTTTATTGCTAGTAGTAAATATCTTATACTGTGCCTGTGCCTGGCACTAAATATATGATTCAGCATATCTGTTCGGTGCAAGCTGTATCCGTTAGCAAACATAAATTAGCAAAATGCTAGTAGAACTAAACAGAATTAGTTAAAACCCGCCGAGCGTGTTTGAACGTACCCCGTCACTATTCATTACTTAAAAGCACATTTAAGAACATGTATTCTAAGTTTGGAAAATGTATTTTCGTAAGTTAATTTAAATATTGGTTTCAAGTTTATTTAAGATTATTATTATGTACGTTCATAGTAGCTTATGATATCCGTCCTGTCTAATAACGATATCCATACTCAAACAACAAATGCAATAGTTTGTGTGTTGCTAATCTACTGGTCCGATTTGGATGAAATTCGGAACGAAAATAGTTGATAATTTCGGTTTAAACATAGGCAACTCTATTTTTCAGAAATTTTCTAGCAAAGGGTTGCAATAGAACCAAACAGCTATAGTTGTGTATTACGTGCGGGCGACGCCGCGAGCGGGTGGCAAGTAGTCATGATAAAATTGAAAAAAAAATAAACTCTATAGAAAAGCAAATTTAAAATGTAAACTAATGTAAATCATATTTTTAAGTAAAAACTTGGGTATTTGTCTATGCAAATCATCTAATTTGTATTCATTTTAATATCCATGTCTAGAGTATGTACATACGTATTCTCTGGCAGAAAAAAAGATTATATAATCGTAGGTATCGTGTTATAACAAATACATGAAAATAAATGTTTACGAATTCACAACAATTACTGTATACGATACAACGCGTATAGATAGAAACTAAGTGATCATATTTATCGTCGTCCTATGTTGTACTAGCAATGCGTAGCTAAACATCTTCTAGCGTACCGTAAAACAAATAAGCTAACCAATACAATACAAGTCTCACTTAGCAAAAATTATAATTTTATTTCATAATTAAAAGTGTAAAATTATAAATGTAACAAAATTTAAACCTATTTCATAGTTAATACGTCCATCCCCAAAGTAATATTGTAAATTACAATACGAGTGTTGATACAATGATGTGAGTGTGTTATGCTCAACCCCTCTACGGTAAATGAATCAGCCCTCCGGTGTCAGGCACGCGAGTGTCAAGATATTCAGAATATGTGCCATTGCCACACAAAAGCAGGAACAGAGTTAATGACGCGAACATAATTCCCATTCATCTTCTATTCGATGGAAAATTCCTAACAATACTTCACAAAATGTACCATTTTATGTAGAATTTATTTTAGCTACTTTTAAAAATGATTTTTACATTTATGAAAAAGTTTTTTAAAATAATGTTTACATGTCTACTAATGTTTTCATGCGGATAATACAGACATAACTTAGTGGTACATCATCCCGTTTTGCAACGTACTGGAAGGTGGAAGGTAGGTCTTCTATATCTAAAGAAATAACTACCTAAAAAAATAATCATGTTATTTGATGTCCTACTTTGAACGAAGGCGTTAATAGTATAATTTAGGCTGAATCTTTACTGTTCATCATAAATTCTTGTATATTGAGTTATAAAACAGGCAGTGAAAAATGTGAAAAAATATTACATGACCTTTTTATTGCCCGCTATGATCGTTTTATGATTATTTGAACGTAAAGGTGGAATAAAATTTAAAAAGCTAATTTGTTGGCGAGTAATATTGTATATTTTTCCTTATATTTATTTAAGAGATGATAACCCTTGTAAAAATGTTATGTATTTACAAAATACTTTATATTAATGGTATATGATGTTAAAAGGGCACAAAAAATGTATTCATATGAAAAAAAAACACTTTTTTCATACGTTTTGACAAAATAATGACGTGTTCTATTGTCAAAATAATTGATAATAATAGATATGATAGAAAAATGTATTTGACACTTGGAGTTCCAATTAACTTATAGATTTTTTTTATAGCTTTACGCTGTATCCCGCGAGGGTAAGCAGAAGGAACCTAGTGTTAAGACACTCCGTTCTCCATTTTCCGCCGAATTCGAAGGCATTACATGTTAAGTGGCGGCGCTTTTGCCTCGACGCGAGAGCTCTTTTTCACAATGCAAGGCAGTCAGAGATAACTTTGTGTCAAGACACTCCGTTGTCCACTTTTATGTTAAGTGGTGGAATGCCCCGTGCGGTTTGTCTTAGGCACTAGAGCGAAGAAAAAAAAATAATATATACTCATTCCTTCCGGTTAGAATCGAACCCATAATCATGGCGTTTACACGAAGTCGCTGTCGAACTGCGCGTGGTATGCTGACGGCACCAACCGTATAAAATATAATGAATTAAATCTAAATATAATGTAATGAGTAGGATTCCTATTTTGTAGCACAAATGGAGATGTTTTATAACAAGTCACTCCATTCTTTGCCTATAATGTCAAAAAATATATATTATATACACACCCTCACACATATATACACGCATACACACATGTATACATATTTTCACATCATAATTATATAACACAATTAAACGCTACAGACAACATCAAAGCTCTTTGAAGAGTATCAACGTAATATTATGTATATTTATTCAATAAGGCTTTCAAAATATTCGCTCATAATGCCAACCTGCGAAAAAATAAAACATTCTTCTTACTTTATTTTGCATGTCATATAAACGTTTTCACCACAAACATTTTTTATTCTATTTCATACGCTTTTTATGCTTAAAAAATCAAACGTAAATTATATATTGTAATGCTTTTTACTGTAACAATAATATAGTCATCCCATATTAGGTGAGTAATGAAAATCATACAAACTTTAATTATCTCATGAGATTATTTTAACCAGTTTAATTGCGTATAATTTTGATATTCGGAAATATATTTCAGAATACCGTTTCACACACTTTTTAGCAGTTCGACAGACGCCGTTCATTTTTAATTATGTAAAATCACAAAAACATGGGGCCAAACGTGGCTCAGTGGCACAAACGTGTGAGTGTACGCTTAAAGCTGTGAGTTCGATTCCCATTCGAGGAGTGCAAATATTTAATATTTCCATTTTCTTCGCTCTGGCAAAGCGCGGCGTTAACTTCCGCTAGTTAGCACGCAATGCCTTCAACATTCGGCGGAAAGTGGGGAACAGTGTCTTAACACTAGGTTCCCTCGGCCTATCCTGCTTTGTATGGGATACAGCGTAAAGCTATATAAAAAACAATAGGTACTTCATCTTTTGTATTTTCAAGAATTTGAAATTACTAGATTTTTAAAAAACGATAAATTACATTAGTTTTACTGTTTAAATGCGTAAAACTTCAGGCTTTGATTTTCAATTACCAGTTATTTTTTTAAGAGAGATTAAAACGATATTGAACAACTTTACGTTCTTTTATTTTATTACATACAAGGAAAGTCAGAGAGAATCTGAAGTCACTACGTTTTTCACTTTCCGCTCATTCGATCTTTTAAGATATTCTTTAAATTATATAATTTACGACCTTCTACGGCTTTTTTGACTAAATCATTATAATTTTAAAAATAGCAACATTGATTATTATTTATCCGAACTTATTTGAACTGTAATGTAAACTGTTTTCTATTAGGTACTGTTGAGTAGTAAGATATTTAGTTAATCTTCTTGTGAATTTGTGGACGGAGTCTTCACATTACTATCTGTTTGTAATCTACATTGTTAATACTAGATGGATAACAAGGACCTACTAATCAACTCTCTTTGCGCTATACGAGAGACATCATCTGATCGTTGTTTAATATAATTAAATTTGTTTTATTAAGGTGGCTAAATAAAAAAGATGGAATGGGCAGTTGGTTACAAAACATTTAGCCAATATCTATTTATTACATTTTAAGCAGTTTTATGCTTTTCTCGCACAGCAAGTCAAACAAAATTAGCGACAAGTAAACAGACTAATCGGCCCTTCGAGTGTGAATCGAACACACAACCATCGTGTTCAGTTAGAAGTTATTCCACAATGTAAGCATGGCCTCAACTCTTAATAACAGATTGTAAAATATTAGCCTTAATAAAAAAAAAAATATAAACAAACAACACTTTGCCTGAATTCTATATACATAAAGATTAATTAATGAAATCATAATAATCAAAACGATTAAATTGATGTAAGACCGCAATCGTGTTCAGTCGAATGCAATTGTTTGTTCCCATTCAATTATATTTGTGGGCTGGCCGCTTTTTATTTTAAAAATATTAATAATTTTTCCTTTTACTGTACAGGTGTAAAATTGCCAACTTCAAGAAATTAAAATGGTCAGTACTTAAAAACGTTGATTATAAATTGAATACTCTCTTTATTAAACAAAGTTTTTTTTTTAATTTCTTTTTTTTTATGAAATCAAATGGTGTTCCATTTTTTGTACCTTATCCTTTATATTCATAAATAGCGGCCTGCTTGCGGCTTCATCGTGCGAACTACGTGACTATCGCTATTTCTTTCTATTGCAACCCTATGAGGTGAATTTTTAAAAAATTAAGTATCGTATGCTTAACTCAGTGTCATCAGCTATCTTTATGTCAAAACTTATTAAAATTTCAACCCCTCTTTCTGTTGATTTTTGAAAAAAGTAACCTATGTAAATTACTCATCACTACGACTTAACATAAATAAATACTTTGAAGAAAACGTAAAAAAAAATAAAATTCATTTGAACGCATGGGCCAAGACGCTTGGACAGTTTCCAAGAGGCGCGAGTTTGTATCCTGCTGCGTTCCAATCTTATACTTATATATTTTAAAAACGTTTTTCAATTTTCTAAGTGGGTGAATAACATTTTAAAAATATATATTAGATGAGATATAAGGATCCTATCGAAAAATAATTAAACTTCAATTCTTTATAATATTCAGTTTGGTTTAAAGGTATGTTGGAATGAGCATCGCACCTAAGGATGGAGACGACCCTTATCAAATGCCATCCGATTACATCCGGATAAACCGGACAAATGGAATGTGTAATTATCTGCATGTAACTAATCGTGTGCGTGAATATGTGCTACATATGACATTCTCATAAAGATTTATTACTATTGGAAAATTGTGGTAGTTGATTACTTTGTGAACTAATTTAATAAGTTAATTTTAGAATAACGGTCTCAACTAACGGGTCAGACTGAGTTGAGGCTTACGGTGTTTAATTCCGCAACTTAACACTTCATATATTTTCTTTTTCATTTAACAGTATCATGCTTTTTCCAAATAGCAGGGTAAAGAAATAGAATCCATTGTAAAGATGTTCAGTTCTCCACTTTGCGTCTGTAATTGAGACATTACGTGTTGAGTGGCAGGACTCTAAACCGCGCTGCTTATATTTATATATTTATTATAATTTAAAAGAAAACGGAGTTACTAATCATTTGTTTCTCTCTACTATATTTATTTATTTTCCTTTTCTCTCTTTTTTTTAGCTTCACGCTGTATCCCGCACACAGCAGGGTAGGCCGAGGGAACCTAATGTTAAAGACGCTGTGTTAAGTGGCGGAACTTAACGCTGCCCTTTGCCTCGACACCAGAGTGAAGAAAATGGAAATAATAAATAACTTCACTCTTCGAGTGGGAATCGAACCTACAACCAATCGCTTACAGTCGACCGTTTGTGCCACTGCGCCACGACTGGCCTCTAAATTTATAATATTTTATATTATTAATATTTTTTTAAAACAATTATCTAATGATAAACTAATAAAAAATACCTTAACGTTGACGACAGATAATATGAATTTGAGTGGTAGGCAAACGTTACTATTAATAGAATAAAACTTTAAATATCACTTATAGTATGTATGTACCAATTTACCAGTGACTACAGTGACTATAAACGCGACTGTTTGTGGGTTCAACTTACACTCAAGGAGGATATTTAATATTTCCAATTTCGTTCTGGTATCGAGGAAAAGTGCGACGTAAAGTTCCGCCACTTAACACACAATGCCTCCTGAGTTCGGCGGAAAGTGGGGAACGGAGTGTCTTAACACTAGGTTTCCTTTGCCTACCCTGCTGCAGGAAAAAGCTAAAAGCTAAAAATTGTACCTATTTATTCCATCTTAAGGGCTTAATGTACGCGTCCTTGCGCTAGGTGGGAGGCTACGCTACTCCTACGCTAACATTTTTCGTAGGCTATTACGTGGAAAAATGATATTTAACACCTTGCTTGCTCCTAGTATATTATAATTTTTATTTCGGAAAGTACTGCAACTTTTTTATTTTTATTAAAGAGATCATTCTACTTTTGGACGGACTAATTTTTATATAATAGTTATATATTTTTAAATTTGAAAATAGATCAATCAATTTTATATTGTTATAAAATTTACATTTCAACAAAAAAAAAAAGATATTTTCTTCTAATCTCATGTACAATAAAATTACGAATTGCTAATTTTGTACCATTACATTGTAATAAAGTCAACGACTTAATGTCACTACCCATATGCATGCTCCTAACATTATACTTAAGTTCTAACAAACCGGAAACTTAATGTTATTGCAAATATAATATTGAAAACAAAATATTTGCGAGATCTTTTTATGAAAACCCGCGGTAAACAAGGTAGGGTCCCTACTGTATACATTAGCCCCTGCGGAGTATTCGTGAGAATGAACAAAAACAAGTAAAACAAAGTGAAAACATTGTTGTTCTCGCGTGTTATATTGTATGTATTACCTTATTTGAAGTTATTCCGGTCTACGCCAATGTTTCGTTAGATAACGAACTATGGACTTTTCCAGTTTTATGCTTTTAAATTTTAAAATAAATTTGCAACTTGCAGAGTGTGGAGCGAGTTCTAATTGAATCCATTAAGCTTTTACGACTTTACTACGTGTGAAATATATTTGGGTCATCCCACTCTTCATATACGAATGAGCTGTTGCAAGCGTTGTCGTGCAACGTGTGAATTCATAGAAAAATTTACTAAATATGTACATCTTTTTATATGTACATAAATTAAATATCTGATACGTTTAAATAAATGTGAGTTAACACACAAAAAGAGCATAATAGAAAACATAATAATGTAACAATTTTTCCATACACATCGCTTATCACAGTTTTTGGGTAGGCCGTGTATAAAAGTAAGATTTAAAAAGAATAAACTAGAAAAATCCAGGCTGTTATCTCATGAAACACTGCCACCAACTGAGCCCGACACAACTTAATCTACGCAACAATAACAATGTGTTTTACTTGTTTTACACTTATTTTTGCTCGGAACATTTACACGAATATTCCACTGTAATAAAACATGGCTTACAGTTTTCGTATTTGTTTGCTTTCATACAAAAATGTACATTTCTAATACACGTTAATATTATGATTATATATGATTTATTTACAATAAATTTATAATATATATTTTTCTTTCAGCTTCACGCTGTATCCCGCACACAGCAGGGTAGGCAGAGGGAACCTAGTGTTAAGACACTCCGTTTACTACTTTCCGCCGAATTCAGAGCAATTGCGTGTTAAGTGGCGAAACTTAACGCCGCGCTTTACCTCGGCACTAGAGCGAAGAAAATGGAAATATTAAATATTTCCACTTCTCGAGTGGGAATAAAACCCGCAAGCAGTCGTTTACAGTCACACGCTTGTGCCACTGGGCCACGACTGTATGTATATAAATTTATACTAATATTATAAATGCGTCTGTTTGTCTGTCTGTCTGTCTATCTGTTACGCTTTCACGTCTAAAGCACCGGTTCGGTTTTTTAAATACAAAACAATATATAATACAATATATTTGAAAAATTCACTCTGACAAAAGGTCATTATCAGAAAAATGAGATCTCTTTTACAATAAAAGAATAAAGAGAATGAAGCATGCGTTTGATTTAAATCACTGACATCCACCCAATTCAATACTAGTTATTTATAGAGATTACACGTAAATTGATATTAACTTCATCTTATGACAGTTTATCAGATGCACCATTTATTCTAATACCTTTGAATCACAGTATCATACATCGCTGTATGCGCTACGTTATTACCCATTACGGGCTTAGTTTCATATCGATCTGATAGGTTATGTTAGTATCCCTAATACTTAAAACAAACGTAGGTTGTTCTTTGCCCTACATAATTTACTATTTGTAACATAAATTAAAACGTATGTATTCTTGATTCGCAGCAGTCTGTATAACCAACAAAACATTGGGTATTTGGGGCCAGTCGTGGCGCAGGGGCACGTTAAGTGTGACTGTAAACACGACTGGTTGTGGGTTCGATTCCCACACATGAGTGGAAATATTTAATATTTCCATTTCTTCCGCTCTGTTCTCGAGGCAAAAGCGTGGCGTTAAGTTCCGCGACGTAACACGCAATGCCTCCAACTTCGGCGGAAAGTGGGCAACGGAGTGTCTTAATGCTAGGTTCCTTCTGCGTACTCTGCTGTGAGCGGTATTCAGCTTGAACCTTAAAAAACATTATATAAATTAGAATTAGGGTAAGTCTATAAAATAGATGTTTCTTAAAAAGAAACTAGGCGTGGCGCTGAATTTCGTAATTCACCTCTATATATTTATAAATGGGCGGAAAATATACCACGTTAGGCTAATCTACATCGCAAAACACAAGAAATGTGCCCATTTAAAAAAACACTTTTTTTAATATTTTGTCAATTATTATTATGAATACTTAAAATAGTTTTGTATGCTGAGTAATAAAAGCTACTGTTTTTGTAACTCATTGTAAAAAGCCACCGAATGTTTCAGTTGAATGTTTTTCGTTCGACTCAATTGTAACCATGTCATAAGCTTTGTAAAGCACGCAAACGAGTTATCATGTTAAAATGACTCATTGTTATTTCAATATTATTCATTCAGAGTACATACATATTTTACTAAAATATGTTTTTTAGTGAAAAACTTATGGGAACTATTTACGTATAATTTACTTTTCAATATATTTTGCATATATGGTTTTTGCAAATGTGTATGCCACAAACGATATAACAAATTTTATACCTAGAGTTTTCATTAATTGAAGAGTATGTTTATTGTCTTTCAGGTTCGCGTTTTTTTGCTACAGCTAGTTAGTCAAAGAAAACCTAGAGCTTAAATAATCTTTCCACCAATTTCCACTTAGAATCAATGCTTTCCGTCATGAGTGGCGGAGCTTAACGCCACGCTTTATCTTAAGCACTAAAGTGAAAAAATAAAAACGGCAAACATAAACTATTTTCAAAGGAATACATGAAAAGAAAATACCGCAATGTGTCTGTGAGTAACAGTCCTACGTTCCACTTCATAGTGGATATAGATATACACGCTTTTACAATAACAATTAATGAATTACTTAACTAATTCATTAAATAATTAACGTTAATATTATTTTTCATTTTTTTATGTTATTATTTTTTGTGTATGTTATAATTTTTATGATACTATTTTTCAATTATTACGTTATTAATTTTCACTTCTTTTTTACACTCTTAGATTTAATTTCATTTTTTTTCCTTGTTTAAATTTTAAATAATGTAACCATGTATGTGTATATTTGTATGTTAAATGAACACATTTATGCATGTGCACCTTAAAAGGTAATGCATTTAGATATAAGACTAAAGAAATATATAAAAAGTGTATTGTCAAATGTAATTGCCACTGGTGAGTCTAATCCATACTTATATTATAAATGCGAAAGTCTGTGTGTTTGTCTGTCACGCTTTCACGGCTAATCTACTGGTCCGATTTGAATGAAATTTAGAATGAAAGTAGTAAAAGTGACTGGCTCTAACATAGGCTACTTATTTTTCCAAAAATCAACCTCTAAGGGGGTGAAATAGGGGATGAAAGTTTATATGAAAAATCTAAACCGCTTGACTGATTATAATGAATTTTGGCATATATATAGTTGATAATCCAAAGTTAAACATAGGCTAATTTATTTTTCAAAAATCGACCACCGAGGGTTGCAATATACTGAAAGAGCCACGTAGAACACGCGGCGAAGCCGCGAGCGGGCCGCTAGTAACATATAAAATGAAAAAATACACATATGATAGAAATTCTAAAACATAATCGACGTATCCTTACTCTCATTCTATTAAAGTCGGATAACAAGTAAGAAGTGCACAAGCTCTTAACTGCCCATTCGGAAATAAAGCTAGAAAAATAAAACAATAAGCACAATAGCAGTCCGCGCTATTTTTTCTCAATTAAACATGAATCGCGATAGAATTTGCAGTCGCGCTTTACTCGTTCTATTCTCTGCACTGTAGTTGTTTTTATGAACATGAATTGTTTCATTATTCGAAAATGGTTTCTATTTTAAATCTCGACGCAAAAACAGTTTTAAAGATTCATACTTATAACGTATATTTTCTGTGGGCGTGTAACTACGTTTGTGGCATACAATATGGTTTTTTTGTGTTTAAATTTTTTATACATTTAGTTCATTCCGTGAAGTTTTCTGTCCTTTGTGAAATGTTATGTGTGTTATATATTTATGTGTGTTTAAAATATATTTATTTTAAGTGTTTTTGATAAATTTATATATTATACAGTGTCATACACTTTGTAGTTCATCCACACACTCGGTCCGCCCCATACTCTCTTAAACATATATAAGAAAAAATCCATACAAGTATTATAAATGTGAATGTCTATCTGTTACGCTATTATTGCTAAGCCACCAGCTCCATTTGCATGAAATTCGAAATGAAATTAGTTGAAACTTAGTGTCCAATATAGACTTGTAATCAGTATCAAAAAAAGAGGAAAACATTTCATTAAGTCCGCCCCTTGACATGCAATATCTTAATTTCCGATTGAAAGTGGAGAACGGAGAAAAAAAGTATAGGTTGGAAAGGCGTCATCCAGTAAAGATATTTGATTAAAATAAAACCATCTAAATTTGGCCAAATAATCCAAAATTAATTTTCTATTGTCGTACATAGCTGATTTAGAGCTATTCAATTTTCGTTATACCAAATGAATACTAAATCGAACGTCATGGTCACTACGAACCTATTCGCAATTGAGCTCACAATTAACAGATGTCATATTCAATTTACAACTATTAATATTCTACTATAGGTCTTAACTATTGCTTATTATTCTATTCTTGATTTACAATTATATTAAAGTATAGTATTTGCTATAAAAATACATCTATCAATAAACGTATTTTTGTAATCTATACATATAACAGAAATGTAACTAGTCGCTGATTATACATTAAAGAAATAAAAAAGAAATAAAACAGAAGTAAAAACAAGGATTTTTTTGTCTGTTTGTTTATGAGTTTGTGCACGCTACTCTAAGAAACGGCTTAACTTATTTGAATAAGGTATTTTGGTAAGCTGCCTTTAAAATTTAGTGTTTATTTTATTTCCATTGATTTATACATATAAAAAGGTTACAATAATTTAATCTTTTTTTATAAAGTAGCAAATATAATTAATTCATTAAATTGGTTAGAACTTCAATTTACACAGGCAAATCTGAACACGGGTCGCTAATATATAATAAGACTAGATCTCAACATAAATACTATTTGATGATAACGGCTTCATTTTAAAAACAGCTTTTTATAATTTGTCTATTTTAAATGTGTCCCAATTTAAACTTGCCAAGCGAGAAAATCTTTTCTTCAGCCGTATAGAAAACAATGTATTCAAAGATCAACTGGAAGTGTCACTTAAAATACGTTAAAGAACTGTTGCAATGCAGTATTTAGTGTTATTTTTTCACACTTTCACACTTTTTCTAGCATAGCAGTCAAAGAGATTCTAGTCAAAACTCTCCGTTCTCCAAATTCCACTCGAAATCGAGTCATTGCGTGTTTTTTTTTTTTGAACTGCGGAACTTAACGCAGCGTTTTGTCTTAGCTAACAGAGCAAAGAAATGAAAATAATATATAATCACTCCCCTGAATGGGAATCGAAATAATAACCATCGCATTTACAGTCAGACGCTATCTAATTGCGCTATCCACGACGGTTTCTATGTACCTATTATATTTATGTATGCCCATACAAAGAAATATTGACCAATTAAAATTTTATAATAAATTGCAGGCAAAATGGCCAAAATTTTGTAACAATATATTTAATAATTTATTTTATTAATATGATTAGTACCTATTATAATTTACAGTACAATTATTATTATACCAAGCAGGAGGGTCCGACGGATTATCCTTTAGAGGGCCAGAGGGAGCCGGATCCTCTAGGAGCTGGACGCAATTAACTCTCGACATGTTTCAATTTACACTCGCAAATACAAACCCTACAACCGCTATTGTTTGCTCTTATACCACTCATGTTCTGAAACATCGATAGATAAGGGACAACCGTAATTTAATGTATTTTATTATCTGAAAATGTTGACTATAAATACATATAAAGTTGTTTTATAATTTTAGACGTAATAGAAATATAATTGTGTACAAAGTTTTTATAAAATTGTACTGTTTGAGGTGACTTTATTTCATTTCTTGTTGAGACTAATTATGGTATTTACTGTTGCTTTCCACTTTCCGTTATTTCGATTGTTTTAACTAAAAACTACCTTAACTATACTTATACATGGCAAGTAATCCATGATGATAATCATATAATTTTGTAAATTTCCAAATTGTTTGTGCTTCAAATTAATTAAGATTTTTTTATTTAATATAAACTAAATATTTAGCTTTTTTCATGTGGACGCTCTCTAATTTAATATTAAAATGGCCAGTAAGCATTCCAATTACACGCCACCAGTAAAAATATGCTAGCACTTGAATAACCCGAATATCTCACACGAAGTGTTGTCGCAAACACTCCAGATAATTAGAACTCGTCCCAAATTATTCAAATATAAAAATGTTGAATACATTTGACACAATTTTGCTGCAATGCAACATTTAAGGACGCTACTAAAACTATGTCTCGACTTCGGTCGGAGAGTGGAGAACGGAGTGTCTCGACACTAGGTTCTCTCTGATTACGCTGCTATGAGAGAAAAAACATGGGGCTCCACTTTGGCCTAATATCGAGATAATGTATTGGGTGGCGCAACTCCAATTACCAGTAAACACAAAGGTTACAAACATAAGTTGAAAAATAGAAGAGCTACTCTTAATAAAATTAAATATTACCAGTCATTGTGGTAAAAATAATTACGCATTGTTAACGTGATTAGTCAAAAATAACGTTTTGTAATTTTGCAGGATAATATTTATGTCAGAACCATTTGCTCATCATTGACAGATTGCAGCTCAATGGTCAGATTTAATTTGATCGATAACGAGCTACTATTCATTAACATTTATATATGCATATTAGTAATAATAATACAATGCTAAAATAATTACTATTTGGCTGTGTTTTACGTTAGCATTTCATTATGTTCCTTACTTATATTTGTATGTTCATATATTTTACAGTGTGGGCAGAGGAAGTTTCCTCTGTCCACAAAATTGTAAGTAATTGCGAATAAGTATTGGCTTCTTCTATTGTGTTACGCTATTTTTTTAAGGAGGAAAATTCTAATTAAGTAATTTTCCAAAAACAATGTTGGGATCAAAATAACCTGTTTCAGATTATACAAGTTTTCGTTTCCTTTTATGTATATATTGATGTTAACGATCGTTGATATATCAAAAAATAAAATGATAGACTTAGTAGGAGTATCAATATTCCTAATTATCATACCATAGTCAATAGTCGTGGCGCAGTGGCAATGAAGTGCGACTGTAAGCGATTGTGGATTCGATTCCCACTTGAGGAGAAATATTTAATATTTCCATTTTCGTCGCTCTGGTTTCGAGACAAAAGCGCCGCGTTATCTTCCTCCATTTAACAAGCAATGCCTCTAGAATTCCGTGGAAAGTGGGGAACGGAGTATCCTTAACACTAGGTCCCCTCTGCCTAACCTGGTGTGTGAAGGATATAGCGTAAAAATTAAAAAAAATCGTAGATTATAACTTAACGCTGTAACAAAAAAACGAAATTGGGAAGACAAGATCTTTATATACTTTTTGTCAATGAAAAATTATTAAAAACTTATTTTAACCCTTTAACCGAAATAATCATTTAATACATTAAAAGCAAAATCGTAAAACTAAATTAATCGATATTTGAGACAAATACGTGTAAGATCTTAGTTCCTATTTAGTTTAATAAACAGTAATATTGTAACTCATAATCAAACTTAGTTGAAGCGGATGTTATAAGTTTACTCAATCAATATTCAAGTTGATGTAGTAAGTTCCAAATTGCTCCGTTATCAACTAGCTTGAGCGCCGCCTGTGGACATTCTTGATCGCGTCCAAGATCAACTTTCTTATAAATAAACCAGTAAAACATAAAAAAGTTTAAAATCTTCTATAGAGCTATAAAAATAATATTAGGACTCAAAATTTGAAAAGTTTCGTTAAATATTTTTTTATTAATATATGTATAATAAAAAATCTAAAATATTTAAAAAAATATATTTTTACACAATAAAATTAAAAGCTATAAAAAAACGAACCTTCATGGATATTCTGTTAGTTAACGGAGTTTGGTATTTTATAATTGTATTTTTCCATGTTATTTAATAAAATTGACCTATGTGTTATTATTTTTTATTTTTTTTATTTTCATAGAAAATATGAGCAATAAATAAAAAGGAGGTAGCTCAAGAACATGAAAGAAGAAGAACATGGACAGAAGAGAAGAAGAAAAAAAGAACAAACTAATAAAGCATAAGGCACAATGGTAAGGACTCCTATTTAAATTAGCATATACTTTACTATCAGAAGATAATACATATTTATGTATGAGATGTTTTTAATATTGTAATAACAAAATATTAAGGCCGCCGTGGCACTGTTTCGGACTTTTTTTTTATTTAATTATTTTTTTTAATTATTATCATATTACAGATGGGTATACACTTTAATACGGAACATCTAAAAACCAAAATGGTTTCAACCGATAGCTGTGGATTCAATTTCCACTTGGAAGAATAATTATTTATAATTTTTATTTTTCTACTCTGGTACCTGAAATAAAGGCGTTAAGTTAAAGACACTTTGTTAAGTGTAAACGCAATGTTCGACATTGGGACGGAAAGCGAAGAACAAAGTTTCTTGATACTAGATTCTCTCCGACTATCCTGCTATTTCAATATTTTTTTTTGGATAAAATATAAAATATTCTAATACTCGTTCCATTAATAAAGACTAATATTTTAGTAGACATATTTGTTTACGGTAAAATTATTTCCTTCTATGTTATTATAAAGCGGAAACACCACCAGAAATACCAAAGTAATTAGAAATTCATTTGAGTTCTCTTAGGAAAACATCGATATGTTAAGTGTAAGCATACATTCAATTTCTCTTTTACTATGTTTACTGATTCATCGTTCAATTCAAAGTTCAATCGAATATTACAACCAAGTAAAAATGTAATATTTTAAAAAAGTTTTATTTTCTGATTTTATTTTATTTTGTCTTACATGTCAAATTTAAAATATAATTTGTATCTATATCAATTCCCAATTAAATTATTCAAGGTAAATTTCGTAAACTATATAACATAATAACTTGGGACCGTGGTAGTGCAGTGGGATATCTAGGTACACATTGGTTTGCCAATGCGGATAGTTAAATACTGCCACTTAACTTGATAAATAAATGTCTAAATTTCAGTCGGAGAGAACAGTGTCTTGACTGTCTTGATTATGTCTTAACTAGGTTCTCTCTGCCTAAAGATAAAACATGAAATTATATTAACGAAAATCCACTTAAATAGATCGTATGCGTAATGCATTTTATATTTCAAATTCAAAATTATAAAAATATCTTAATGTTAATAATCATTTATTTGTTTATATATAAATAAAATAAAAACAAGCAAACAAATACATTTCTTGATATTTTCTTTCAATACTCGATGTAACCAAGTATATAAATATAAAATAACATTTTAATAACATAATCTAATAAATATCTGATTCCTAGCAAAGTGCAGATCGACTCGAAATCGTGCGGCGAGGGCTGCTAACAACGCGACTGGCGGGCATTATTAACGGGCCATTAGAGTTCGTTCAAGGCGCCAGTGTAGACGCCAGGCTTAATAGACAACTGCTCTTACTCCTGAATTGTTAAGCCGATAAAGGTTTGACTGATTTATTATTATGCAATATTTTTAATTTAGATGTCGGGTAGTTTCGATAGCTTGTCTCCGTATTATTTTTGAAACTTAATTGGGTAACTTAATTACTCGTATTAAAGAAAGTAAAGAAAGGAATAATTATTTGCACGGTTTAGGTTTACGATTTTAATGAGAAAAATAAGAAATATATTCTGTCGTTGTGCAGTGGGGCAGCGTCTAATTACAAAACGTAATGTTTGTGCGTTCGATTCCCACTCAAACAAAACGATTTTTTTTAATTTTTAATGCGCTGTCTTGATTTTAGTTGGAAAATGGACGACCGTGTGACTTGACACAAAGTTTTCTCTGGCCAAATTGTAGGATATGATACAATTAAAATAAAAAATGTATTGGAATATTTAGACAATACAATAACAAGGCAAGATGAAAATATTCCTGTACCAAACATATACAATGTGAATGAACTTGTGTGTATAAACTTATACGTGAAGACTGTGAAACCAAAACACTTTAAACTTTAACCATTTCACGGAAATCTTAATATTCAAATCCCTATAGTTAAATTCACACGCCGAAATACTTGTAATATGTAAGAACATTTTAATATTATTGTTTCCGAAGTTATTTACAAGATAAAGTTTTGATATCACCATGCCGGGGAACTTCCTTCAGGAACATGACCGTAACATAAAATTTTATAAGAGCTTTGGACGGTACAGTGTTATGGCTCTCACATATCTTGTCATTTTAATAGATACTGTTGAGTAATATTTTGTTATATGCATAATAATGTGGAATCTTTACCTTTAGATATCAGTAAAAGAAAAAAATATCTAACGTATTAATTTCTTACGAAAAATATTTTTGCGTTCGTTATTAATTGTCGTCGTTCTCGTTTCATATTATTGAATCCGCCGTGGTGCAATGGGACAGCGTCTGACTGTAAAGGCAATGGTTGTGGATTCGATTTCCACTCGGTAGCATGATTACATTATTATTATATATTTGTTCTTTCTTCGTTCTGCTACCTAAGTTAAGGCGTGGCGTTGAGTTCCGCTACTTAGAACAAAGTTTCTTGATATTATATTCTCTCTGAATGCCCTACTATGTAGAAAAAAGCGTGAAGCTGTTCGAGGAAAGAGAGAAAAATAATATTAGTAAAATAACTTTACTGAATAATTTGGAAAAATGTTATTTTATAATAAAAATCCACACTAAATAATTTTCATGTACAAAACATATTTTTATATACATACGTATAAAATAATCTGAAACGAGTTAAAATAACAAATGTTCAGGGCGATGCAGAATAAATTGGTGTTATTCGTAAAATAAAATTACTTTATAGATAACTTTATATAGTGATAAATATTGATGCATGGTAAAAATTTAGTTAATGTGAGAGTTAATTTATTGTTTCTGATAAATAGACTACCAAATAAAAAAAAATAATGGTGTGTATTGAATTTTATAAAAAAAAATGTGTTTCAATATCTTTTAAGTGTACTTTTATATACTATTTCATAAATTATTCACATAATTAGAACAAGAAAAACATTATAAAAAGTCACAAATATTAAAAATTACATAGTTCTTTGGATGTGCAAATATTGTTCTCTATATTAGACACATATTGACTAGTGAAATTGAATTTCCAACCATTCAACTCCACGAAAATACATAAACAAGTCTATCCAAATAAACATAAAAAGAAGTACGAAAGCGTACTTATTTCCCGTAAATATTTTAAAATAACAAATATAAAAATAATTATCAAGTTTGCAATGAATAGCCGTGGTTCTCTTTGATGTATGTATTTTATTTTAGCCTTTCAATTTATCAGTATCGCCATTTCCTGACCTTCGATTAACTTCACAGGTTTTTCTTCGCAGCAATAATTCTCTTCTCTCACAAGGCTCGTCCAAGCGAAAAGGGGAAGATAAAAAAGGTGATCTCAGCTCTTTTGTCCTTACTATAATAATTGATTTTGATTTGCTAAAAATAGTCTAGCATTTATTTGGTATTTCACGTTAATATAAAAATTGATACGTATCCATACTAATAATATAAATGTGCTAGTCTATCTGTCTGTTACGCCTTCACGGGCAATCTACCGGCCCGATTTAGAATGAAATTCGGAATAAAAAAAAGATAAAAATCCAAAGTCAATCCTGCTTTTTTCAAAAATATCGCTAAAGAGTTCAAATGCGGTAGAAAGTTTGTATGAAAAATCTTAACCGTTTACTGATTTTGATATATTTTCTCATGATGATTCTTGATAACACAAGGTTAAATATAGGCAATCACAAAAAGTCCAACCACCAAACGGTGAAAATTTAAGTGAAAAATGTAACTGGTATCCCCCCCTTCATTGAACTCATCCCTTCATCGATCTGAAATGTTTGAAAATATATTAATCAAATCATGCCTTGGCTCATGATACGTCTTGTGGTTAGGACCTTTATTGTTATGTATGTAAGTAACTCAAGTTCTTTTTGAGATTCAGAGGTAACAGTGTTAGGAAATTCTACGTGTAATATATTAAATACATATAATAAGCCATCAGAAGGTAATCTTTTTTAATTATAATTGCCATCAGAAAGGTATTGGCTAATTTATATATAAATTAGCCATCAGAGGGTCTTCCTTCTTAATTATTAGTTTGCCATCAGAAGGTATAGACTCATTTATATATTAATTAGCCATCAGAAGGGTTCTAGACATGCAAGTATCTAACACAAACTATCCGTTGCAATCACCCAGAGCTCGTCCGAGGAAAAGCCCTAGGATCGTCTCATTTATCTCTCACTTACAACTATGCAAGATAGCTATATTAAGAGAAAAATGGCCGTGTGGCCCCGCCCCGCCACTTGCCGTGAGTTCCGTCCGATCGCAGACCTGACCGATCATATTGAACCCTCCGAGACACAACGAAACAGTTCACGTATATGATACTTACGATGCCTTAGCAAACGATCAATTATTAGTTAGCTGTCACGTCATGTTTGTTAAGTTTGTGTGTGATCTTTCTCAAAGGTACTTGTTACGCTTATTATATATATTTAATTAGTTGTACATTGGTTTGTGAGGCCAATGTAATTCGTCGGGTTGTGAAGCCGATATACGTCACTGGTTTGTGAGACCAATGAATTCGTCGGGTTGTGAAGCCGATATACGTTACTGGTTTGTGAGACCAATATAATTCGTCGGGTTGTTAAGCCGATATACGCCACTGGTTTGTGAGGCCAATGGATTCGTCGGGTTGTGAAGCCGATATACGTCAATGGTTTGTGAGACCAATGAATTCGTCGGGTTGTTAAGCCGATATACGTCACTGGTTTGTGAGACCAATGAATTCGTCGGGTTGTTAAGCCGATATACATTAATGGTTTGTGAGACCAATGTCACTGGTTAAGCTATAAGCTATAAGCTACCTGAACCCACGACAGTCGCATGTCACACGTTATACCACAATCCGACTTTGTACAAGCATCGCTTACGCAACGCAAGACAGCATCAGAAAGGATACAACAAACCAACGTCGCTATAGCGGATCACTTTACCAAACATGTCGGCCTCGGTGCTGCAAAGCTACATTGATTGTGTCACCGACATCGCTTATCAGTAAGCTATAAGCTACCTGAACCCACGACAGTCGCATGTCACACGTTTTACCACAATCCGACTTTGTACAAGCATCGCTTACGCAGCGCAAGACAGCATCAGAAAGGATACAACAAACCAACGTCGCTATAGCGGATCACTTTACCAAACATGTCGGCCTCGGTGCTGCAAAGCTACATTGATTGTGTCATTGACATCGCTTATCAGTAAGCTATAAGCTATAACCGAACCCTGACAGTCGAGAGACAGTACATGCATCGCCCCTGTACATGTAGTTTATATTTGTTTTTTTTAAGATTTACACATTCGTATGAGATCGTGCCAATTATTGCCATAAAATATCCAGCTATCAAACGCATTATATATTAATATCTTGTTATTATTATTTGTACTACATGCATCGCCCCTATACATGTAGTACATATTTATATTATTTTAAATTTCATACATTCGTATGAGAATATTTGCCATAAAATATGTTATTATTCAATGCATCATTTATTTTTATTTAATAAATATTATTTACACTTGCAACTTTTAATTAATTTATAAATTTATAATATTTAGGAAAATGTAAACTATAGTGTTCATACAACACTATTTTAAGATGGCGCCGCCATACGCCAAATATTTTAATTAATTTGTACTGCAAATTATACGTTTCTTTTTCATAGAACTAATATTTAAAATATTTATTGCCTTTAATAGTATTATATTATTTAGTTATTATTATTTAAATATTCATTTCAATATTCGCTTTGTTATTTTTATATTATTAATGTAATAAGAACTCACCAAGAAATTCTTCATAATTAACAAATATGCATCTTACCAAACTTGTATATTATAAAATTATTATATTTCGATCACTTTGCATTTAATATGTTAAATTTATTTATTAAATATCCATTTCCTTGTATTCAATTTATAATATTTGCAATTTAATATCAATAATTTTCTAAGCGTCACTTTTACCGACGCCACGCTCCCGCCATGCTCCCTTTCTCTTCTATTCCATTTTTAAAAATCATAAACTATAATCGGCCAGCAACTCATACAGCCAACGTTGCTTTTTCTGAAAATATTAATTAAATATTTTTTTTTATTATTTGTTTAACCTATTCCATAAAATTGTATATATTTTTTTATTATTATTAAATTATATTATTTAATATTTTTTTATATTCCTACGTTTATTTATACATAGTATGTATCGTTACAAAATCACAAGAGCGTAACCGAGAGCATGTCGCTAGTTTCTTTATAAACTGAAAACTCATAAGTGATTGCTTTGTTAATTACTTAATTGATTGAATAGTAATTTAATTATTCGTGAAGTAGTTTGTGAATTTGTATTTTGATTTGCGGATGAAAGCCATCCAGCGAAAATGCACAGCATATGAATACTGCAACCTATTCACGAATTAGCTTTGACGAAATAATATTATTTAGCCTTGCTTCTATTATCATCCATTCCATTGAAACGTCATTTGTGAATTGAACACGATAAACATATTATCCGTTTAATCAATTACTATGAAATTAAATATCCAAATCATTTCGTATTTGCAAATAAATATTTAAATTACAATACAATACAACTTATTAAAAACAACTTAGTTGTAAGTTATGTAAAAAAACAATTTGTATATTGTTAAGTGCTAACCTTAATCTTCGTTTGATAAAGGTTTATTATTATTAAAGGTTTATTACGACGTATTTTAGGTTTATTCGTGAAATCAACTCCCAATAAACATGTTTTATTAACATTTTAACAAAGTGAAAGCCACATAATTTAAGAAGTTATATGATTCGTTTTTTTAAAAATATAATAATTTACCAAGAGGATGAGTGATGGAAGAATGGTAAGAAAGAGTTATGAAGCAAAGGTGAGTGGTAAGAGAGGCAGGGGGAGACTTCGGTTGACCTCCGAAAACACATTATCGACGGTACTGGAGGAAGGTCACGTAAAAAGCATGAGGACCCCCCCAAGGGCGTGTATGAAGAGGTTGATGACAGTGGACGAGGCGAAAGAAGTATGTAGGGACCGTAGCGTTTGGCGCTCTGTTCTTTCTGACTACCCTGCAAGGGGTACAGCGTGAAGCTAAAAAAAAAAGAAATTACCATCGTTACACTAAAGTTAATGCCTCAGAACAACCGACGCGATACAAGAATATTAGAAACTTCTTTTGTTAATACAAAAAAGTTAATTACCTCTGATATTTTAAATTAAATTAAATTAAATAAATATCCCACAGTTGAAGATTTTTAGCTTAATAAGGTAATCGTTACGGATAATAATTTTATCGGATAGGATGTCTTTGTCCGCTAACAAATTGTCTGAACCGAATTGTTTCGTACGTAGATTTATTAGTGCGGACGAGACCCTTTTGTTGGATTTTACTATAAATCTTTTCTTATTTCATCAGCTATTAGAGTGAGTTTAGATTGATCTATGATTTTTTTTATTTTTCTCCTACTCGGAAAGTTATGCATTCGTTTTTAAATTATTTTCAAGATAAAACTTCTGCTTCATGCGTGACTTTTCTCTAGTATAATTATTAATGTAATTTGTAAGCACAATAAAAATTTAATAAATATGTATGCAGACTTTTTTAATACCCACTTCACCTTTGTTCTGTTGATCCCTTCGTTATATGTATGTATATACGCTTAAGCACTCTTATCATATCAATATACAGTAATAGTGCGCTATTATTTTAGATTATTGATATTTGCTAAAATTGTATGATTATCTTTTTTTTATGTTTTTCAAGTATTTTAATTTTCATTTCAAATGTTTAGCAGATTGCTTTTTATTTATTTTAACGATGAAATAATCTGTGAAAAAAATATATACAAATAGTTAACGATTATATATGAAAATTCAAAAAAGAACTTCAAACTTTGTAATGAGTAAAATACATTTTTAATATGTACTTTTTATGGCTTGTATCCTAAGAGCTATTAAAATTTTTATATGCGTGCAACCTGACGACGCGGTCCCTGCAACACGTTGGTTTGTTTTATGGCTACTTGTACTTGTACCTTTCTGCCCATTTTGATATATGCACCTGTTTGCGTTATAGAAAATTACAAAGGTTTCAGAAAATTAATTTAACCAAATATTTACAACATGTTATATATTTATCTATGTCTTATTTGATTTCTTTGTAGAAAGTGGAAAGCGGAGTGTCTCGACATTGAGTTCTCTCTAACTACATTGATATGTGGGAAAAGGCGTGAATCTACTAACAAAAAACAAATGCTTTGTCATTTAAGTCTTGAGGCCGAGGCAAATCGCGGCGTTAAGTTCCGCCACTTAACGCGCAATGCCTTCAAAATTCGGCGGAAAGTAGGGAACGGAGTGTCTTAACACTGGGTTCCCTCTGCCTGGGTAGGCCGCACACAGCAGGGTTGCTGCGTGCGGGATACAGCGTGAAGCTAGAAAAAAAGAGAATTTGTGTATTGTGTTATTTCGAACAAGTTTTCACTCTTTTGATGTTTATAAGTATGATTTTTGATACATGAAAACTTCTTTATATTCCTTTTTGTGTTATTAAACTAAAGCGAATGTATGTTGTGTGCCGACTTTGATAATATTACATTTTAATGATTTTTCTTTAAAAGGATTCCTTGCCAAAAACAAGACTTGTAGACTTATGTCGAAGTGCACATTTTTTCTTGTATCGGATGGGATGTTCTTGCACGTGTTTTTCTTGCTGTAATTATTGGGACAAATGTATTATCATTGTTTCAATTCAGACTAAAATGTGTAGTGGGACAGCGTCATATTAGAGATACGATTGGTCGTGGGTTGTTAATTATTATATTTTAACTATCATATATCCTTTTGTTCCCTTTTAATAAGAAGAGAAGGCACGGTCTCGATTTGGGCCAGTCAACATGTAATGTCTTGATTTTGGACGCAACGTTGGAAACTGAACTGAAACTAGGTTTTCTCTGACTAATCTGCTATGCGAGTAAAAGTTTGAAGCTGATTTTTGTTTGTTTCCACTAATGTGTAATGAGGAATGAATTTGACATTCTTTTGCGTACTATATTCAAATACATGACATATTGGAATTTTAAAAGTAGTTTATTACATTCATCTTTCGTACTTTAAATATTTATTTAATGAAACTTCGAATTTTTCCTTTTGTTTTTCACTGTTTTGAGAGGATGGATTGTAACCGGTATGTGACATAGCTATATAAAATGTTGTCTCGTAGAGGTATTGTATATACGCGTAAGATAATAAATTCTATACGGTTTAAAATTTCACTGCGCAGTTTGTGTCTCGTCGGTAAGCTTATAAATTCCTGTAAAAGCCAATAGTTTTAGTTTGTATACACCAGATATACAATTGGCAAAATCCGCACAATTTAATAATTCATAGGTATTCATAGGAAGCCCGTTCATTTAATTTAACTAAGTAAAAGATGTCTTGTACCAAAATTATATAGCTTTCCTACTACATTCCTACATAGCAGAGTAGGTAGAGATAACTTAGTGTTAAGACACTACGTCCTCCGCTTTCCGCTCCAAATTGAGACATGCGTCAGACAGCGTGTTAAGTAACGGAATTTAACGCCGCGCTTTGAGACATTGCATGTTGGGTGACGGAACTTAACGCTACGCTTTGTCTCAGATACCAGAACGAAGAAATAAAAATTTAAGTATAATCAGTCCCCTCAGTTGGAATTGAACCCACAACCACCGCGGATACTGTCATACACTGTCGCACTGCGTCACGACAGACTCTTATACCAATACAATCTTTCAAAAATACAATAGATCAAAATCCTAATATATGTTATTAATAAATTAATAGAGACTTTATGAAAATAAAATTTCAATATGAACGGTGAGGTCGCGAATTTGTCCTTTCATTTATTATAATGCCCTACGGATAGATACCCAAATAAACTTGTACACGACTAAATTGGGTTGTTCCCATAAGGGTTTACCTTGTTATGTGATTGAGATTGCGTGTGTAATGCCATGGAGGTTTTACTTCAACAAATTATTATAAAACTTCAAATTAGGATTATTTGTATTTACATATTTTTGAAAGTATTTTTTGTATTCGTTATTTTATAGCATTATCTTATTGAATAATATTGCTGGTTCATTACTAGTGAAAGTTTAATAGTTTTCACGTCATAATAACGATTCCCTTACAATTTTTTGTGCTTATTTCTTTGTATTTTATAACATTTTAATATTATTTACTATTAACTGTATTAACAATTGGTGAATTAGATAATTTCTAAAGCCAGATGTGTAATATGTTATACGTACACTTCATCACTGTTCACTAGTGACAAAAATAATTTCCGTTAATACATAATAAAGTTTTGATCTTAGTTTATCAAAACTTTGTCTGTATGTTTATTTTCTATATCTTATTGTTCTCCTATTATAAAAAAATGTTCACGTTTTATTTTGAATTATTAGTAAATTACTAATATAGAGTTAATAATAAATCCTTGAAACAGTAAATATCAAATTATTTATATGGAATATAGATTATCTAAGACAAAGCGCGTCGTTGGGTGTCGCTACTTAACTCAATGTCTTGAGCGTAAAGTGGAAAACGCAGTATCTTAACACTAGGTATTCTTTGACTAATATGCCGTAAAAAGAGTGAAGCTATTAAAAATATATGTAATCTTACATAACAACTTATAAATTAAACGTGCATATTCTAAGTAAAGCACTTCTCGCAACTCTGCTCGTTAATTAGTCCAGCTGTAAGGTATGAATACTCGTATATCTAGTTAGAAAGGTTTTGCTCCGTGTGAATAAATGTCCATTTATTGTAACGTCACTCGAGGGAAAAGTTTAAATTCGAAATCCTGGCTGAACTTCGTGTGTGCCCAACTTATGATGCACATAGTTGTTTTGTTTGGAAATATTCTATCACAAAATTTAATAAAACTGGACAGATGTGGGCACACTTCTGGCTTGAAAGTTATTCGGTTTGCTGTTATAGCTAATTCGTATAAAACATTAGAATACGCAATCGTATATAAATATATGTTTTAATATTCGTATTTTGTTTTTCTTGTGTTATATTGAAAGACAAACTTCTTTATACACGTTTGACGATAGATACGTAAGATGGTAAATGTGTGACGTGATCGTTACTAGAAGTGTGATCGGGCGAGGCGAACGGAAGTCGTGAGGGAGATAGATACAAGTTAATAAAGAAAGCAAGAAAACAAGGTATGAGCACATATTTTTTTCACTCTTTCTCATGTCATCTACCGGATCCCCATGCGTTTTACGCGAATTTCTATCAGTATCATTAATATTATGTTCTTAAAGGTCAACCGAAGTCCCACCCTACTTGTTTTAAATTGACCTCTCTTATGAGAGGTTAAATTTAATATTATCAGCAATTTTTTGTTTTTTAAAAAGAAAATTCTAGCGATAGATGCATATACGGTCTTAGTTAGGTACATGAGGATATTAGATAACGTCGTTCAACACTGCATTTTCTGCAGAGTAGCTAAAGCAAACAGCAGACATTCTATAAAAACTAACTTTTAGTGTAACTGTTTGGTTAGTTGTAATATAAACCTCAGCGTTCATATTTTGAACTGTGTATTTTATACCGTGATAAAAATAACTGTGTATCTCATTTACTTATACAATTTTAAAATAATATTAAAAAGTATGTAATAAACATAATATTTTAATAATTGTTTTCAATAATTAAATAAATAATACATATTTAATCATGTTTTACATAGTTTAGTAGTAAAATGTTATAGCAAAACTAAAAATCATTATATATTCCATACGCCACGCACATAAACGGATATCATAAATAAAAGCTTCTGACATTCTTATATCAAAATTACAACACTAAAAATATTTACCTAAATTAAAAACGAGTACAAAAACACAATGAGAGATAACCGTTATTTTAACAATGTGAAAACGTTTTAACTTAAAAATATCGTTGAAATCGAGGATGAAACTTTAAATTGTTCAATATTAAAGTTTGTAGTCAAACATTTACGGGCTTAACAATTCAGACGTTTGGGAGTAAGAGCAGTTGTCTGTTAAGTCTGGCGTCTGCTCCGGCGTGTCGAACGAGCTCTAATGGCCCGCTTTAGCAGTTCCGCTGTTAGCAGCCCTCGCCGCACGAATTACGATTTGCTTTTTGCTTTGCCAACAATCTACTTACCTTTACTAGGTTTACGTTATGGAAAATACGGGGAAATTTAGTAATACTGAGTTAACAGGTTAGGTTCTAATTTACGGTATAAATTTTGTATACCTACTTAACATTTGTTTATTTTTTTAGTTTTACACTTTGTTTCGTGTAGCATGATTGCCAGAGAGAACCCAACGACAAAACACTATGTTCTCTACTTTCCGCTGGAAAGTGAGGTATTGCGTGTTAAATGGCGGAATGGCGGAATGGCGGAATTGTGTTTACAGGCGCTGCCCAATTGCACCTGACGGCCTCAAATTTTACATATACTTTTGTTTAATGTTTGAATATTTTTATTCTAATAATTTATTAAAGTTAGTCTTTAAAATAAATCATATCCACAAATCATAGTACAATTATTATGCATAATCATCTCTAACATAGTTAACGTTAGAAAGTGGAAGTACTACGCCACATCCGGGTTGCGATGACTCATTTGTATTTAGCACATTAGGGACAATATTGCTGCATAATGTTAGACAGATATCAGGATTAAAGTAAAAGGTGACTTTTAGTTAACACAATTTATTGTTTCAGTTTATACACCCTTACCTCTATACTCACTTGTACAGTTTTGTACTTACGCAACTTTTGCACTCTTAACAAATTTACACTTATTTATTAATACACACACAACTTCTCTATTAAAACACGTAAATTTATACACTTAAACACTTTTTAGTTTAATAACACGATTACCAACTATTACACTTTACACGTTTAACACGATGCCTTCGTCAGGCAGCAAGACGGCGTACTAACTTTTGAGAGCAAAAAGTACCCTTTATATAGTAAATCTGTCACTCTTTTAAAACAATTATGTGGGTATTATTATTTTATTTATTAGTTAATTACCCTCATATTAACAGTAACCTAACAATAATAAATAGCATTAAGTGACAGAGCTCCGCTCGTTTCTTTTTTAAAAAACGTGATTTTAAAATTGTAATTATAATAAAAAAAGTTGAGGTGACATGTCTGTCTTCTGGTTTCGTAACTGCCCGCTTTTCCATGTTAAGCTATTACAACGTTGTCAATAAGGGCGAAATTTACATTCGTAACCTTATGATATTTGATTAATGTTTTTTTTTTAGCTTCACGCTGTATCCTGCACACAGCAGGGTAGGCAGAGCGAACCTAGTGTTAAGACACTCCGTTCCCCACTTTTCGCCAAATTCGGAGGCATTGTGTGTTAAGTGGCGTAACTTAACGCCGCGCTTTGCCTCTACATCAGAGCGAAGAAAATGGAAGTATTAATTTCCACCCCTCGAGTGGGAATCGAACCCAAAACCAGTCGTTTACAGTCACACTCTTGTGCCACTGCGCCACCTACTAGGACTGGGATTAATGTTTTTGATGCCTGAAAATACGGGAAAAGGACTTCATCTAAACATGATAAATCTTATATATATACAGAAGAGCTGTTGATTATATATTTACCAGAATTGCTCGTTTAAAGTTATTAGATAAAAAAAATTGATAGACAGATTTACTAAGAGGTAGCGAACTGTTATTGTTGCTAAGACTGAACACCATTATACACAGAATTTTTGAAATAAATAAATATGAATATATTCATTCTTTTTTATAAATTTCTTTGTTCCAATCACAAGACAAAACTAAGCGTGGAGTTCCGCCACTCGACACGAAATGCCTTGAATTCAGTCGAAAGGAGGAGAACGGAGTATCTTGACACTAGGCTCTCTTTGACTACACTGGTACGCAGAAAAAAGTGTAAAGCCAAAAAAAGCGTTATTTAACTTTCATATCCAACGATTTTTGGCCACTTCATAATAAATTCAAAGTATTTTACCGAATACGTAAGTAGCTTTTTGGCGTTTAAAACTTTTTTGTACAAGTCATTTCAGTGAGTTTAGCAAATACTCCGGAGGGCTAAAACCCATTTAAATACTAATTTTGTAGATTTAAGAAAAATAATTATAAAAACATTTTTCCTTATTCGTGTGCTTATTGTTTTAAAATATATTATAAAGTAAGTGGGCATAAGGTTATTTAAGATAGAATGAGGTTATTCACTAAAAATGTAAAAACATGTATATTATAGGTGTAAATGTCTATGTCACCTTTTCTAAAAGCTTAGCCACATATTATATAATAACTTACTTAGCCTTATTTGTCTTTTAGAGTAGGATTTACGTAGGCATGATGTATTGTAGATTTATGGCTTAAATTTACTATAAATATAGATTTAAAGCCGCATCAACTAAGATATGTATCCAATACCTCACAAAGACATTGTACGTACAGAAAAAGTATGCCTCCAAAAATTAGGTAGGAAATGGGGAACAGAGTGTCTTATCACTTGGTTTCACCCTCTTGTGTGTGGAATATCGGGTGAAGCTAAAAAAATAATAACATTTTACATTTATTCAAAGTTGTACCTACTTATGGTTCATCGGTCTATATTTCTAGTGTAACTAACAAACTCAGAAAATTTATAGACATACACGCTTTTATAAGACATAAGTTCAGCGGTTTCTAGGTCCCAGGGCAACAAGTTTTTTCATTTACAGTAGCAATGTTTATCAAATTTATCTTTTATTATTATGTAGTTAATATTAAGTTATTATTATTTATTTTATTATTATGCATTAAGTCAATACATTCCATTTAAGCCTAAGGAGTAGAATTACGTACATTTCTATACTTATCAGATAAGATATGATTTTGACATTTTGCATAGTGGAACTTAATATTGTCCTTTGCATATATATACGTCTTCATTAATATATTTAAATATATTAGCCAAAAGCTTCACCTATTTACATTAATATAACAAAATCTTTTAACGCTATTTTCTCCGACTATTTATACTACTCTGTTCACTTCCTGCCATTTAATTTAGTTGAAAATTTTCCCACGTGTCCAAATACGATAATAATATATTATATGCATAGTATGAGCCTGAAACCATCGTAGTACAGTAGAATAGCTGACTACAAACGTGATTGATTGATTGGGTTCGATCTCTATTTGGGTCGATCCTCACTCGAGGGAATTATTTTTATTTCTCCGCACTACTAAGACAGAACATGCGTTGAGTTTTCACTTATCTGAATTGTACGTTAAATGAATTGCGTATCATGAAAAAAGGACGAATTGTACAAGATTTTTTTTTGTATTCAGTCAGTTGATAAGTTGATACGAAGTTCAAAGTTTATGTCTATATAAGTTATAAGGGTATTTGTTGTAAGAAATAATAAATACTATACATAATAAATACTATACAGAATAAAAATATAATTTAGAATAAAATCAAAATACAAAATAATATTCAAAACCTAGATTTGAGTTTCGTTCGCTTACTATAATCCCAAGAAAGGAAAGATCGTTCTCAAATTGTTTTCGTTTTTTCCGTTCAGCGAGAAACTTCCGACGGGCGACTTAGTGCTGAAATTCGAGCCGCTATCTCTTCCCCGGAATCGCGGGGATTCGCGAGGCTGAAAACCTTCTTTTGCTTTTACTTACCATTCTTTGGTATTTCATTAGAACTACCACATATATTGGAGGATCGTGCATGTATTGTAACGATACATACTTGTATAAATAAACTTATAATATAAAATAAATAATATAATTTAATAATAATAAAAAAATATATACAATTTTATGGAATAGGTTAAACAAATAATAAAAAAATATTTAATTAATATTTTCAGAAAAAAGCAACGTTGGCTGTATGAGTTGCTGGCATATTATAGTTTATGATTTTTAAAAATGGAATAGAAAGAGAAAGGGAGCATGGCGGGAGCGTGGCGTCGAAAAAGTGACGCTTAGGAAATTATTGATATTAAATTGCAAATATTATAAATTGAATACAAGGAAATGGATATTTAATAAATAAATTTAACATATTAAATGCAAAGTGATCGAAATATAATAATTTTATGATAATCAAGTTTGGTAAGATGCATATTTGTTAATTATGAAGAATTTCTTGGTGAGTTCTTATTACATTAATAATATAAAAATAACAAAAGCGAATATTGAAATGAATATTTAAATAATAATAACTAAATAATATAATAGTATTAAAGGCAATAAATATTTTAAATATTAGTTCTATGAAAAAGAAAACGTATAATTTGCAGTACAAATTAATTAAAATATTTGGCGTATGGCGGCGCCATCTTAAAATAGTGTTGTATGAACACTATAGTTTACATTTTCCTAAATATTATAAATTTATAAATTAATTGAAAGTTGCGAGTGTAAATAATATTTATTAAATAAAAATAAATGATGCATTGAATAATAACATATTTTATGGCAAATATATAGATACGAATGTATGAAATTTAAAATAATATAAATATGTACTACATGTATAGGGGCGATGCATGTAGTACAAATAATAATAATAAGATATTAATATATAATGCGTTTGATAGCTGGGTATTTTATGGCAATAATTGGCACGATCTCATACGAATGTGTAAATCTTAAAAAAACAAATATAAACTACATGTATAGGGGCGATGCATGTACTGTCTCTCGACTGTCAGGGTTCGGTTATAGCTTATAGCTTACTGATAAACGATGTCAGTGACACAATCAATGTAGCTTTGCAGCACCGAGGCCAACATGCTTGGTAAAGTGATCCGCTATAGCGACGTTGGTTAGTTGTATCCTTTCTGATGCTGTCTTGTGTTGC